>JBBPBQ010000002.1:17355443-17457369 GCA_037974755.1 Cicer yamashitae
ATAAAAAATGGTTAACTTTATAGTTTTCAAAATATTTTATTATTCACTTTTAATTTCTATTTTGATTTTTTCTTTTTATAAAATAGATATATTTAGTCTTTAAAAAAGTTCTGATAAAATATAAAATTGAGACTAAAAGTACATAAATATTTTTAAATTTGGAAGATTAAATTTAGAAGATTGAACATATATATTTAACCCAAAAATAATTAATACACAATAATTTAAAAGAACACTTATATTTAAAGACACATTTTTTTTACAAAATCACTTAATTAGGAAGACTATTTTTTAATCACTGCATAATAATACTTAGAGATAGAAATAAAAGTTTCTATAACATGGGACAAACCTTATTTGATTATATATTTACGAAGATTAGTTAAAATTGACTCTATGAAATTGTGTATTTCTCGTCCTAATTTATTTAATATTGTTCACTACATTATAATACTTAAAGCATTTATAATTTTAGATTTTGGTCGCTTGAAAGTTTGACTAATTTTTTATGTTTACCATTGCTTGATTATTTCTGAAAATGGATTCATAATTTTGTTGAAAATCTTGTTTTAGTGTAAAATTTGTTCTACTTGTGTAATTATAGATAATCTTTGTTTTGAAAATGTAATTTGAAGTAATCACAAACACTCAAAACCTTAGAAAGCACAATGAAGGTACTCAAAGAATTGCTCTACAGCTTGAACAATTTTCTGGTGTTGCCAAATCATCATTTGCAGGTTCTAGCAACACCAGAAAAATCTGAAAGCCCTGTCAGATCTAGTAGCATAAAATATGAGCATTCACTGGCACCACTTGTTTTTCATGAATTGGAAGATTGGACCAATAATTTATGTTTTCAAAGTAATTTTAGTTTTTTTATACTATCCATGTTTACACCTTAAATTTCCCACCCTTTATTTTCTTGTGTATATTTAAATAAGGAATTATAACTACAACGCTGAAACTTTTTTTGAATCCATTCGCGCATTCATTTGTGCTTTGTTTTGAATTCAAATAATTGTTTAGTAATCTGAAATTATATTTCGAATATGATTGGATACAAAATTTTATTAATTATTCATTAGGATAATATATTAGAGTATTTATGAATATCCTCTTTGATCGATAAAATTAATTTTCCTTTCTCATCTCCACCACTCCCCCACTCTTAGTTTCTCCATCTTTGAATAATGAGTGGCTACCAACCATTGCGTAGTTGGATATATGTCCTTGAATAATCCGTGAGTAATTTATCATTATCTACATAATTAACGTAGGTAATAATAGATTTTCTTGTAGTGGTTATAAAATCTTAATATACTTGCAATCAACCATATATAGGTTCTATTACTACACTCAAACGGTGTGCATGAAAAGAACCATATCAGTTGCAATTTGTTCCGTAAAGAAATTTAATTTCCCTGAGCAAAATAACGATCGATGCAATAAAATTAGTTGATCACAAAATAATTATTTTCAAGCGTTGTGCTTTTAGTCTTAACTCATACAATTATTAAGTAGAAAACACTAACCATCTTTTAATTTTTTACAATTGAACAGTCTTTTAATAAATACAATTATCGTAGGAAAACATTTTTTTTACTCATGTCATAGGAAAACTTAATGAGAAGAAGAAAAAAAAGCATACTAAATTTCAAAGTAAATTATTAAATTTTATATTAAATTTTTTTTTATACTAATCAAATTCTAAAGAGAGAATGAGTAGAGAATAAAGAAATTTTAAATTTTGTGAAAGAAAATACAATCCAATACCATTAATAAAAAATATTAAAACCATATCTCTGATCCATATAACTGAATTAGCAACAACATAATTTATTTATTTTCGTAGTTTGAAAGATAGAAATAGATTTTGAAAAAAATCAAACAAACATTTCAGAAATTCTGCAAATTCATTAGATATTTGTTGTTGGAGTATCCTACAATAGTTGAAGTCCAAAGAAATATAAAAAAAATGTAAAAGAGAAAGCAAGAAGCAGAGAGGGAAAATATTGAAGTCACATAAAAGATAAAATGTAAACATGTTCTAACTTTCATCTTCAGTGAACTCAAAGCAATGGAAATAACACACATTAATAGGCTCAACTCAATGTGAGTTAAATGATGAAAAGCAAAATGATTATGATCCTAAAGTTTCATATAACCGTAAAAATGAAGAATGATTGGCCAAGAATGGTTGAAGAATTATCTTATCGAACAGCACATATATTTGGTTGGAAATAATGTTGAAACTTAAAGTTAATGTTGTGTAAATTGAAAAAATGAAAAAGTCTCACATATAAAGGATATCACTTGCCATATTGGAGGGATGTATATCACTAGTGTTTACAAGATGGAGGTATAACCAATTTTGTGGTATCTAATTTTGTGAACAAGAGACATTCAAACCGACCACCACACGCGCGCCGCCATCATCTAGTTCGGCTTGACCTAACTGGTGTATTATTTTTTTTGCCCCCATCGAATCAACAACAATTGATCTGATTAATCCGTTCCTCGTTTTTTGCCCTCTATTAGTAATATATTCAGTGGCTTAATATTGCTGAATATTTTTTAAAAACAGTTTTTCGAAACTCAAAAAACTAACATATACCTTGCATAAATGGGGGAAAACCATGTTAAGAGTAAATTCTAAGATGGTATGAAAATTTAAGATTCATTGGACCACCTGCTATCAAGTCACCGTTATCGAGTCACTCGAGTCACGTTCAAATGTTTAATTTTAAACGGGTTAAGAGTTACGCGTAAGAAACCATCGCCATACTTCTCGGTATTATCCATCCTCTGAATTTGCAATGTCTTCCAAAACCAAATATGATGTTGCAAAATGCATGAAATATAAAAATATAATCATGATCTAAAATAGAAAAGTGAAAGAAAAAAAAAATTAACTATAGCAAATTAAGAACATCCTTACTCCTTTGCAAGAAAAAAAAAACTAAAGATAAAGTGAGAACGAGGGGAGACAAGGAAACCATACCAAAACTAATCCTAATATCTTAATATATATATTAGTAAGAGGAATGGAGATTTGAAATATATATGAATTGTTGAAATATATTTGATTGTTGAAAAATGATGACCTCACTCTCTTGAGAATAGAGATGTAATTAAAATCTACTTGAAAAACTAAAACATAACCAACACACATGATAGAGAAGATGGTTAAATGGAGAAGAGAAATAGTAATACGAAGCTTTCTAATATTTGAAATAAAAATGAAACAATCTATTAATGTATATCAATAATAAGTCCTAGAATAAAACTGCTGCCATTACATTATCCTCTATATAAAATAAACTAAAATAAATAAAATTTAGATAAATAAATATTTTCATTTATTACTATTTTAAGAATAAATAATCTTGATTAACATCTCTAATAATACTACAAATGTCAAAATTGCCGAGATAAAAACCTTACCGTATAGATTATGTTAATAAAATAAAAAACAAAAGTAAATTGTATTTTAGAGTGGAAGAGGAATATTATTAATTATTTATGAGGAGATGGGTCCAGGTCATACAATCACTCAATGAGAGAATTTGAGATAGTCATTTTGAGTTGGACTGGTTATATTTACTCTTGATCTAACGATCATGATCTTTCAAGTGCATTGAATGTATACTACTTTGACCGCACTCAATTAAACAAAAATGTATACCGTATGGGATATATACTACTTTGGACATTCATACACCTACTTTACATTTTCTTTTTTATTTATAAAAGATGATAAATTCTATTATAATTAATTCACGCGGATATTTGCATTCATACTAAGATTTAAGGACCATTTCTACTTTATATTTTAAGAGAGAAAAAAAATAAATATAATTATATGATAAATAGGTAAAAAAGATGAAATAGAGAAAAAAAAATAAGGTTTTAAAAATTAGAATTAAATATATCTTGAATCCCTAAAATTATCACCATTTAAGTATCTTATAGATATCTTGTGTCAAACCAAATTTAAAAACTCACGTCTAGCTAGCTCCTCTCTTATCACTAAAATGGAGACAAGAAGATCCTTAGATGAAGTTGTTCTCAACCTTGACCAACAACAACACAACCCTAAACCACCTTCCACCATGGACACCGAAACTCATCACAACACCACCACCGAACCTCATCATGAAAATCCCAAGCACCTCTCAAATATAAAAACTCTAAACCGTCTCAACTTCTCCAAACCCAAATCAAGAGTCCTTGAATACAATCATCCACCTCTCAACAAACTACATACCTCCGAAGAAGACACTACTCAATTACCATCCTATAAGGTCTCTTCCGACGAGGACGAAGACAACGACTATAGATGGAAGGAAGAAGAAACCGATGAAGACGACGACGATGTTTCCCATGATCCAAAGTTACATAACAAAAAAAGAAAATTTAGGGTTAAATGGAGGCTAGTTTTTGAATGGATACTATTTTTAAACATATTAACATGTTTGGTTTGTTCTCTCATAATAAAAAACATTAAAAACATGCATTTATTAGGGTTAGAGATTTGGAGGTGGTGTTTAGTGGCAATGGTAACATTTAGTGGCCGTTTATTTTCGGGTTGGTTAGTTAGTTTTACCGTTTTAATCATCGAAAGAAATTTCATGCTAAGAGAAAAAGTTTTATATTTTATCTACGGTTTAAGAAATAGCATACGTAATTGTTTATGGTTAGGTCTTGTTTTACTCTCTTATTGGAGTGTTGTTTTTGATGATGTCCAAAAGAAAAACCACAAGTTCCTTAACAAAGTGTTTGATGCACTTGTTGCGGTTTTAGTTGGTGCAACCATTTGGTTAGTAAAAATTGTTTTGGTGAAAATGTTGGCTTCTTCATTTCATGTGACAACATATTTTGATAGAATGAAAGAGAGTGTTTTTCATCATTATGTTTTGGATGCATTGTCGGGACCAGCAATGGAAGATTGTGAAAAGATATTGAATGAACATCTTTTAAAGGGTTCGAAATCGATGCCGGTGGCCGGAACGGGGAGGTGGAAGAAGAAGATGAAGGATGTGAAGAGATTTGGTTCAAGGAGGATTGATATGGAGAAGTTGAAGAAACTTAGTATGGAGAGTAGTGCTTCGGCTTGGAGTGTTAAAAGGCTTGTTAATTATGTTAGGTATTCGGGTTTGTCAACTATTTCTAGAACGGTTAATGATTTTGGTAATGGTGAGAATGAGATTAGTAGTGAATGGGAAGCAAGAAGTTGTGCTCAAAGGATTTTCAACAATGTTGCTAAACCGGGTGCCAAGTAAGTATTTACTATAATTATTTAGTTACTATAAAATGTTGAATATTAGTTTCTAATTTTGTTTAAAATTGAAGATTAAATTCATCTTTTTCTCTTATTTTTATTGATAATTCAACTTTTCTAATAGTATATCGCATTCCTTTTTCATGGCAAAATATATTAATAGAAAATAGAGTACTAGAAAATTCTTTAAATAATGTGATAAATCGTGATGAGATAATTTGTATTATTTAATTAAACTACACTTCTTTCATTTTATAATAATTGACTTATTTACAACAAAATAATTGATACTGAATTACAAAAATAAAAAAGTATAGATTAAAACTTTTTTTTTTATCTTCCACTTTAACTCTATGCTCTAATTAATATTACATGTTTCACTTTCAATTCAATATTTTTTATTTACAATAATGATAAATATTTAAAGATAATTTAGTAAAATTACGATATACTCTATTTTATTTTTAATTTTTTCTAATATGTATGAAATTGTCAAATATATGTCAATTATTATGGTACAAATTAACTATGAGTAGATATCAGAGATGGATGAATAGATAAGATACTAACTTACTATTCTTCTGGTGTCTAGTGTAATTTAAAAATCTCACATTAATTAGAAAAATAAAAATTGAACAATATCTAACTGAGAATGATTATATATTTATTGTTTTAAAATTTTAGTTCAACTCACTACCAAGATGAATTTAACTACTATTTGCAAGGAAATGCAATGTGACAAATATATGCAAAAACAATTGTTTCATGTTTATTTGCTCCAATTGAATGGTTAAGTGGAAGCTAAAAAACTCTAATTTTAACTTATATCCATTGCTAGTGGATTGAGCAATGTAAATATCATATTCAACATTAATTTATCCTTTCTCTATCAATAGTAAAAAAATGATTATTATATTCCGGTCAATGCACCATATATTGTGGAGGGGTTATGATCATCACTTTACTTGTAATGATGTAATCCACTGCGAATTTGGATTTGGACCACAGTTCCACACCTAGACAATATATATATCAATGTCTTAGGCTCATAGCTATATATTATTTGCAACAATATATTTGAATAACTACTCACCTATATCATTCTCTTCATTGAATCTATTAGTTTCTTCTGGGGCCGTTTTAGGGTTAAATATGTTTAATAGTTTTTTGCTATAGTCTATATAAATATATTATTTTTGTGTTTTTGACCCTTGTTATTTTTTTTAATTATGCAAAATTTATCATATTAAAATTTGTTTTTTGTAGTATATATAATTTTTTTAATTTATCAAAATAAAGATTAAAATAAAAATTACATAGATCAATTTTAATATAAACAAATTTCAGAGTCTAAAATAAAATACCAACAATAAAAACAAAAATAACATATTTACAAGAATTAAATAAATTTACAAACATAAAAAAATATTTATGTCTAATTCAACTGATAAATACTAAAATTATTAAATTATATCATGTTTTGTATTAAAATCAAAATCTTACGGTTATATATATAAAAAGAAAATAAATTTGTATTGTGTTGTCCCGTCGCATAATAAATTCGATATCCCATATAGTATACATAGTTTTGTGCTCAATTGGTCCACATTATATTGTGGCAATATTTTAGTGCTGAGTGGCTCTGACCAAGTATCATAAATCATAACTTAGTCCAACAAAATTGAAACGTATGATCTTTTTCTATATTACTTTTTACTTTTTTCATGAAGTTGGCCGAATCCAACCCTACCATCCAATTACTTCAACCTATGACCAAACTCGTCACATGTTATTATAGTGTCCCACTCCTTAGTAATTTATTTTGCACTAAAATGTCAGGCCACATTTTTGTGTATGGTCCCAACTCCAAGCATAATCAAATTCCACTCCTACGGATATGATATTATATTGTCATTGATGTACCAGTTCGGCCTACGAGTTTTATTTATCTATGGTATTTATCTATGATAGTAATATATTTAACGCATATATATATTTTTTTATTTTTAAAATTTATATTAATTCCATCAATTTCATATAAAATTTATATAAATTTTAACGAATCAAATATAATATATTAAAAAGGATGTGTAAACTCCTATTTCATTATTATCTTAATTGGTACTTTGAAAGTGGTACCTAAAGAAAATATTCACATATCTTTAGTAGCTGTGGAGTCCAATGACCCGCAGAACTATAAGATCTAAATCAAAATATTTGTCCTACTTTCTACTAATTAAAATACATTAGACAACAAAGAAATAGAAATTTGAAAAAAAACACACAGAAAAATTTACCTCCTATTATTTAAATTGTACATCGATCATACTCCCACAAACTCTCCAAATCTTAAGTTTCCTTTTTAACTTTTAAACATAAAAGATTTATAAACTTAATAAAACATAATTGAAATATATTTAGATTCCGACAAACTGAACGGAATCTACTATTTTTAGTCCAACAAATTCAATTGTTGGAATTTCAGCAAAGTCAAGTTTAAGTTTATCTGAATTTATTTCCCCTTTCGATAAATCAAATTTTGAATTTAATAAAATAATTGAAAATAATTTTTGAAATTTAATTTTTATTTATATGATGAATGGTAATTTGAGTAATTCATGAGAGTAGGAGTAGTATTGGGTCAGACCTCCAAATAGCTCTAGTGATGAGTTCAGGCCCACTATTTGGTACAGTTTTGGGTTAAAGTTTAAATTAATTGTTCATCCATACACTATCGGAAATTATGATGAATGTAGAGTTCGGACGAACAAAGAGAAATGTGAATTTCTCACATTATAATGAGTTAGTTTCTTTTTGCACCTCACCCAAAAAATTTCAAACAAAAATCAACTCGTATATTGAGTAACAAAATAATAATTGCCACCATATATTTACATAAAGTTTTTCAAAAAAAATTCTTCATAAAATGATATTAATTTATACTGATTAGGGATGATACAACACGTTATGAAGCTTAAAGCGAAATTATCAAAAAGAGCTTTTTCAAAAGTTAATAAATAAATTATTAATATTTTATTTAATAACTATATAAAAATTATTTGGCAGAAATAATGTCTTTAATATCATAAGATGCGTGGAAAACAATGCCTTTAATATCAAAAGATATTTGTACACTATCCAATTGTAAATTTTTTTGAGACCTTTTTGTTTTCTCTAATGTTTACAGATTTTTTATAATATCTTTAAGCGTATGAAATTTAAAATATAAAATTATTTTTTGGCTAGGCTTAAGTAAGGACTTTCCGTGGCTACGTGCTTCTCTTTAGGCCGACTTTGATATTTATTTATAATTTATTGAAGGTATATTGAAGAGGTAGATCTCATGAGATTTTTGAAGATGGTTGAGATACATACCATATTTCCACTCTTTGAAGGTGCTCTTGAAACCGGGAAGATAAGCAGGTCTTCCTTTAGAAATTGGGTGGTAAGTCTTTCTTCTAAATTCCTCACATGTAAATAAAAACTAGATTTTCAAGTTACTTGGTCCAAAATAAAATATAAACAAAATATAAATTGAAATATATATTTAAATTAAGTATATGTATTTTTTTATCAATATTTTCTCCATACTATAATAAATGTTACTTTAGTAAATAAAATTTGTTTTAAATTAATGTATTTTTAATATAATTTTAATTTTTTTTTCAATTATATCATTTAATAATTACTGTAACATTACTTTTAAAATATTAATTTTATTTTACATTTATGATAGTAGAAAACAAATTTGACTGTAAATTATTGATATAATGAATTGAATTTGTAATCAGATTCGAGCTTATTATGAACGAAAAGTTCTAGCACAATCATTGAATGATACCAAAACAGCAGTGCAACAACTTCACAAACTAGCAAGTGCTGTTGTGAGTGTGATAATAATAATTGTGACCCTTTTGGTGATGGAAGTGGCCACACTCAAGATAATATTGTTCTGTATCACACAAACTGTTTTAATTGGTGTTGCATTCCAAGGCACTTGCAAAACTGTATTGGAAGCCATCATCTTTGTCTTCATCATGCACCCTTTTGATATTGGAGACAGATGTGTCATTGATGGTGTTCAGGTAATTTCACAACCTCTTTATTATCAATAAATTATTTGGATTAAAATTATGCAAAAATACGTAACTTAATTAATTACAGATGATTGTGGAAGAAATGAATATATTGACAACAGTGTTTCTTCGATATGACAATGAGAAAATATACTACCCTAATGCAATCTTGCTATCCAAGCCAATAAGCAATTTTTATAGAAGTCCAGAGATGTGTGATGCAATTGATTTCACCATCGATGTGTCAACTCCTATAGAAACTATCATTGCACTCAAGAAATCAATACAAATGTAAGTTTTCTTTATCTATTCATAAATTCATTCTTTACCTTTCATAATTGGTCGTTACTTTAGTGAATATAGGAGACCTTAACAAATAGAAATGTTGTATTATAAATTGTGTATTCAATTCATTAAAAGTTATAAAAAAAATCGTGCATAGCTTCTATTTTTATTCTTTAATCATGAAATTATTCTCTTCTTTTAATAAATTAACCACTAATATTTATCATACTTAAGGTACTAAATAATAAAAAATTAACTTTGTAAACTCAAATGTCGAATTTAAATTCTTTCGAACCACGTATAAAATAACCATTATTGTATTGTTATTTTAATTAATAAAAAAATTCCACATCCCCAAATTTTTTTTTAAAACCACTATATTTTGTCAATCTAAGAATAATCAAGTGAGACAATTAAACATTGTGATTGTTTTTGTAAATATTTTAATGGATGATTAATTATGAATTTTTATTAGGTACATTGAGAGCAAGCCAAAGTACTGGAATCCAAAGCACAGTGTGATGGCAAAACAAATAGATAATGTGCACACATTAAAGCTATGTTTATGTGTTCAACACACCATTAACCATCAAAACTATGGTGAGCGAAGCACTAGGATATCAGAACTCCTTTTGGAATTGAAAAAGATATTTGAAGTCCATGGTATCAAGTACCATCTTCTTCCTCAAGAAATTCATGTCACTCAAATGAATGTTGGAAATGGGAGAGTTCTCTTTTAATCATCAAACAAACTTAGGAGCAGTTTAATTTGTAAAAATATTTCTTATTTTTATTTTTTAAAATTTGTGTTGATTTTACTCGTTAATAAGGAAATAAGAGACTTTTGAAGTAAACAATTATTTATGTATTTAGAAATAATGAAAATGTCAAAAAATTATTTTCATTATTTTTGAAAATACATCTTCGTTAACTAAAATTTTATCTTATCTTCATGACAATTGTTTATTTCAAAAGTCTATCAAGGTAAAATGAACACACATTTTAAAAAATGGAAACTGGAAACGTTTTCGCAAAATAAACTACTCTTTATTTTTCATTTCATTCCTTTTTCATTTTTAGATCAATGAATTTCCATAATAATCATCGAATCAAAAACTTTTAAATTATCTTGTTCAAACTTCATATCTCATAAGCTTGGATTAATTTGCACTGAATTATGGTGGCATGCATTTGCTATTAATTTATGAATTGGTTGGGTTGCCATATTTTTACTATTGTTTTAATTTTGTGTGCGTGTGTGAGCCTTTATATAAATCTAGATTAAGTTAGATATGAAATAGATAGATTAATATTCAAAATTAAGTTATCTGCATTATTTTAAATTCTGAAATATATCGATTATATTAAATGAAAATTCAAGATTAAGTGGGAATACCCTCTCCCCTAAATGCCTTATAGTCGATAGCTTTGACTTAGCAATTTTTAAAATTTTGTAGATATAGATATAGATATAGATAATATCTCTATTTCATACTATCAGTCATATAAAGTTCTTAAACAAATATTAAGAAAAATAATAAATTGGTTGATTGACATAGCAGTTTTACTAAATAAATCCTAGTTCATAGTGAATTCTAATAACATCTTTAGTCAACAAGGACAAACTGAAAAAATATAAGTGATGATGCACCATATTGACAAATAGACATTAAGAATGCGTTTGACTTCCTGAAAAATAAAAGACCCGACAACGTTAGATTTCAGAATTGTTTAGAGGACTAAACAAAAGAAAGGTGAACTATTCGATAAAAGCTAATATTTTTGTCCTTTATTAAATTATAGGATAACATTTTGTTTGGGCAGGGTGGGGGTGGTTTTTGTGTTTTCCACCCTGCACCCGACTAGTTAGAAAAAATGCATCTGTCTCTGTTTTTTATTGGATGTGAAATTTAGATTTCTCTTTTTGTCCGCGATGAAGTTCGATTTTTCTAACCGCACCTGCACTCATTTGTATATATAAAATAATAAATTTAAAAGTCATATTAATTATTATTATTATACAATAGTAAAATTTAAAAATATTAAAATCATATTTTCTATATAGAGAATATTATAATTATAATATTTAAAAACGACAATAATATTACTAACGGTAGGTGTTCGGGGACTGATACAAGGGGATATCAATACCCCAAATCCGTCTCGTCCCGAGTTTTAATTTCGAGAAAAATCTGCACCCACACTTAATCAAAGCAGATTTTTCCCGCCCAAATTGAGACAGGTTTGGATAAGTACCGCAGATGCATATTTTCTTGTCATCCTTATTTTATTTTCAACTCAAAATATTTTCTCCCTCGACTATTCTCACTGTATCTTCTTTGATCTCTCTCTTTCTCTCCCATCACTCAATATCTCATCTTCCTATTTTTATCTCCTCTTTCTCTCATATCCATGTTTTTTTATCTCCGTTTCTCTCTTATCTCCGTGCCTGTCTCTCCCCCTCATTTGCCCTTCCTCTCTCCCTCTTTTTTCTCAAGCACTCTTATTTATGAATATCTACATTTATAAATATTTAGATATATCGTAAAAGTTATTTTAATAATTTATTATTATTTTATTTGTATTATAATGTTATATTATGTATTTCTCTTTTGTAGATCAAACACATTTTAAATTTAATTTTTTTACTTTTGTTAAAACGATAGTTAATTCTGATCGGAGAGACTAGCAATCATGATATTGAATTGTATTAAAAGTTGTAGACTGATGTAATTTTATTAAACGCATTAATTAGGACAAGAACTAATGTAATTGAAATCTCAAAATCACTCAAGAATGAAGTATTAGGAAAGTGTATTGAATTAAGATTTTAAAGACTATTTTACTAATTTTTTTTTTGAAGATTTTGTGAGAGGAATTTTCAAAATATTTTTAAAATTCTCTAATAGCTATATTAATGTAGCAAAATTAAATAACTTAATGTACCACTCGTTCAAGTGGTTGCAATGTTTGGATTTAATTCAAACCATCTTTTAAGTTACCAAAGTTACAAACTTTTTTAAGAGTTGTTTTCTTTTACCAATTAGTATGAGTTTCTCTATAAATAGAGATACCATAGAGGCATAAAGGACAAGAGACAAATTTCATGTTACATGAGTCAAACTTCTGTCAGAAATATTTCTGAATTATTTCTTTTTTTCTCTAGTGCGCGAGAGTAAATGAAGAAACTTTGTTCTGTAAACTATCATTGATCGATAGATTTGATGTAAATGTGCAATTCACTTCAAGGATTCTAAAGTATCCTGAAGGGGATTCGCCGGTTAACCAGTTTGCATCTAATATATATAGATTGGTAGGGGCGAATCGAACCTAAAGCTTAGTGTGAGACACACGTTTTTGAATTTATTTGTACAACCTTCATCATAATCAATTTCATCATCTTCTTGTTCAAGATTTGCAGCATACCCCCAATAAAAAGATCCAATGAATTTTAAAAAACTATGTAGGATTGTATAGACTTTTTTACGATCAAGATTTTATAACTACAATTTTAATGGATTCATAACACAATTTTTTTTTTAAGATTTGAAGGATTTACAGAACTATAAGTGTTCTTAAAGAAATTACAAATCTTAATTAAATTTTTATTAAATAACAGTGGAGGTAACTTCTTTTTATTGTTTTTGTAAAGTTTTGAGAAGTTCGGTGAATCCTAAACGTTTTTAAGGGTGAGAACAAAATTTACCAAATATATTTATTTGAAAACTTTTTCTCTTTTATTACTCTATTCAGAGTAATGCGGAGAGAAATTAAAAGGATGGAACGAGGAAGTGAAAATTAAAGATATAATAAGAACAATTTTGTTAAATAAGCTCAACCTTAGTGATCGAAAAATATCTAAAAACGATATATATTAAGGAATAGAGGGAATAATTAAATAAAATGGTCATTCAACTACCTCAACTGTACAAAAGATTGGAATTAAAAATCACTCATTGGATAATTTGGAAACTCAATAACAAGTTCATCCACGTCACCACCGGAAAGGAACCAAAAGTGAGAGGAACTCACTTGAGCACTGATTTCCAACATATCAATTGAAAAATTGTTGTGGTGAGAGGTAAGGTTTGAAATGATTTTTAAAAAACCTACCTCAAAACAAATGGTTCACACTTGAACCACATATGTAAAGTTTCTTTGAAGAGTAAAATTTACGAAATGGATTTTTGGCCATTTTCATTTTCGGTTTTTGAAAATGAAAATCCAAAAAATGACTTATTTTTTGTTTCGAGAACTGGATTGTTTTTTGAAAACGTTTTATTGAAAATGTTTTCCAAATGAGCAAGTGAACATATTTTTACCAATATTTAATTTTTTTTTTTTGAAATGGAAACAGGTAATGGACCAAATAAATAGACTCTAGGGGATTTTGGAGCTTTCTTGGGTTGGACCTATATGTGTATTTTGACAAACACAAAAAGATAACGTAGAAAGTCGAGACACGTGAGAGATGGAATATGTCATCACATTACATTCTATTCCATCATATTTTTTTAATTATTCAAATCAACTTCTTTCCATTTTATTCTATATATCAACCCATCAATCTAACAAAGTCTAAATAAATATTTGATTTTACAAGATATGAACCGATGTGATTTTGTAAGTGATTGTTTAATTTTACATTAAGATATAATAAACCGACATAATTTTGTAAAAATTACTAAATATGTATTTGTTTCAGCGGTAATTAATATTGATTTTGAATGAATTAGTTTTATAAAATTAATTTTAATTAAAAGTAAATTAATTGTAAAATAATTTATATTTAGATATATTTAACTAACAGCGAATCAAACAACAAATTTAAGTATAAAATAATATTTAAAATAAAAAATTATAATTGAAACAATTATAACCCAAACATGCTAAAATTAATTTTATCCTTCCAAAATAGATTTCAACTGTCCAAAATTAAAACAAATCGTGCACTAAGCCTAATTTCTCGAAAATTAATCTCACCTCGGAAGCAAACAAATAATTTGTATTAACACTTGGCGAAGCAATGAGGGGTATAAAGGTAAAAAGGAAAAAAAGAATGAAAAAAAAAAGGAAGAAAGGAGGGTTGGTTTTGGTGACGGAGAGAGAGAGAGAGAAACAGAGGTCCTCTTCCCCGTCCTTCGAGACGGTTTTCATACTCCTTCCCCCTTCATCCCCAGGTACTCTTTCTCTCTCTCTCTCTCTCAGATCCCTTCTAAATTTTTACTTAGAATCCTTCGCCTTCGCTTCAATTCCGTTATTTGAACCCGATTCAAATTCATCGCCAAATCCTTCAATTTGTTTGAATTATTAAATATCAAATTAATATAATGTAATTCCACTTTTTTTCAATTCAGAAACGGTTGTCGTTTCTCGATGTAAGAATTGGTAGGTTGAATTCGGGTTTCGCGCCGCATATTTTAATTTTAATTGTTAATAATTCTTCTTCTTCAATTTGTTGTGTTGTTATGGTTTGGTTTATCTGATTTATTGCTTATTGTCTTGATTATTACAATGCTATTGATTGTATAGTCTTTTGCATTCTGCGTGTCCCAGACATAGGAACATTAAATTTCAATCTTTAATCCTTGTAGAAAGTTGTCTAATCACTCTTTAAAAGATATAGTATATGCCTAATAATGTCCCTAAAATTGTATCTCAGCGACTTATATGATCAACGAACTGCATATTCATGGATAAATACACATTCTTGATATAGGATAGATATTCATCATTTAGAAACTGATATGACATTATGACTTGCATTGTTTTGCAAGGACTAATTTGACTATTTAATCTTTGTTTTTTTTTTTTTTTTAAATTGGGGGGTGGTGGTGGTGGTGTCAGTTTAAGTTTGGAGATGGGTTTGTCTTTGAGACTGATCATCATATTTGGAATTGCATGAGCAATTTGTTTACTAGGCTAATCAGGTGTGATAACTCATAATTTCTGGATTTATCATTGTGAATTAATTGGAATAGCGCTGGCAATATGAATTTTGGCTAATTAAATAAAATAAAATTAAATGAATATTATATGTATTCTTTCTTGCCATCTTAATTTAATTCATTGCAGCATTTTAGATCTTCTTGAGTTTTCATGTATGGGAGTTAGTTTTTTGTGATGTAGTGGGATCATTGTCCAATAACTTCAATTTTTTATCACTGATAAAAAATAAAAATTTCTACAGGTATAGCAACAAATTATAAAGTATTAATAGAATGTATTTTTAGCTGGGTGTTGATGCTTCATACTCTTTTAATTTTGATGTTCTAAGAGCATTGGAATTTACTTGATTCGTTGTCATTCCAGTTTTCGTTGAGATTTCAATTTAGATTGACCGTGTATGTATTTACAATACAGAATTATGAATCTAATCTAAGGATTGCACGTGTTCTCTTCTTGCAGGTTGATCTGCATTTGAATCTTAAGGTTCCTGATTTATTTTTTTGAAACATGGATGGAGTTCTTTTCTGGTCAAGTTGCCACAATTATTGTTTGTTTTCATCTGAAGAAATGCTCGACTGGCGTTACTTCATCCTTGGAAAATTTCTTCTGGTTTCCTTTGTTAATTGCACTTAGTTGTCTGTTAGCCTTTAGTGATCAGCACAGTGTGCTGGATGCTTATTTTTTCTGAGACAAGTGCTGCATCTTTATGGAAATTGTACAAGTAAGAACT
Organism: Cicer yamashitae; assembly: GCA_037974755.1. Lineage (NCBI taxonomy): Eukaryota > Viridiplantae > Streptophyta > Magnoliopsida > Fabales > Fabaceae > Cicer > Cicer yamashitae. The sequence goes on from JBBPBQ010000002.1 coordinate 17,371,765, forward strand.
TATTCTTTTTCTCTAGATCAAACCATTAAAAAGATTTGTTTCTTGACAAGTGTTCCTTTGACAGTGCATTGCTGACCCAACATCCAGTTGAAATATCCGAACAATCAACTTCTGGGGTAAGAGATCTATCATGCAGCACTTCTACATCCTCTTCATTGGTTTTAATTTACGATAATATAACTCAACCTTTTCTTTCTTCTACAGGGATGAAGTATATAAACTGGTGTCTGATATGGATACTGCTTGTATCTTTAGGGTTGGATAAGCAATTGCATTGAAACAGTGCAGACTATAGTTTTTAATAATCGTCGTCTTTGTCCCAATGAGTATTGGTGATACCTGAACTTTCTTTAATAATGCTTAAGTAGACTATATGAAGTGGCAATTGTTGAAGTTCTAAGTGTTAGGTCACGGTGATTTTAGCTAGAGATTAATCCTGTAGCATTGATCAATCATTTCAGTTAGACCTAAGAAATGCTATTATGATATGTAGTAATTGTTCATTTCTACCTTCTGCGACCTGCTACCGTTACAAAGCCACAAGTCTATTAAAGTATTAATCAATAAGGCTATGCAGTTCTTCCATCAGAAAGTTTCTGCTTTTTGCCATTTTTTTGCCACAACAAAGAATTGACAGTGGAATTTGCTGGACCAGCGGATATCTGTAATATTTTATACTCCTTTCTCAGCATTGTCTGCTATAGTTAAATTCTATCTATCTTTCGAATAAAGAGCCGCTTTGGGTTCTGTGGGAACAATGGAGAGGTGATTATCTTTTGCAGAAATTTCTATTTGTCCTCTTTTTTATTTGAATCTCTGTATAAGGTTTGTTTCTTTCATCCCTGAACAAAGGTACAAATTAATTAAGGAAGTTGGTGATGGAACATTTGGGAGTGTTTGGAGAGCCATTAATAAGCAAAGTGGTGAAATTGTAAGACTTTTTTAATTGGAGTTATGTTGGTGTTCTATGTGAAGTTGGGTCGTGTATTTCATTCTAATTTTTCATTCAATTACAGGTTGCGATCAAGAAAATGAAGAAGAAGTATCACTCTTGGGAGGAGTGTGTAAACTTGAGAGAAGTTAAGGTATCACATCTTGCTGTTCGTTCCTAAGCCTAATTTTTCAATATGTAGCTTATGCTTCTGCATATATTTATTCTCTAATTTCCCTTATGGCAGTCATTACGAAAAATGAATCACTCAAATATTGTTAAGCTGAAGGAAGTTATTCGAGAAAGTGACATTCTGTACCTTGTTTTTGAGTACATGGTGAGTGGTTGGACTTTTATGGCATAATGGTGGCTGATTTGATGTATAATACTAACTGTTTTAGGTCAATTTTGGATGATGCAGGAATGTAACCTTTACCAACTTATGAAAAAAAGGGAAACACTGTTTTCTGATGATGAAGTTAGAAACTGGTGTTTTCAAGTTTTCCAAGGTCTTGCGTACATGCACCAGCGTGGATACTTTCATCGTGATCTAAAGCCTGGTACTTTTTCATGGTTTTGTGTATAGTCTTGGTAGAGTATGTGGTATGATAAAATAGTAATAAGAGTGTATTAATAGTTCTACTTTTATATGGCATGAAAGGTATTTAATATTAGCAGTTTGTTCTATCATTAACTCTTTCTATTTTCAATTTAATTTTTTAATGTCGTTTTGGTTTGCTGATTAATTGAATTTGCATATCATGAGAAAAATACAGACTAGGTGTTTGGTGTGTTGTGCATATCTATATTACTCTGCTGCAAAGTTTTTCTGTTTAATTCAAGATATGGGGCTTTTTGCAGAAAACATACTGGTCACCAAGGGTATCATCAAAATTTCTGATTTCGGCCTAGTGCGAGAGATCAGCTCACAACCACCGTATACTGAGTATGTCTCCACACGGTGGTATGTGTCTTTAACTTGAATACATCATTATATTATAAATGGATAGTGCACTGTGTGTTGTGTATTTAATGACATGTATAATGGCCTATGATTAGGTATCGTGCTCCTGAAGTCCTGCTTCAGTCTTTCCTTTATAGCTCCAAAGTTGGTAAGTGTCTGATATAGAACAATTATGCATAAAAATTTATGATCTTGACTATGGCATTACTTTTAGTAATGATGGTGAGTACCAGACAAACATTTATTTGTTTTGTTTCATCTTCCAGACATGTGGGCAATGGGGGCTATTATGGCTGAGTTGTTCACTCTCCGTCCACTATTTCCGGGTAGCAGGTATCATATTCTCTTTCGCTCCAACTCTACTGCTTCCCAGACGAATACTATTTTTTTTCTTGCATAAAGGCAATAAATATTTAATTAATAGGGAATTAACAAATTTATGGCACCTCAGTCTACTCTTAAACAAGTTACCATGTTCACACATTTGATTGCAATTATTTTTCACAAATGGTTGATTAGTTTACTGCATAGTATCTGTCAAATGGAATCCTGGTTTAAAAGCATATAGTATAGTAACTGGTTTGGAAATAAACCTATTCCATTATGGCTGTATATGCAGTGAAGCAGATGAGATATACAAAATATGCAGTGTGATAGGTAGTCCAACAACTGAATCTTGGGCAGATGGACTCAAACTTGCTAGGGATATCAACTATCAATTTCCACAGGTTAGTTTTCTTTATTTGGACTTATCATCAAATAGCGTATAGAAAGCTTCTTCCGCTCTAATGGGGGGTTTATAGTTTCATTAAGTTAAGTAGCCCCTCATTCAGCTCGTACAGAGTCAAGTGCCTGTTTCTTTTCTGTCAAATCAAACATATTAACACTAAATAGAATCAAATACATTATGAAACATATTACCACTAAACAAACACATTATCAACATATTAATATGAAACAGAATCAAGTGAACTAACCTAATAATGTTTAATTGAGTTTATACGTGGCTAAATGGGTTCCCTTACACTGGATATTGGAATTGTCTATTGATGTTATGTATATTAAGACGGGCATTGTCTTCAGTTCAGATAGTTACTGTATGCTATGTATTTACTTCTACAGCTAGCTACTGCTGATATCTCTGTACTGATTCCGTCCAGAAGCGACGATGCAATCGACCTTATCAAAGTAAGTAGTTTTGATTTATTGCATAGCATTCAGTTCCAACCTCCATTTCTCCACTAATATAGTGCTTATATATTTTTTTCTTCTTTCTGTTCTTTCCTTTCTATATCTGTAGTCACTTTGTTCATGGGATCCCTGCAAGAGACCTACTGCAGCAGAGGCCCTTCAGCATCCTTTCTTCCAGGTTTTCTTTTAACTAATTCATACTTTAAATTAGTTATAAAAAAATTGTTATTATCTTTTCTATGCCAAACTATATCTTGCTTTCAGTTAGCTTGGGTTTTTACTGTTTTCATTCAAAATGATATGTAGAGCTGCTTTTACATCCCTCCATCACTTCGCACCAGACCTGTAACCAGAACTCCTCCATCTGGTATGTAATTTTATTTATGCTGCATTGCATGCTAAGGATTCTCTATGGTTCAACTGGAGGGGATACTAATACTAAACTCTTAATTGTTGCTTCCTTTTATTTTTGCAGTTGGAATAAGTGGATCAGTGGATCGGCAATCGGTCAAGAGATATTCTGGTGCATTGCCTAATTCGAAACTCACCAATAATTTTTCTTCCATGAAATTACATCCTTCTTTAGCTCCAGGTGATCTTACTGGTTTCAACCATTTCTAGGTTAAATGCATGCATGTTTGTTTTACTCTGGCATCTGTAGTTTGGAGTCATATTTTTCAATCTGTTAGAAATAACTCATGAAATTTAAGCCGGTAAATGTGCATGTCAGTACATTATTTAAGTTGCTAATTTAAATAATGAATAAAGCTGAGGTTTTTCCTCTTTGGACTTTATATACAAAAAACAGTCCTTTTTGTTTGTGTCATCATACACTCTGTTTCACATGTTAACTGTATAGAACATGGTTCTCATTCATTTCTATTACAGCTGTGCAACGGAAGCTGGATATGGCAAAAGAGGTGATGAGTTGTTCTCTCTGCTTTCTCCATTCTTGTTCTTATCTTGCTTTGGAATTAGTGCCCTGTCCCCCCAATCTGTTTACCCAGGACAGTACCTATTTGGCACATGACATTAAAATACAACTCGTGTATTTTTTTTAGTCTTTACTTTGTTGGATGATTTGTTGTTCTCTATAAACTGGCTTTCTTAAATTCCATCATGCTAATAATTTTTTCTTATTCCCCCTAAAGGATGCAATTAAAAATAAGAAATCAACGAAGACCACTCAACAATCGAAGTATCAACCACCAGGAAAAGCCAGCCCGAGTAAGCACTTTTGTCAATGTTATTGGTTAATTATTATTGTAGTTACTTTTATTGTGGGAGAATTCAATAAAAGGAATGAACCTAAATGCTTATAGTGATCTTGTAATAGTCATTGAGTCATTAAAACCAACATTATCATGCATAATCATTTCAAGTGGTTATTTTTCATTTATGATAAACATTTTGAACACAAGTTCCTGAAGCAGCAATGCAACTTTTCACTGCCAAAAGTGTGTCAGGTAGTTGCTTCAATACTCTAGAAATAAGCTTAATGGTCAAGTCTTTTGGTTGGCAGCTTCTGTAAACAAAGTGAGGACTGCACGTGGGGTTTCAGAAACAGCTGACAAGTTGGCCAACATGTCAATTCCTACTCGAAGACATTCCTTCGGTCATACTCGTCCACCTCCAATGAAGGCCGGAGTTAATTGGGTTTCTGAACCTGGAAATATCCTGCTCAGGTCCTCCCAGCAGATTCCAACCGGTAGAACTTTCACAAAAAAAGTTGCTGGATGAGAATAATGACACAAGTATATGCTGACTTCGAAAATTCTTTGATGATCAATACTTTGAATGTTTGAGTACAATCTTTCCCGAGAGGATGCATGTTTGCACCTGTTCTGATGACTTGGGTGACGTCTAACATATTAGTCCTACTTTTGTTGCCTGTTAAACAGTTTTTTCTAATGTATCTATGTATTCTGTGGCATTGATACACAAACTCCTGCTACAGTTATGCGGATGCTTTTTATTTTTGATGCATTTCAATATTGTGGAAAATTCAACAGATTGTGAACACAGTACCTATGCATCATGATATAGGAAACGGCGATGTTATAGAACGTAGGGTACCGGTAATTTCTGGAAAAGCTTAGTGTTCAACCATCATCATCATTTTCACCACTGGCAGAGGTTCCAACACAATAAGTTATTTTTTAAACAAATGTTAAAAATATAGAATTTCTGACATTTTTTAAAATGAGATATTTAATATGCGATTCAACAAGTAGTTCATTGATTTGATCAGGTGATACATAAACCAAATTTGGAGGGAAAATTAATAACTGCTACAATTTTATCACACATTGATAATTAATTTAGTTTATTTGAAGTAAAGTAAACAAATTATCCAATTAACATGGGAATTAAATTCAGAATAACTCCTGATGTTCAAGGACGGAAGCAATAGAGAACAGCGAAAATTAGATATAAAACTGTTATGGATGACCATTCTGTATATTGTCTAATTGCAATTCTTGCACATAAACCGTCCTACCTATTGTAATTTGCAATGATTACTGTGATCCCACACCAGTAACTCACAATGAAAGGAAACAAATTGAAATAACAGAATTGAAGTATGAAATAAAAATATTAAACGTTGGTACACTATTAATTGGGTACCTTCTACCTTAAAATGTTCATATTCCAGAAGCACTACTTGTTTTTTTATAGTCAAATATTAGTAAATTAGTAGTTAGGTTATTTTTACGACTTTGAACACGGGATCTTTTTCGACGTCCCTTAGCTCACCAACCGGGCTACCATAGGCTAGACTAAAACTCTACTTGTTACTCCCTCCACCCTATATTAGAGTTCAAGTTGGTTTTTGAAATGGTTTTAAGTTAAGCTTTTTACCATGTTCTGTCGTGCTTCTGATGATGAATGCTTTACAAGTAAATGATAGTATTTGTAAGTAAATAGAATCAAATAATGGGACATGTGAGATGCATAAAAGCACTAAACCATGCAAGTCAATAAACAATATTTAAGGGCTGTTCAAGGTGTATTCTACTACATGCTGCTTTAGTTGATATCAAATAGAGTTTGTAAGAGATATTACAAAAAACAGTTTTGAAGTTTACATGTCATTTTAAAAATCTTGCGGATAGAGAGTTTAATGTACTAATGTTCTCCCTTTTTATGTTTTGCTATATACTGTAAACACCAAGTTTACATTCTAAAACGCTTAGTTGAAGGATTAGAATCATGGATAAATGTAAAATAGTGTTTTTCTCTGAGTTAATATAGAACAAAACAATTTGGTCTAAAGTAGGCAAACATAATGATAAAACAAAGTAGTACTTAGGTGAAAAAAAATAAACAAATCATAATAAATTAATGTAACAGAAAAAGAAAGAAAAAAAAGCATCCCTTAAAAAAAGGAAAGCAAGACATGAAAAGAAGAATAAAAAAATATTGGAAATGTAATAAAGATTAGACATCCGAAACCAATAGCAAGTGATCTTTGGCAAAAATAGGGTGACCACAAAATAAAATCCCTGATTTGCACTATCATGTGATAGTGTAATTTTTAACACTAGATGATGGAAAGTCTCCATCCTTTCTCTCTATAGTACTCCACTTTTTTCTGGCAGTTAGATTAACCGCAGTGACACCAGTCAATCTCTAGGGAACAAAATTAAGGATTCCATTTTTGTTAGGAATAAGAGTTCATAGATATTGAGCTTGTATTCTTTCTCTGTTCTCTTCCCACCATGTTTTTGCATTTACCTCTCCAAATCTTTCCCGGCTGCAGCAAACATTAGTTGAGAAAGTGTTAAATTAAATACCAAATAATAACAACTCATGAAATGAAAGTGAAGAGAAAAAAAAAGTATCCATATAGTACCTGAATCTGACACGTCTAAGCTCCCTAGTACCATCAGCTAACTGTCTGATAGTAATGTAAACTCCAGGCTCATCTTGCTCTACCCATTCTGACTCCATTTCACTTGCATTGCTAATAGAAGGTTCATCCCTAGATGAGGTTGTTGCCCTTGATGGTTCCATAGATGACCCTGCATGAAACTGTTGTCCCCCACCACCATGATCCATAGATGGTTTGTAGTGACTCCTTGGTGTCCAATCCTTTGTTGATGCCATAGGGCTTTCTCTTGCTGATGTTAATCTTGAGTATGTAGAATCTCTTTGCTGTAAAAACCAATCATATATTTTCACATTATAAATAAATTACTTTGAAAAGATAATCTTGGTGAGGTTGAGAAAAGTTTAGATTATTAATTACCTCATCTGCCTCAGACCTTGGAGGAGTGTTGAGAGCTTGTCGATTAAATCTTTGGACGTTGTAAAGTTCCATGATTCTGTCGTAATTCTCTCCCCACCATTTTTGAGCTTGCCATTTATTGAACATCTCACGGCTTCAAATTCAAATGCTAACTATTGTCAGTCTTTTGCTCCTACATAATATTAATTACATTTTCAACAACTAAATATTCCCACATATTTTTTTTGTTTACTGTTAGGTCCTAAGCTAAATTATAATTTATGAAAATAGCTTCTATCTTATTTTCAATAAGCTCCCTAGATAGTAGCTTATTAAAATAAAAGCTGAAACTAAGTGTTTGAGGTCCAGTAGTTATGAGATAAGGTTAAGGACAAATGGATCGAAAGTAATCACATTCGAACCCTGATTGAAACAGCCTTTAGCTAGACTTTACTTATAGGTTATACAAACGCCATGCAAACGCTAATTCAACAACTGATAGGTTTATCAAATAACAACTAACATTTATGATATACCTGAAGCGAATTCTCTTGAGATCATTTCCACCATTAGGAAGAGAAACAAAGGTAATGTGGACACCTGGTTCAACCTGTGCCATCCATTCCTTTGGTTCATCATCATCCTCTAACACAACATCACATACTGATGCAGAATCACGTCCTCTAGGGGTACGGTCCCCTGTGTATCTTGCACCAGGGTAGTTAGATGAAGTGAAGTCCCATGCAGGTGTTGAACTTGAACTTGCACCTCCAATATAAGGGTATGGAACCCCTTCTGAGATTGTGTCAAAATCAGGATATGCTCTGTGTCCTTTCTTGTTGTAGCTACTTGATCCTCCTCCTGTGCATGGTTTGCATTGCTTGTATGCACCTGAAAACTTTAGTGCCATATCCTTTATCTGCATATAAACAAATAAACACATCATTACTATGATGCAGATATACATGACACAATACTGACATGTAAACACGTCAAACAATGACATTTTTATTGGACACCATACACATCTTTAATTTAAAGTGCATATTCTTTGACCATTTAATTTTTAAGAATAGAAAACCTAAATTAGCCTTATTTTGACAAAATATTGATTAAAAAAATTATCATCTATATATATATATTTAAAGGATATTTTCAGCTTTATCTTAAGGCACAAACAAAATTTATATATAGGCGTGACACATTGAATAATAGAAATACTTCAGTATAACTATTTCATGCAACTAGAAACACAGAATTGTATTGTAAATTTTAATTCTAAAAGATATTTAAATTCAGCTAACACATAACACTAGTTACTCAGCTTTTACAGTTCAGGTGATTTTAGCTGTTTTATACCTTTACAAATTTAGGATTAAGGAGTAATTAATAGTATATTATGAATGTGTCCAAGTGGATTGAGCACTATGGCACCTATTATTAGTAATATAATTTATTACTATCAAGTGGGTGTGGGGACATTTTAAAATGATGTTTTTATATCTTAACAATGTGGCAAAGGTTTCAAATATCAAAATACTAGAATGACATCTTCCTTTTCTTCTAACGATGTAGATCCACCTGCTCATACTTTATCTTCAATTTATGTAGCCTAAACAATTATTCATTAGATGATAAAAAAATATGGGTACATGGAGAACAAGTTTCTACGTTCTAGAAGAAGCAAACATTAATAATTCATGATTATAAAAGTGCTAACAGTATATTATATATCTAAGACACATTTTTTATACTTTTTATATAATTAAAATTTATGCTGATCCCACTAAATCATATGAATTTCATTTATAAATAAAATGGTAGGACCTAAGTGAATTGAATTTCACATTAAATATTGAGAGACTAAAACAGCAGAAGTACAATGTTTGTCAAATGGAGCACAAGAAAATGAGAGGGGGAAACCATGTCTGAAATTTCTGAACTATAAATTAAAAGTGAATTTTGATGAAAACTAAATTGAGTCTAAGGTTTCAGGCATAGGTCATTATCAAAGAAAATGCCTATACAGCTGGGCAAGTGAAGATTTTTGTGTGTGTTGAGGATACACATTGATGACTACATAACCCTGAATGTGGAAAAACAATTATGTAAGAAACCTATATTACCCTTAGTGGCAAGTATTTCCTCAATTGAAGAAATTCTATTGATTTCTAACCATTTGTATCTTGTCCAAAATTTCACTCAATTTAGTTTGTTTGCATCGTTATTAGTGTGCATTTAATTACTCTCAACGGATTACCAAACGAGTGCTTAAATAGATATTGATAAGTGTCACATATTCTATTAGTAGTAGTATTCTTTAATTTAAGATTTCATATTAAAAAAGTGTTATGTGATTTTGCAAAATTCATCGTTAATCCAAACATAGACTTAAAAGAATTGAGTGCTCACTTTCAAGCTTAATTAAATTAATTTTATGTAACATTGGCATTACAAGCATGAAAATGAAGGTTAATTAATTACACATATCAAAAGTTAATAAGAAAGAGAATTAAGTTTAGTGGTCTAAAAAAGCAAAAATATTAAGAAATGTGAATATATACTTTACTGCTGTAAAATAAAATAAAGATTGGTCAATAGTTGTTTAAATTGTGTCCTTTTATTTAGCAATGGTAATAATAGAAAACTTTTGAAAAACATTGTATCGACAAGAATTCAAGGATGGGCCACACTAAGGATGAGAATATGGCAGAGGCCTTGTTTGATAAGAATCTTAACATCAACTCAATTTACGAATATTGAACATGTTCCCACTACTGCTGAATATGGAACTCATTAGAATATATATTTGACTAAGACATTCATTCACATTTGCTTTCTTTTCAAATCAATATATTGTGTAATTGCATTAGTGGATTTGGAAAATTATTTGTTATCCTTTTAATTTGTATGATAATAGAAAGTAAAGTAAGCAAACATGAGTGGAATAGTATAATAAAATTTGCATATTTAAAAGTGGCTAAAGGGTAATGTTCCCTTAATTGATGAAGTTGGGTCTATAATTTGTAACTATAAAGTACACTACAAAAAATAAGTAACTAGAAAAGGATTGATTGGTTGATAACGAAGTATGAGGAACGTCACCTAAGGTCAGCAAAATTGCAACACCGCATGCTCTCATAAACATTTCACAATCAGACAACACCACATGGGACCCCCCAACCATGTACTATACTTCAATTAATTTCATTTTAAATAAAAATATCTATATTCTTATTATTTGTTAATCAAATTAATACTTCTGGAAAAGTTTAGATTGAGATTTTAACAAGAACAGTAATAAATAATATGATTTGGATTGGAGACATTATGAATATTAAAAAGGATGTTGCTACTTAAATTTTTTCGTCTCCACGATTAATTCCCCATCAAATAAGTACTAAACATTTGTCTATAAAATTATAGAAGAAAAAAATATATTTCTAAAAAAATTAATATATGATAAAAAAAATTTAAAAAAAAAATTAAATAGGGTTACATCAATTGATGATTTTTGAGATATTTTCTTTCGAAATCGATAAGAAATGAATTTTGAGTGGATTCTATTAAACATGGGTTTCTTTCCATTTTCAATATATTCTAAAAAAAATAAAATTATTCCATATATTTATTTTCTTTCCTTCATTTTTCATGAATATCATAGAAAGAAAAGTTTTTTGTTATGCGTGTTTTTGTTTCAAACGTAGGCTAAAATATGTTACATAAAAATTAGTATGAAATTCCAAAGTGGTCCCTATCATATGAGTAGCCAAATGGGGTTAAGATTTGTTTGTTTTCATGAATATAGAAAAAAAGTTATAAAAGCAAAAAATGTAGGTGAAAGAAGAGAGAGAGAGAGAATGAGAGAGATTAATTAAGAACCTGAGTGGTGAGGCTTTTGACGGCTTCTTTAGTACTAGGCGTGCCACTCTCTCTCCCTCCTCCTTCTTCATCCCTCTCATCTGACGTTTGCTTCGTACAAGCTATGCATGTAAACATCTTTTCCTTCCTACCTTCACAACCACAAATCATCAAACCATATATTAATATAATAAACAACCACATGTGCATTGTTTTTGTCACTTTTTGTTTATGTGTGTGAAAGGGCAAAATTGGTAATGTGTACGTAAAGACAATCACTTTTATTAATTAATTGAATGAAACAGTGACAAATTTGTGTCAACCAAATGTAGCAATAGACATTAATTAGTTAGTTAGGATCCAACTAAATAACACCAAATTTAAAAATAGTGTAACAACCAAATGCACTAAGAAATAAGAATGGAATTATCCAAAAGAAGAATAAAACAAAAGGATAATGGAATTTCAAATGAGGAAACAAAATGGTCCAATATGTAAGTATAATAATATGGGGCAAAAGAGAAAGATAAAAAGCAAATATTGAAGTAGGCTAAGCTCGGGATCAGAGCAAGATCGAAAGTGATCTCAAAAGAAGGAAAACAATGGGCCTATAATTAAAAGCAGAAAAAGAAAGAAACAAACAAAATGGGGCAAGGAATGACCATAGGACTATGTGCTTTGCTTTAACACACACAAATTCCAAATATTATAAATTCAAAGGAATAAATAAATAATTCAAAGGAAACAAAACAAAAGCGTGACCAAACCCAAGTTTCTGACACTTACATTCCTTTTTCATTCCATCCCCAAATAATATCAAATAAAAGTTAATTAAAAAAGCAAAACTAGTATTTTTTTATTAAAAAAAAAACTAGTCCTAGTAATTTGTTTTTCGGGTGAATGAAAAACAAATCTATTTGGAGTGTCAATTACTATTTTTTCAATCAAAACCATGAATTAATTCTATATACATTAGTATTTTTTTAAAATGTTATATTTCATTTGAATTTATGATAGTAAAAACAAAAAAAAAATAATAAAAATCTTTGATAAATTATTATTCTCTTTTTATTATTAATTATTTAATATTTTTCAAACAATAAAAAAAACATGAGGAAAATAATTATTTATTGGCGTGATTCTCTTCTTCTTTATCTTTAATAAAAATCACATCAATCCCAAACCCCAATGTGACTCAAATCAGAGTGAGCTGGAGAGAGAGAAAATGTGGTTATTTACGGATACGTATTTTTGGGATTGAAAAAAAAAACAATATACTGGTTTTGATTCAGTGTTTGTCGGAAGGTGAAGAAGAATGAAAGAGAATGAATGCAGCAGTGTTGTAGAATCAGAATCAGAAGAAGAAGAAGAAAAGTGAATAATGTCATTGATTGATATAGGAGAACTATACTCCATATAAATTTAATTCATATAGTCTGAAAAGTTAAAATTAATTAGTGTCATTACTATTCGAAAACGACTTAACAAGCAATCCTCAACCGCTTCTCATTCTTTTGTCTCTCTCATTACTCAACAAAAAATCACCTACATTCTAATTTTCTTTTCAAATGTATGTGCTACCGTTAATTCCATAACCGTTTCATTTTATAATATCAATAAATTAAATCCTTAACATTAGGGATCTCATTCTCAAACATATAAAATCCTTATATATTTCTCTTTTTCTTAAATTATTACTGTTTATAAAATTTTTTAAATGTTCTCTCGCTAATGACTCTAAAAAATAATACAAACAAATTAAAATAAATGGAAAAAAAACATACAAAACAAATATATTAATTTTTATTGAAATAACACTTACCTTATGTGAAGTACTTCTCGATGAAATGAAATACCTAAACAGATATTTTCGATTTTTTGGTTTGTTTTTTGTTTTTGCTTTTAGCTTTTCATTTTTCCACCTCCAAACATTGCAGCAACATGAAAGAGCCAAACAAATCGCTTCTCGAACGTGATTATACTGAGACGAACAAACAGAGGAAGAAGAGGTGAGTGAGTGAAAGAGAAAAGTAAAATATCGGCGCAGCGATATTTTGACGAGAAAATGGGGTACGAGGATTGAGGGTTGGGTGTGTCCGAAAATTTGGAAGATGACAATAAGAGAGATTGAGAAATTTGAGGTTGTCGTATTTATATATGGAAGGGAGAGGTAAATTAACGGCGTGAGTTTAAAGAGTTAGTTTTAACGGAAAATGTTTGGCGTGAGTGGAGAAGGCGTTAAAGGAATGGAATTTGGGTTTTTGTCTTTTTTTGATTACACAGAGAGCGGAAACAATGGTCGAGTGAGTAGAAGACATAAGGGGCCCATATGTTTATGTTCGATGAAATGAAATGAAATGAAATGCAATGCAATGTGAGAAAATGAGGAATCTCTAATGTATGAGTGTGTGTTGTGAATTTTAAATTTTAATTGGTTGGTTGTGATGTAATTGGGTCGTATTGCACGGTCTAGATTAATTTGCTCGTTTTGTTTTGTATGTCATTTGTTAAATCTTAATTCATGGGTGAAAATTGGAATATTCATAATCATAATTGACAACTTTCCGCAATCAAATACTATCATATCATAATCATTTAAATGACTAACAATTATGATAATTTGTGACATAATAATTTATGTTTTCTCTATGTAAACCAGTAAATTATGGGTTTAAATTAGGGGAATGTTTCAGAGATATTTTCGAATTTGGAATATTTTTTTTCTTTATATTAATGAATGGATGAATTTTACTAATAGACTTAGTATGATAAAACAAAATGATTTTAATGGTTTATATCTGTCCAATCCATCTAAAGTAAGGTACAAGGCTAAAATCCTGGTATACTATGCAAACTATAAATGTTAAAATATATTGTCTTTTATTTTTTATCTAAATTTAAATTATTTCATCATTTATTTTATTTTTAGAGTTAATTTAGTCCTTTATTGTTTTTAAGTGACTAATATTAGTCTTTCTATTACAAAGTTAATCTTGACTCGTAAAAATCCCCAAAGTGAAGTGTATGATTAAGGTTCTTGAAAATTCTCAAATTTGAGCCAAAATCTAGGACATCGATTACATTTAGTAGTAGAAGAACATGCACTATTCTCCCCAAAATATCAACTATAAGGGTAAGGATATGAGGTACTTTTCATTCTCCATGCAAAACGAATTTGATCTTTCCACTATAACTATATAATTTGAGTTGTATCCCAATTTTGATCATATATTTGTCCACTCTGAGTTGTGTTTCAATAATGTCTTATACTTCTCTTTAATGGTGACTTTTGCTTCTTTTTTGCTAATCAATGTTGTTTTTCTTCTTATTCGATATTATTTTGCTCTTAAACAACTACATATGTTCCCATTTCACGTTGTAAATGACATCTCCATAACTTATGTTAATTTTTAAGGTTGATAGAAAAAGGACCAAAGTTGGTCCCTTAAAAAGAAAAAGGCCTAAATCTTAAATAAATAAATAAAAAGACTAAAGTGACACTAAAAAGATAAAAGACAAAATTTAAATTCAGATAAAAGATAAACGGAGAAAAATTTATTTAAACCAAATATATTTTACTTCGTTATGTTTGTGTTTTATAGAGTACTGAACTTTAATTCGTTTATAAGGCGAATAATTCGATCTCATTTTTTTGAAATATTTTTTGTCTTATCTAAGACTTAAACTTTTTTGGATAAAATCATTACACACTTCTCATCCAAAAATATGTTGCTTAATAAGAGAAACATTGGGTTGCATGTTCCATGTTATGTTTGAACTTTGGAGGATTGCATATGCAACAAGCAAGCCGTGCTAATCTAACTAGTATAGCTTACTTTAAAAATACAATAACTACGTGATTAGTATGATCACATTATTCGACCTTATTAGGTATTTGTTCTTTTTGCGATTCTTTTCTCAAAAGTTTACCACTGTCTTCGTCAAATTTCTTTAACATGAAATCACATATTAAACTTATTTATTGAGTGCTCGAGTATAGAACTATAGTGCTTTTCCAATTCATACTTGAAAATGTTGATGGCAAAGATTCTACTTTTCTACATTAGCTAGCTTGACTAACATTGTTTCACGGAAACAGATAACTAGCCTCCAATTTTAAAGTTTTATAGGAATGATCAACCAAAGGATTATTCTTCTCAATTTTGGAAGTAGGATCATGACAAGTCATTTCTCTTAATTTGGTCTTGTTTTAAATTGGAAATTTGAGTTGTAAGAGGTTAGTTTAGCATACACACTTAATTACAAGGGCTTACATTATTACTTTTTCCATATATATATATTTAGATTTATGTGACTTTTTTTTTTAACAAGATTTATGTGACTTTACATGTATAGGAAAAAATAGAAAATTAATTAATTAAACATAATAATGCAAAACAAATATTTTTACGTAGTAAAAATATTATGAATATGAATTAGGGAGGAGGCTCTCATGCATAATTTATCGATTCAAGAGAAATTTTCTCTGTTTTTTCTTTTTGGCACATTCAGGGTGCAAGAATTACTTACTTATATTTAAGCGATTTTGTATGTGTTTAGATCACCGTTTATAAACTTAGTTTTGCAAAAAAATTATTTTAGAAATGTACTTTTGATTAAAAATAAAGATAAAAATACACTTTTAATCCTTTATGAAAACGATACATCTAAGAGATTATCTAAAACATATATAATCAATTATCCTACTTAGCCTAATCAGTTAATCTTTTTTCTAATCCCTTAAAACTATTTATAAATCAATTAACTATCTTTAAAACAAATTTCTACTATTTTTAATATATTGATGTCTAAGCATCCAAACATCTAACAATTAACAAAACTTACTCTTAAGAACTCGAGGTGTTACAACTCGTAGCCATCGCATGACGATGCTCGACAAAGTACTTTATCGTACAACGGTTCATACTGTTTGCAAAAGAGTTCAAAGTTCTTATTTTTCTTCCATCGTGAAGTGAGACCTCAACGGTTCATAGTGTGATGTAAGCAAAATATGGATTTTAAGTAAACCTTTGTTTCAAATAATGAGGCCACTCCTTGCATGTCGAATAAAGAGACAATTTTGTAATGGTTTACTTTTTTTTCTACTTCTCTAAGGTTCTACTCTCCTATTTCCCTTGTCTTAAACATTCAAGTTTTAGACTTAACACACTTAAAGGCAGCTATTCGCATCATAATTACAATAATGTCAACATGTTCTTTTTTTAAAAAAAAAGAGCTTTATAGACGTTAAGAGAACTGATTGTCGTGTTAATGGTTATATGTTGTATTACGACAATAAATTTGCCACAAAAAATGATGAACTAGATGAACATAAATTTAGTCAACAACAAAATATCATGTGATGAACACAAGGACATGTAGGGATAAATCAATTTCAAGGAAAACAATGTTGTATTTACCTATTGTATCAAATATTGTAAAGAATGTGCATCTATGCAAACTACAAATAAAATGACGTGGTACTATAAATATAGAAAAAGTTAAGGTTAAATGTGACACTCGTATGATGGTAAAGGATGAAAGCACTTTGATTGAGTACATCTTTTCATTAACCTTGAAAAAGGACCATAAACATTTACGCAAGAGTCTTCTTCTTCCTCTGTCAATCTCAACGTTCTGATATGAAAAAGATGCATTCACTTTAGAGAGTGAACATCATAAAGCATTGAAACAGATAGCGCAACAAATAGTTGAGATTTGAAAGAGGGGTGAAGAGAGGTGTCTAGAAGTATAGATCTATAGATAATAAAGTACGTAGGATGGTGGAAGAGGTGATGTAGTAGCGGATGTTGATGCCATCACCATATTACTACTATGAACGGATGGTGATTCCATTACTAGCTCATTACGACCAACTGTAGTCTCCTAAGTACCAATAATAACTTCGTCATTATACACCAAAACACGCGAAACATCAATACTATGGGCCAGAAATGGCTTACTATCGTCCATATTTGAATTAGTCGTCATTGTATTATCACCCCCCAACTGATCATCCGACCTCAACTTTAGTCGTTTAGACATCTATATCTTTAGTCGCTAAAATAGTGGAATATCCATTTGACAATAGTATTCTTGATATTCTTGTCAATACCACTTTTAGCTGCATGATGACATGGGACAACAACTTTTTTATAAGCAAAATGATGATATAGATTGAGATAAGAATTATTACGACGAATAATAGTTTTATTTGTTTTGAATTTTTATTTTAATTAATATGAACATCTTAGACACTTTAATATATCTAGAATTTGTATATATTTAATGTTTTGACAAACGTCCCTCAGAACTCTTTTGGAGAGTTTTGATGGCCTTAGACACTCAAAATTTTCCATCTAGTGTTTTCAGGAGAGACATCGAGAGTAGTTTCTGAGTATCAATTAATTAAGGGGTTGGAAACCTTCAGAAGGCTACAAAATTGTTAATTCCTTTGATATCTTTTTGTTGTTTCGGGTAGTTTTAGACCTCCGAAAGTTACATTATTCTTGTAGTGAAGCATGATGAATGATGTTCCATAATCAACAATCTTATGTTTTGGGAAACACCCTCTTTAGCAAGAAAACTGCAATAGAATTGTAGTATAATATGATTGTTTGTAGGAGGAGGAAAGTGTCTTTAAAATTTTGAATATATAATAGCCTTATATCATACCTATGAGTAAAGATAATTGACTGAGTGGTCAAATGGAAGACATGTTACAATCACTAAAACATAATAACCATGTAATTCCATGGCTAACTTGAGCCAAAACAAAATAACAAGTAACTCAAATCCAAGATTGTATGCAATATCAAAATGTTGCTATTAACTCTCCCAGAAAATATCTATGCAACACAATAAAGTCTCAAAGTGGATGGAGAATTAGGGGCCCAAACTAGGAGAGATGAACCTCTTGTCGACTCTCACACTTTGTGTTGGAAATGATGATAAAATTAATGGAAGATTGTTGGAAATAATAGTGACATTAATGAGCTAGTGTGGTTGTGAATTGAAAAAATGAGAAGTCCCACATAGGAGCGATATCACACACTAGTAGGGTATATAAGGTGGAGGTATGTACCTTGGGGTGTGCCCCAAGAAGTACCCCAATTTTGTGAAGAAGGAAGAACGCAAGCAAAGTTGACCACCACACACGCGCGCGCCGCTGCCGCCGTCCGTCTGGCTCGGCTCGGTCCGGCCGGGCTCGGGCCTGGAGCGCACTACTTAGAGCTAATGGATCGCACAATTTTCTCTGATTCAGTTGCGGAATTCCTCTATAAATAGAGGGCTCTCCTCAGTTGAAAAATCACGCCAAAAGCACTCTGCTGCTTCTGAGACTTTTCTCTCTTCTCCCCCCATTCTTACTTCTTCTTCTTCTTTTTCTTGAGTGACCTTAGTGCCATATTACGAGTGGTAGTCGTTAGATTGCCATATTGAGGGTGTAATTCTAGAACGGTTTTCTACGGTGCAGTAGAACTCCGATACAGTGATCTGAGCTATTTTATCCTGGGGACTTCGTGGTTGATAGTCTGTCTTGCACCATTTGGGCAGTACCTCGAAACGTCTTAAAGAGAGCGACCTAGTCCGCGACTCAACCTAGTAATATTTTCGGTGGCATAAATTGTTTTTTCAAACTTTTTCGAAATTCAAAAATAACAATTTGTGGATGACATCATTCTATTACTACATGCCAAATGAACCTTCCAAATCAATTTTATCTCGTAAGAATAGAAACATGTTTGTTTTTATTATATCATTAAAATTAATTTTGATAATCTCCATCTTGAAAGCATGGAGTGTCTACACAAATAATGGTTGAAAAATTAAATCTAAGGAGATCAAGATAACAAGAATTAAGTTTTTGTTGATGCACATTCATGGAAACAATACACTATGTCTCAATACTCAACTATATGAATAATTAATATTCCCAAACGTGACTATCCCATGTAGACCAAAAAAAGGCATATTCGATTAATAGACAAAAGTACATGCACTGTTTTGAATTCGTCTGCTCAAATAAGACATTTCATCAAAAGACATGCTCATATGCCTGTGCTTATTCGTTGAACCACGATTCACCAAACTTTGCTTTCTTCGCTCAGTGAATTTTACATGCGTATTCCACTTGCAATCTAAAAGCAAAGTTTTAAATGAAAATTAAATTAAGAAAGGAAAGTAACTAGGTACGTTACTTAGTACTCCATCTATGGTCCTACAGATTGCACGAGTGAAAATAAATTGAAATTCGATTCGAGGAAAATGTTTCAATTTTTTTTTTTAAAGAAACAAATATATCCTACAACTAATAGAAAAGTGTTGGCAAAGAACATACACAGTAATCACCGGTCACAACACCAATATTAATGTGTAAATATTGATAATAATTTCAAAAAAATTGCAAATAATCATTATTGTAGAAAGATGTTCTCGGTGTAATATAAGCATCATCTTCATTTATCAAAAGAAATAAAAATGTCAATTACTATAATTTTTTGATATATAAATAAAATATAATATAAATGTACTCATTCTCAAAAATAATTACATTAATTAGATATTTATATATAAAAATTATATGAAATTTTCTATTTCTTTTGAAGTAAATCACCATCTTCCTCAATAAGTGAAAGAATTTTAGAAGAGAATCGTTTTCTTGTCAAAGCTAATTTCTACTATTTCGTTTCCTCTTTTTTCTCATTTTTTGTTTCCTTTTTTTTTTCTCAATTGTCTCTATTTTTTTATATTGGTAATATAAAAGTTTGTTCACCGATTCCTCCCATTTCTCTAATTTTCTCTCTTAAATTGAGGTACAAGAGGGAAAAAGTCAAATTGAAATATCGTTGTCACAATCTGGACCCACTCATGAAGATCAAGTGTTGTCCCAATGTGTCCAAAGAGATGCATCACGAACTAGAAAAAAACATGATACATCAATTACTGTATTGCAATTTTTAATATGACTGGACCAAATTACTAGTAAATGAGCAATTTTAGTGACGGATTTGTTTACATTGATAGACTTAAAAAACTAATTATATACCCTGATGGGTTTGGTATAAGACCACAATCCATCAATGGACCTACACCAAATTCACGAATGCACCACCATTTCCATCCATTAGAGCACCACCGATGATAAGACTAGATCCTAGACCACCAACCATTAGAGTGTAATTTTATTAGACTGACTCAAGAATAAATAAACTAGATTTCAGTGTTTTTTTTCCTAATCTAGGGATGCGGGCTCCAAATTCAGAGTAGTAAACATATGATATGAGTGAACATTTGAAGAATGAAGCATTTTGAATAATGTTTTTTGAATGATGTAATTGACATTTATTACTTATTAATCTCTCTTTTAAAATCATCTAGATGAAATAATTGACATTTACTTTGGTGATGTTATGGTATATTTTTGATGATGTAATTGACATTTATTTAGAGTTAAATGAGCTTTATTAATTGGATAATGTTATCGTTACAATGATGACAAAATTTTAGTAATTTATTTATTTTTAGATGATCTCAATTTTTGTTGGACACGGATATATATATATTAGCTACGAAATGCGTTTTTATCAAAAGTGGCGATGTTAGGTAGATTTTCACACGAACCAAACGTCCCTTTGGCTCAGGTGGTGCATGATGTATGAATGAGTGTAACATAATGTAATATTTTGTGCACCAATGTTCTGTTATTATTACTATGTATTTCCTACTGTTTTTCCTTGCTCTGACTAGAATAGTGAGTGTGTGACCAAAACCCAACACACCCAATAGTATAGTATAGTCTCATCAACAAATGTTATAGTTTAGAGTAATTTGTACGGCAATTAAACAGAAGAGTACTGACTACCGGCTATGACCAGTGACTAAACATTCGGAAGGGAGAGAACTTTTTGGGAAGGGTAGTATGTTACTGGCTATTGTCGGTTGTCAGAATAGGCTGAAATTTTTTGTGCTTTGGTCTTGGTGTGAGTGACCCAAGTGATGGATTGCTGTGCTTTAACTTTAACCCACTATACTCTTTTTTGGGTTCTTGGCTTTGTTCCAAGGACTAACCTCTCTTTAAGCAAAGAATGCTTGCAATATAGGAATAATAATAATTAATAATAAAACATAAGGTTGATTTAGTAGTTAAAACGAAAGAGATGTAAAATAAAGTTATAAAAAAGTCGGGAGTTCAATTTATAGTAAAATATTAACAAAATTAATTACTAAAATTAATTGTAAAAAAAATTAATAATAAAATTTAAAAGATTTAACTTATATATAATATCTGTGTAGTTTTTTTACATTATAAATCAAGTGTAACTATGATATTATTATAAATGTTTGACTTTAATTATAATTATTTTCAATATCATTCATACATATAAAAATTATTTTGATAATAGAATATTATTTTTGGTATAACATAATAAAACTTTTTACATTGACACTAATATAACTAAAAATTAATTTCAAATTTAAAACAATAGAATTTTTATTAATTTATATAAAAATAAAACAAAAATAAACTTTTGTGGCTTGATCTATCTTCTCTTTTAGTACGTAAAAAAATAAGAATTCCACGTCTCAGCATCTAGGGGGCATGCTTTAGCTAAAGACATGTTCTTACTAGATCTTGTTAAGTAAGAAAAGCATAGTCAAGGTCTAAAGCCCTTCTTTCACCCTTGGTTTCATTTGTTTTAAAGAGTATTTCAAAATTTTCCGACATGTTAATTAAATCTTTGTTAATTTTTTCAGGTATCTTTATCTTCAATCAATGTATAAAAAGTGAAAACACAGTTGTTATTATCAAACAAAAACAAATGCAAACCAAGTGAAAGAGAAATTTACGAAATATTGTTTTTATTTTATATATATATAATATGGTATTATTTTATAAATGATGCAATTTCAATAAATCTTAAATTTATTATTTCATCCAATCTATGAATGTCCAAAACCCAATATATATAGTATTCTAATTATATTTAAAAGATTTTATTAACATCCACATGTCAATATAATTTTTTTCAATTATCAACCAATGATAACATTAATCGTCAAACAATTTTTATTACTGTGTGACAGCAAATGCGTTTACTTTGTGTAGTGGTCACATATGCCTCTCTAAATCTTTAAAGTATTATTCTGTTTTTTACGATTAAAAGCTCTGCAATCCACACATTTAGCTTCTCAAAATTCAAAAACCACATAAAAGTGTGGGAGAACATGAAAGCATGGCGTAGATTAAACAACTTTTAACGTTAGGAATGTTCTGTTTTTTTTTTCTTCTTTCAACTGAATAAAAAAGCGGTAACAAATACTACTTCTCTGTTCCTTCCTTCAAAAAAAAATACTCTTCTATTTCTTATCGATCCTTGATTTTGTTGAAAAAAATTAGTATGCCCTTTTTAAATATCAAATTTAATTAATTTTCGTTAATTTTTTGAAACAAAATTTGGAAATGCAACACACCATTATTATAAATTAGTGAAATCCATTTTTTTCTATAAAAACCAAACAATATGTATTAGTATAATTCTTCTTAATTAGTACAAGGTATGCCAAAAAGTGATACAAAACAACCTTTTACAAAATTAATTCTCTATTCAAATATCATAAATAGCACAAAATACACGGCACAAACGAACTAAAAAATTACCACTTCGCAATTTACTAAACTAAAATACCTAAAAAGATGAGCACTGAACATATCGTAACTATCATTAATTGAGATCATAATATAGTTCTTTATCTTTATATTTGACTCAACACTACGATAATAGTTTAATTTTTTTTCAAAATTTGATTTTAATTTTTTTTCAAAATTTGATTAGCATTCAAACATTGATCACAAAATATAATAAGATTCCATATTTTTCATATGGACCATGCACATGCTAACCAAATAAGGTTTTAAAATTGCCACTTAAACGGCCAAATTGGTAGGCATGATCAAGAGCGATATTTGAAAAAGCACCCCAAAAATTCCACCAACTTCAAACATCCTCCCAAACCAATCCAAACATCGATCAAAAAACAAAAGATGAACATTTTCCCCTAAGCAACATCCAGCCACACAAAGATTTGATCAAGCATCTAAGATATCTCTTTTCAATAAATTATTTTTTTAAGGACAAACGATTGTTCAATAACTACCCCGACAAATAATAAGACATTTAAAGGAGCAATATTATTCCAAGTACACAAGAGAATTTGTGCCTTCAAAATTCTACATCAAAATATTATATCTCTTTCACTAGATAACTACGGATTTATATATTGTGTTCCAAAATTCCAATGTCAAATATCATCTACATTATTACCTCCAACATCCTACCCCAATCTAACCATATTGACCACTGTTATTTGTTTATGAAGCACAACACTAAATAACCAAATATATAGCACAACATACCTTTCTAACCCCGGAACAAACCAAGAACTTGAATTATCCCCATTACCTACAACCTTAAATATATTCTCCAAAAATCAATTCAACATCACACCACCTCCACACAAATTTGGACTCTGAATATCCTTCCATGAAATTGACTCTATTTGATATTTATTTCCCTCTTGACCAGACAAAATTTTATATATATGAAGATACAAGATTTCTTTAATTTTATATTTACTATGTAAAACCTTAAACCACAACTCTCCTCTATCTACTATGAGCCTCCAACCCCTTTTACTTAATAATGTAGGCGACAAGACAAATTTTATAAAAACAAGATGATCACTCATTACCATTTTTCCATTCTGACATCCTCCTTCTAATTTTGTAGATTATCACCGCTAGATAATCAAAAATACTTAAAAGGAGTCTTTCCTATTATGTTGATCAACACCTTAGCAAAACAATAATTATTTCCGTTACTCAAAAAATACTAACTTTTTGTCCAAAAATATATACACACTACCAACCTTTGGTTTGATAAATGTTTAAACATTTTTGCATTAAATATAAAAAAGTCACATATTTTAAATGAATTGATTCTTTGTATAAATTTTATACCCTTTATTTCACATTTAAAAATAATTTATATCTTAATTTAGTGGTTGTCACATTCTCTAAGAGCACTATATATAGGGCTATATTTAAAATAATTATCAAACTTTTTAAAACATTAAATGATTACATTGGTCTTTGTAATATATTATTTTTGACATAAATAGAATCAGAGATGGATTTAACTGGGACAAACAGTGGCCTTGGCCTCCCCTCCCTTAACAACTATATACAAATTAATGTTATTATATTTTAAATATATATATATATATATATATATACTATAAATTAGTATATTATGAATGCATTATATATATATATATATATACACTCTATACAAAGAGATTATTAATTTTTATGTAACTTTTTTTTTTAAATTCTACATTTAATTTAAATAGTTTTATTCAAAATTTTATCTTCGTTATACAATGAAATAATTAATTTTTTAAACTATTTATATTTATATACAAGCAAAAATCAATAAATTCAACAATGGTTAGTACACGGTAGACTTTGCCATATTTAAGTATCATTTTTCCAAAAATTCATCTTAATGGTTTTTCTATTTTCTAAGATAAGAGTTAAATTTTAATGTGATAATTATTATAATAAACAATAATTTAATAAAAGTTTAATTTATATACACCGTTGTATAAAGATATTGAAGATTTTACTTTATATATCCAAATCTATACATCTACCCTATATTTTTAAAAAAATTCAATCTTACTTTTTTAAAAAAGTAACGTCAACCTTATAATTTTTTATATACGTTTGTGTTTCGAAAAATTTTAAAAAACATTTCCAGAAAATAAATGAGTTCAGGAAACTTAAATTTTCGAAATACAAATTTGAATTTTCAAAAGAAACAATTGTGTTGCCGAAAACTTTTTTCAAGTGTTTAAAAAAGAAATTTTAAGTTTTTTTGATACATTAATGTGTTTCGAAAAACATAAAAAAAAATTATAGTACACAAAAGTTCAAATTTTTTAAAATACATGTGTTTCGAAAAATTTGAAAAAAGTTTTCCAATACACAAAGTTCGATTTTCTAAAACACAATTGCGTACCGGAAAACTTTTTCTATGTTTTCCAATTCATAAAGTTCAAATTTTTTAAAACACTTTTGTGTACCGAAAAACTTGAGGTACACAGTTTGATTTTTTAAAACACGTTTATATAAAGTTTTCTGATATACAAATTTCAATTTTTTGTGAAACACTAATTTTTCAGAACTCAAGTTGAATTCAATAAGGTTTAATTTTTTTAAAATAAAAGTAAAATTGATAGTTTGCATATAATATGAGGGTATGAGTATAAGTGTGGGGTATAAAATATAATTTTTAAAGATATTTTACACTCTTAATCAATCACAATCATTAGATCATTAATAATGTTTGATTTTTGTTGTAATTATTTACAAAGTCACTCATCATAATTTGTCAATTATATAAATCTTTTTTTACTATCAATTCATAAAAATTAAACTCATTTAATAATTATAATTAATTCTCTAATATTTGTAAAATAAAAAATAAATTACTTATAAATAAGACCGAAAGGAATAAGTATATAATAGCGTTGTTGGAAAAGTGATCATAAAGCTCCCTATTATAGTAATCCTTTTTCCCAAGGTAGATCTCCATAATCTCAATCCCAAGTGTTTTTTTCCTTTTCCCTGTTTCCAATGTTTCGTGTTCGATTACTTTGGTTATTATGTGTTTCTCTTTTGATTTATTGCTCCTGAATAAAAACATTGCTTGCCTTACCTATGCAAAAAGAAGCTAGAGACACAGCTGGCTGTCTTAAGCAAATACTGTTCATCCATACCTTTAAACCAATCCGTATCTTCAACTAACTATACATATACTCCAATTTTTCTCTACATCTTTTAATAAAATAAAATTAAATATCTAAAATTGTTTCATCTAAAAGTATAAAGAGAAATATTGAATCTGCAAGTTATATGTCTAATCTCGGACGATGTCATCAGTAAAAAAATGAATATAAATTCTTTTGTATTTATAAATGTTGAATAAATCATAAAATTTTCCCTATCATATAAACTAGGGTATCATCCCATCAACTTAAATATTTCTTGTAAAAAAATATTAAATAAGTTTTGTAGTTCTTATAAAATTTTACTTTTAGTTTTTGTCAAAAAAATTTAACTTTTGACCCTCAAAAGTTTTTCATATTTATTTGTAGTCATTGTTTTCAAGTCAACTAATGTATATTCTTTAAATATTTAAATATATTTTTGCAGTCATGTCTATGTATCATAAACACCATAAACATCATTCTTAGAAAAATTTAGAATTTTTTAAGAAGTAAACAATTTAATGTGTAATTTTAGGCTTTTAGGCACTTTAAAATTTATATTTAGTTAATTATATGTTAAAAATTTCTAACTTTTTGCAGAGTAGTTTTTATAATGCTCTAAACATGTCTGTAAAAAATAATACAAAAATTTAAAAAGATACACATGAATTTGACATAAAATTAGGGGTAAAAAATAAAAATGCAAATTTTTTGGGGATTTAAAAGTTAATAAATTTTTTATAGAGACTAACAATCAAATGTTAAAATTTTACAAAAACTGACAACTTATTTAACCTAAAATTTATATTCCCTAAATATAAGTTCTCGTTCAATTTACTAAATATATTTATTATTTTATTTTCAAAATATATTCTTTATTAATATTACTCCACCCGTTCTCGATATTTTGTCCTTTTAGTTTTTTATTTTTTGTTTAATATTTACTAAGTGTCTAATATTGAAAATAGAATTGTACCATTGGAACAAAGGATAATGAAAGTTTAATTAATGGATGAAGAGGAGAATGTATCGCCTACCCATAAAACTAAAAGGGTATATTGCAACGTTAAAACACACCCCCTCCATATACGAAATGCGTAGTGCTGAACCTAGGTGTCATGATCCATCAAATTTTATTCTTTTAAGTAAACATATATAAATTATATATTATTGTGATAGTAGTTTATCCATATATATATTAAATGGTTTCTACATGTTGTTCAAATATGTTTGATGGTGGCAAGATTGTGTTTAAATTACATGTAGGCTGCATTTTGAACCATGTATATATATGCCTGTAAAATGAAATCTTCATTCATCATATCAATTCATCAACATAGTAAGTTATTATTTATATCTCATAAAAGAAAGTTATACTTCATTATCAATTGTGAATATAAATTGAACTAAGGCAAAATGAAAACTCATGATTTTAATGGTTAATTGGAAGGCCTACACTCTCTCATCCTATGGCTTCTGATTTGTTTGATTGTTGCGTTTTGCTTTGTTTGGTTGGTACGTCGTTGCTTTGTGAACGTTTTTGCAGCTAAGGTTGACTTCGTGTTCTGATTTGATTTGTTCACGCTGATGCTTCATGTTGGTACGTTATGTTCATTTGTTTCGTCTCTGCATGATTGATTCTTCAATGGCGGCAATGAGGAATTCACCACTCCCATGGTCTGTTTTTTTACGATTCGACACCGACAAGAATCCTACACCTTTTGTGTTGATCGACACTCTGCAATTCCATTTGAAATCTTTTGCACAAGCTCTCAAGAATTATGGCACCATTCCTTTGAGACAGTTACTAAAATCTTATATCATAGAGTATTCCCTTACATTTAAAATTTCAGAAGACAAATATCAATTAGGTTTGATGAATTGTAAAAAAATCTTCACGGTAGATTCATCATTTCTTTACTCGAAAAACATTAAAAAAATATTTGGCCACAGTTTACTATAGTTTTGGTTGATTTGGCCACGCATAGTAGATTTCTCTATTATACATAATGTGAATATAATATCTATAAAAGGAAATTTGAGAAAAAGAACTACGAATAACAAATTGGATATGTATAATAGATTTTTAGAAACATCTGCTCCTCATAATGTGAATATATTAAACTTCCTACCCTACCTGTTTTTTTTTTTTTATATATATATCAAAATTTACAAAGTATGAAATATATGAGTTCGGAAGATATCATTAAGAAGAATACTTTAGAAGGATTCTTTATAGTATATAAATTAAAAAATATAAAGTTAAACTAAAATTAGTAAGGCAATCAACAATTCAATTATCTTCTCACCAAATGTAGTCAGTCACATGAGTCATGTTGATACCTATTTTTTTAATACATGTAAAAAAACATGACATGTTTATAAAAAGGGATTATATGTTTAATTTAATAATTAGCTGCCGGAGAACAAATCAATTTCGTACATATGTGAATTCGAACTACGAATCTTGCCATTTTGCCTATAACGATTCTAGGCCTTATGTGCTGTCTTCTAGCCTTGTTGTGGGCCTGTGGCCCCTTGTGGAAAAGTAACCATGCATGTAGAACTCAATTATGGGAGTTGAAAATACTGTTTTTTAAGGAGAAATTCTTTTTTTTTTTTTTTTACATAAGGAGAAATTCATTTATATGGAGATAAATATAAATAGAAGATTGATAGGGTTTATTTATAAAAATAGGATATCACTAAATTTTTATTCGGATTCTTCTAAACAAAATTTAATTTAAAAACTATACATTCTAGACTAATTTTTAAGAGGGGCTAAATATATAAAGAAAAATAAATTATATTTTCATAAAAAATCATAGTAATTTTTACTTATATAAAATATAAATTAAAAATTTAATAAAAAATAAAAATTGATAATAGTTATTTAGAAAAGGAGCGTTTGACGATATTTTAATAGTCAAATTTATCTATTATTAAATCTATAATAATAACTAACAATGTCTTTTTTCATGTAAACAATTAGATTATTTCTAGAAAATTTATCATCAAATTTTATTTATGTGTATTTATTGACATTTTTTATTGCTAAAAGTGTCAAAATACAGTATTTTATTTAAAGTTGCAGTAGAGATTAAAAATGTCGAAAACACTATTAATAGATATATCAATCAAGTAATAATTTTTTGACTTATTTGGTTCTCTTAATTTTTACTAACAAATTTTTTGGGTAGTTGAATACATACTATTTGGGTAACTAAACATAAAACTATACTTACTTGTTACTATAGTTTTTGCATTGACAATGACATTAAAATATATTCTCATTTAATTGAAGATCCGTTGATTTCAGAAGTAACTATGCAAGTTATTAAATTCATTATTTATAATGAATTACTCCCTTCGTTCTTATTATAAGAAAAAAAAAAATCTAACTTTTTTTT
This sequence comes from Cicer yamashitae, assembly GCA_037974755.1. Classification (NCBI taxonomy): domain Eukaryota; kingdom Viridiplantae; phylum Streptophyta; class Magnoliopsida; order Fabales; family Fabaceae; genus Cicer; species Cicer yamashitae. The sequence goes on from JBBPBQ010000002.1 coordinate 17,401,185, forward strand.
CTTTATTATAAACAATTTTAACTAACTTTTCAATTTTTAATTTTACCATTTCTATAATACCCATCATTAAATTTTTGTAACAACTTTCTATACATTGATTGAATCTTTCAAGAAAAACTTTTAGGTGGCCTAGTTCTAGGTAGAGAGTGGTGAGTGGAAAAGTCACAAAAAATAAATAAGGATTTTTTTTTAAATATATATATATATATATATGTTTTTATTAAATCAAAAAAAATTATTAACTTTATCTGAGTTTTTTAATAATCGTGCAATTGGTCAAATTTCCTTATAATAAGGAACATAACAAGTATTAAATGGAGTAATTCATCTCAGATTTACTCTTAGAGTCACATATCTCTACCCGTGAAACACATCAATAGTTAATCAAAGTAATTTAACAAAATAATTGTTCTTTGTCTTCTATTTACTTCATGTCTTATGTGTGAAAAATCTTAAACGACACTCAATTTAAAACAAATGAAGTATATGTTGAGACAAAATCTCTCTCAAATAGTTTTAATGATAACAAAATTATTTAATGATTATGATTGTGTTTAATGACTAATATGTGCTCTTGAGTGTATTCAAATTAAGAAACAGGTTACACATCATCTCAATAAAAAGAAGAAGAATTTGATGTAATCCAACATGTTTTCTGAACAAGAGGATGAATTGGAGGACAGACATGCAAGAGGATGAATCATCAATGAGGACGAACCTTGTTAGAAGAAAATATATGGTATCTCAGAATCAATGGATCCAAGTCAAAGTAATAAGAATATAATATTGAGGACAAACAGTTATGAGAGAAATAATTCAAGAAAAGGAGGATACAAGACTAAGGTTAATGATAAGAGGATGATAAGCAGATCAATATTCATCCTCTTACCTTGGGAACAGTAAAAATGAGAAAGCTAACGCCTATCTTGAAAAGACTGCACCTAGACAGCGTTGGAAAAGCAAAAGGGATAAAGTAATCTCAAGGGAGGTTAGAACTTCAGTATGAGGTTGATCCTCAAACTCATCCTCCTGAGCTCATATTGTCAAGGACAGCTGAATGGCATTATTGTAAATCAGACCAAGAACCTTGGACATTTGCTCAAGTCTCCAACGGTCATCAAAATCCTTTTGCTCATGGATAGAGGTTCATAAACTCTATAAATGGAAGTGATCTCTTCAGTTCAATATAGAACATCATTGCATAAAAAGAGCAAGTTTCTTAAAGCTATCAAGAGCAACTTCCATCCTCTCTTTATACTTTCTACAATCATACACTAGATCTTTGAAATATCCTTTTAGAAAGTGTTTAAGTAAAGAGAAAGAAATCATACTCATATCACTCAGTAATTTTCAAGTAAGTTGTACTTGAAAATATTTGAAACTTGATTGTAAGCTTGGTGAAGCTTGAGAATACACAAAGTGTAATCATTCTCGGTGAGAGGTTGATCTGATTGATTTTAGTGAAATCTCACAAGAGTGTGAGGACTGGACGTAGCCATCTTTGGGTGAACCAGTATAAAAGTTGTGTGTCTATCTTTTTATACTCTTCTTGCATTTATTCAGTTCTTGATTAAAAGTTTGAATTTCCATCCTCCAGTTCGCATCCTCTCAGAGAGGACAGAAATTCAAAATCTCGTTAAAATATTTTTAAACCCCAAAATCCCTATTCAACCCCCCTTCTAGTGATTTTTAGTTTCAAAAATTGGCATCAGAGCAAGGTTCTCTTGAAAACTACACCTAACAGTGTAAGAGAAAAAGATCAGGAAAAAGAAAATTGTCAAGAACTATGTATATACCAGAAGGAGGTTCATCTAGCCGACCTCCTTACTTTGATGGCACAGATTACTACCATTGGAAAGGGAAAATGAGATTGTTTCTCACATCACAAGATAACAACATGTGGTCTGTGGTTGAAAATGGGAATCATGTCATCAGAATCAACAATGCAGATTCAACCTCCGACGAAAAACCTCAAGCACAATGGACTGTTGATGAAAACGCTAAGGTACTCATAAACTCTAAAGCTCATTTATTTCTAACGTGTGCCTTGAGCAGGGAAGAATATGACAGAGTTGAAGAATGCAATAGTGCTAAAGAACTTTGGGACACCTTGAAGATCCATCATGAAGGATCAAGTCATGTAAAGGAAGCAAGGATTGACATGGGAGTACGAGAATTTGAATTATTTGAAATGAAGGAGGAAGAAACAATTGACGAGATGTTCTCAAGATTTACCATTATACTAAACAATCTTCGATCCCTTGGAAAAGAATATTTTGTCCAAGAGAGGATAAGAAAAACTCTAAGAAGTCTACCTAAAGAATGGAGGCCAATGGTGACTGCCATCACACAAGCTAAAGACTTGGCCACCATGAAATTAGAAGATCTTGTTGGAACACTTAGAGCACATGAACCACTGCTGCTCTCAGACAAACCAAGCAAGAAAGGAAAAATGGTTGCTCTCAAGACAAATCAAATTGAAAGTCCATCCTCCAAGCGAGCTGAAGAGGTTACAAAAGTAGAAAATGATGAGTATCCTCTGTTTGAAGAAGAGGATGAACTCGATCTGATTTCTAAAAGAATTCAGAGGATGATCAATCGAAGAGGACAAGACAAAAAGCCATTTCAAAGGATAAAATCTGACAGAAGCCAAATAACATGCTTTCGATGCAACAAAATAGGACACTACAAAGCTGAATGTCCTCTAAACAAAAATCCAAGAAGATTTCCCTACAAAAACAAATCTATGATGGCTACATGGGATGACAGTGATGATTCATCCTCTGAACATGAAAAGGAAGAAGCAAATATCTGTCTCATGGCAAATTCAGAAACTGAAGAGGTAATTATCTCAGAACCTTGTCCTACATGTGAAGAACGAGAAATAGAATTTGACAACTTATTGAATGACTCAAACACTCTTACTCATAAATGTGGTTTTCTTAAAAATCAACTTTATGAGATAAAGAAACTTAATGAGGAACTTCAAGCTAAGAATGATAAATATCAAAAATCATTCTGGACTTGCAGCTATCTCATAAGAAATTGTCTGAGCAACAAAACATTTTGAATAAAAGAAATATCAATATTCATCCTCCAGAAGAGGATACTGAAACTGAGAATGTAAAATTAGAGGTTAAAGAACTTAAAAATGACATTACCAATTTTGTCAAATCCACTAAGACTTTTGAAAAAATTATGGGATCTCAATCTGGAATTTTTGACAAGGCTGGTATTGGATTCAAAAGCTCTCAAAAGCAAAAATTATACGAAATTTTTTTTCTACCTCAAAAACAGGAGGATAGACCAAAATGTACCTTTTGCAAAAAACTTGGACATACTTTTAAAAGTTGTCACGCTAAGAAAAAAGCTGACAACATAAAGAAGGGATGTTCATTCTGTGGTAAACATGGGCATCATGACTCTATTTGTTATCATAAAAAGAAATTCCTTACAAGAGGACGGACTAACCAACAAGGACCCAATTCTATATGGGTACCTAAGTTACTTTTAAACTCTAACATAGGTTCATCCTCCGATCAACAAAAGAAAGCCCTAGTTCTTGGACAGTGGCTGCTCAAAGCATATGATAGGGGATAAGCACTGCTTTATTTCTTTGGAAATAAAGGATGGAGGTTCGTTTTAAAAAGATTTTGGAAAAACTTTCAATCATAAATTTGTCAAAAATTTCTTAAAAGCTTTGCTCATAATTAATATTGATTTATATTGCATTAACTATTGTGAATCTTAAACTGCTGAAATTTCTGTTTAAATTTTAAAATTTAAATTAATGACTAAATGTCATAACCGACCTCTTATGAAATTTAGAGGTCATCCTCCTATGAAATTTAGAGGTCATCCTCCTCCGTGGGCAAACCAACAGACACGTTGGAAACCACTCCCTACTGCATGCACGCATTTCCCGCTGCTGACAGCACGCATCTGCCTCTCCTCCCATCAGACATAAATGCAAAAACAAATACTTCTCTCTTGGAACTACAAACCTACACTAACCTCAAATGATTGCCTAAATAACTTTTGCCTCTCTTTTTCAACGGCTACAACATCCTTCAATTTCCTTGATCAAAGATCCAAACCACTCTCATCACTCCAAAACTCTGATCATTTACCCTCCTCTTGGAGTAGATCAACAACCATCTCATCAACCCCATTGACCCAGGAGATCATCCTCCTGTCTTGCCACCTCAACCTCCTTAACTCGATCCTCCTCGTCCTTCAACCTCCTACTTTTCTGATGATTCCTCTCTGTCCAAATAGCTCTCCAAGCTGCTGTTCTTACTTTTTGATGGTTGACAAACATTGGGGGAGAAAGATTATGAGTTAAAATTGTCACTTTTTTGAAACTTTTACATTTTTTATTATGCTCTTTTATTTGTTATGTTTTTTTTCTTTTGAACCATTTTGTAGTCATTAACTTCTTAAAAAATTAATGGTGTTATATTTTGGTTCAAAATGGTTATCATATATATTTATGCATATATTGAGGGGAAGCACTTTTTAAAAGTGAAAGTTATGCATATGTTGAGGGGGAGCATAATCAAGTCATTTCTTCTGTAATCTTTTCTATGAGAATCATAATCTAAAGAATTTTGTCATCATCAAAAAGGGGGAGATTGTTGAGACAAAATCTCTCTCAAATAGTTTTAATGATAACAAAATTATTTAATGATTATGATTGTGTTTAATGACTAATCTGTGCTCTTGAGTGTATTCAAATTAAGAAACAGGTTACGCATCATCTCAATAAAAAGAAGAAGAATTTGATGTAATCCAACATGTTTTCTGAACAAGAGGATGAACTGGAGGACAGACATGCAAGAGGATGAATCATCAATGAGGACGAACCTTGTTAGAAGAAAATATATGGTATCTCAGAATCAATGGATCCAAGTCAAAGTAATAAGAACATAATATTGAGGGCAAACAGTTATGAGAGAAATAATTCAAGAAAAGGAGGATACAAGACTAAGGTTAATGATAAGAGGATGATAAGCAGATCAATATTCATCCTCTTACCTTGGGAACAGTAAAAATGAGAAAGCTGACGCCTATCTTGAAAAGACTGCACCTAGACAGGTTGGAAAAGCAAAAGGGATAAAGTAATCTCAAGGGAGGTTAGAACTTCAGTATGAGGTTGATCCTCAAACTCATCCTCCTGAGCTCATATTGTCAAGGACAGCTGAATGGCATTATTGTAAATCAGACCAAGAACCTTGGACATTTGCTCAAGTCTCCAACGGTCATCAAAATCCTTTTGCTCATGGATAGAGGTTCATAAACTCTATAAATGGAAGTGATCTCTTCAGTTCAATATAGAACATCATTGCATAAAAAGAGCAAGTTTCTTAAAGCTATCAAGAGCAACTCCCATCCTCTCTTTATACTTTCTACAATCATACACTAGATCTTTGAAATATCCTTTTAGAAAGTGTTTAAGTAAAGAGAAAGAAATCATACTCATATCACTCAGTAATTTTCAAGTAAGTTGTACTTGAAATAATTTGAAACTTGATTGTAAGCTTGGTGAAGCTTGAGAATACACAAAGTGTAATCATCCTCGGTGAGAGGTTGATCTGATTGATTTTAGTGAAATCTCACAAGAGTGTGAGGACTAGACGTAGCCATCTTTGGGTGAACCAGTATAAAAGTTGTGTGTCTATCTCTTTATACTCTTCTTGCATTTATTCAGTTCTTGATTAAAAGTTTGAATTTCCATCCTCCAGTTCGCATCCTCTCAGAGAGGACAGAAATTCAAAACCTCGTTAAAATATTTTTAAACCCCAAAATCCCTATTCAACCCCCCTTCTAGTGATTTTTAGTTTCAAAAGTATATTGTTTGACTTTTACCATAACTACCTTTAAAGTTACACACATGATGATTGTTTGTGATGTGTTCACAGTTTAAAACTTTTTACACCAACCAACCTTTTGACAATGATATTTAATATTTTAACAAATGAATTCAAAGATCAATCTAGGACTCGAATTATATCCTTGCGGGTTCTAAGTTGATAGGTTTATGGAATCAATTTTAATTAGTTATAAAAATCAAAGCAAGAATTGCAAAAAGATAAACTAGAAAAGTAGAGACAAAAGAAATAAATAATTGAATTAAGAAAAGTCAAACAGGTTGAAAATCCGAAAGAGTAGATATATACCTTTTTTAGGCAATTTTATGAAAATGTCCTCTAAACTTAAAAATAAAACTCCTATTTATAGACTAAATGTTACAAAGGCTAGTCCTTGTTTGACATGCCACGTGTGTTTTCCTTTCAACTTCTTTAACTGCCTCACAACTTCTTTATTAAGTTTCTAACGCATAAAATTTTCCAAGTATCGGCCTTCGAAAAACCACGTTTTTCATCTGTCTTTGAAGTCTTGGTACCTCATGTTTCGCTCGAACCTCTGTTACTTCGAACTTCAAGTAACTTATTTGAATCTTATCCTTCAAGCTTTGCATCTTTACATAACGATTTCCATGTTTACATTCTGCTCAAACTTTTAAAGTTGAACTATTGAATTTTATATCAAACACAACCGTACAGGAAAATTAAACTCTAATAAGTTTAGGACTTAAAAGACTAGACATATTACCCATGTATAACCATTTTACATTAACTATGGACCACAACTAACTCTAAGAGTTTGATCTAGTGATAAACATACATGACTTTTATATGGAGGTTTCATGTTTAAGCTCCATTAGTACCTTTGGAGGGAGATAGATGTAATCCTTTGTAAATGTTTTTTTTATACCAAAGGTATTTTCTATCTTGGATGGAATTACCATCCCCTTGCCCTAAATTTTTCATAACAAAAAAACTATCTACCACAACTATTCAATTTGTCACATAATATTTTACTGTTGTTAAATAAAAGGCTGAAAGAAAAAAATTGTTATGCAATTGTTAGATGTATTGACAAATTATGATTAGTTATCGGTGTAAAATAAGACACGGTGTGTCTTTTAATTTCAAAATAGACTTAAATGTATTTTTAGTTCTCCTATTTTAAAACCTATAATTTAAGTCTCCTTATTTTCAAAAAGTTAAAGTTTTGGTCCCCTATTTTAAAATCTATAATTTTGTGTTCCTCTACTTTACTTTTTTTTTTCCTGACATTTCCACCGCATTACAATTTTAGGGATATTTTTGCTGACATGTCATATTCATAAATGATGTGGCTTATGGGATCTTATCTAATTTTAATGTCTTTTAAAATTTTCCTTAATCATTGATTATTATTTTTATAATTTTCATTTTCACTAGTGACGAACAAACGACAAATTGAGGTGATGAATGGAAATGAATGATGGTCGACAAAATTGAAAATGGAAAAATAATGGTGACGGATATGAATGAATATACGTGGATCGAAGAGATTGGAGAAAAGAAGGATTAGGGTTTACGATTTTTTTTAACTAAGGTTAGGGTTTACGATTTAACAACCCTTCTAAATCTGATTTGATAATTTTATTGTTATGTTAATATATTTTATTTTTTAAGTAATTAAATATTATATAAATAATAATTAATGATTAAAGAAAATTTTAAATGATGTAGATATTAGGTAAGACCAGTGAGCGTTGCGACATCTTTAGTAAATATGACACACCAACAAAAAAATGTCACCAAATTGGAGTAAAGGTGGAAATATCAGAAAAAGTTAAATAGGAGGACAAAAAATTATAGGTTTTAGAGTTAAATAAATTTTTCATCCTTATAAAATTTTGAAATTTTGCTTTTAATCGCCATAAAAAAAAACTGCATTTCTTGAGTTCCTACCAAATTTTGCTACAAACAGTTTTAATCTTTCCTGAAAAGAAACATGTTTAATTGTTATTGAACGTTTAAATTTTAAATTTTTTTTGCAAGGACGTTTAAAACATTATAAATAGTTTTCTCCATAAAAATTTAGAATTTTTTAACTCAAGATGAATTAAATATGAATTTTTGTGGAGAAACTTTTTACAATGTTGTAAACATGTCTATAAAAAACTCATTCAAAAATATATGTCGACACTGTAACAAAGACTAAAAGTTCTTGCATAATAATTTTGTAAGGACTAAAAAGTGTTAATTTTTTTAGGCAAAAATAATCGTGCAGTTCTTTTAAATTACACGAAAATATAAAATTGATTCTTTAGTTTTTTTTTTTTATCAAGTTAGTCCGTTATGTTTGTAAAAGTTACAATGTTGAACTATATTTAGTCATAACCTCATTTCAATCATTGTTAGTTAAATATTTTTAAAACGGTACTATGAGTTTTATTATTAATCATATAAAGAACAACATAATAAATTTTCATGTGATTTCATGACATAGATTAAGAGAATTTTGCATTTAATTTCAAGAACCCTAAAATCTTTTTTACTTGAATTATCTCTTATTTAATTGTTTTTCTAAAATTTGATTGAGAGTTTATGTTCTTATGATTATTGCAATCAAAACCCCTTTAGAATTATACGAGTTTAATAAAAAAAATTGAAAGAATTTTAGATTTCAATTTAGTTAGTTTAAAATTAGAATCATTGGGATAAACATTCATAAATATAAATGACGAACTTGATATTAAAAGAAAGATAAATGACTAACTTGTTATATAAGATAAAATATTAATATGTTAATTTTGTATAAAATATTAATATGTTATTTTCGTGTCTTTTTTTTTATATATAAACCAAAAATAAAATTTCAAAATTTTATAAGGACGGGACAAATAACTTATTTAACAATTGATTTTAAAATAAATGATCAAAACTTCAATTTTGAAAAAATTAAAAGATACAAAAATGCATTTAATCTTTCAAAATTATTCAAAAATATATAAACAAATATTCGGCATTTTCCCTTTGAAAAAGAATCAACTAGTAGTTTGTATTTAGGAATTTGCAAAGATTTGATTTGTTTTCTTTAAAGAGTTTGATGAATGAACGATGCAAATATTCATGTTCCTAGAAAGAGAACCAATAGAACAAACAAAATAAAGTGGCTTATCAAACGTTTCCATCTTTGTTCAAAGAACGATTGAAACACATTTTTTTTTAATCTTTTTCTGATAGTTTCTTTTCAATTTTTCAAGTACCCTTTGCTGACATTCCTGTCTCAAAATTTAAAAGAACTAAATCAAGCTGAATATTCAGCTTACACCTTTTTTTTAATTTAATTTCCTTCCCTCTCTGAGCCTTTCCCGCATGAGATAAATAAACAAACGGTTTGTCTTAAAGGTCATCTTCATATAACCAAATCTCAAGTAAGTGATTATCTTAAAGCGGTTAATTTTCAACTAAAAAATAAGGATAATTTGAATTTCAATATTGATTGGAATAATATATGATCAAATTTTACTTATTACTGGAATAAATCTCAGATTTTATTTATTAATATTGCATTGAATATTAACTAATAAGAGTTGGGTATAGTAAATCACAACATAACGAGCTATGATTCGAATCCCGACAAGAAAATATATCCACATTGAGTATTTTATACGTTTCTAATATAATTAAAGAGAATCTATGAGTAAAAAAGGTTAGATATTGTTAAATATTTATTGATTTCAGCAGTGACTTTGAGATGAATTATTATGTTTAATAACTCATTATATATAATGAATTTTATTAATTAAACAGTTGATTATTGATATAATATATTAATAATTAAACACAAAATTTTTTATATAAATTTGAAATTGATAGCTACGTAATCTTTCCATCACATTTAATTATGTTTTTTAAAAGTTTATTATACGTTCATTTGAAATTATTAAATGAAGTATTAAATAGTTTTAAAATTTTATAAAAATATTTTGACTTGATATGTTCAATAAGAACTTTTATTTTAATGATTGAATTAATAAAATTCATTATTTATAAAGAGTTATAAATCGGAATAACTTATCGTATAATTACTTCTACGGTCAATGGATTCTCACCCGTATTTCACACTATAATAAATATAAAGTATAACTATGTTTTGAAAGTAGTATGCATAATAATAAGTGAATAATACATTTGAAAAAAAAATGTAAATTACATTAAAAATAAAAAATTTATTTTAAAATAATTTATTTTAATAAAGTGACATTCATTACAGCACAGGGGAAGTATACGTCAATTAAATCCAACTTATTATTTCTTTCGACCCATCCCCAAGTTTTCATGAATGTGGTTTATTGGTTATTACCAGTATGTTTTCACTAATTTGAGGATATATTAACTATTGTAGGGGTTGTACTCCTTCTAGTTTCTATTATAAGAAAAAGTGCATTTGTTTGTTGACTCAAATATAAATAAATGCCAATTATTTTTTTTGATAAAAAATGAATGTCAATTAATTTATTCACATTAATGTCACTATTCTAAAAATATCATTATGTTAATTTTTTAATACTGTGGAGAGATGACTATTAAAATTAAAGATAGGTTAGTAAATAGTTTGGATAGAGCACATGTCTAGAAAGACTTGATAGCATAAATCAAAGTAGTTGAATACGATTCAACCACGAGCTACATGACGCAAATTCATTCATCCCAAGAAGCCATCAACTCAAACTTTTCCGCAATAAAGGTGCTCACCTCGTTCTTAACATTCATATGCAATTTTGTATGATGACATTTGGGCTTTGAAGAACCCACAAGGTACATAATGGATGTTGTCCCAGTTTCATGTATAATAATGGGTCCCAAATTGAAAGCTGGTCCGTAGGAGAAAAAAACCTGGCCCACAAATATTAACATACATCACTCTAGCTACTACATTGACTATAAAAGCTTTCTACAACACAAGTTATTAGTATTATGTATTCAAAATTTAAAATCAATTTTTTAAAAACAAACGAGATAAACAAATCCCATGATCTAAAGTACAAAAGGAGGGGCTAAGTTAGCTATTTCTTTATGGAAATTGATCAAAAATAATTCAGCAAGTCGATCCAACTAATTTAGATATCTAACGACATTTAAAAACGAGGCTTTAATTGGTACAAAAATGAAACTTTTTTAAAGTGTAAAATAATAAAATAAAAATTAAGAATTTTACGAAAAATAAATCAAAAATATATTTATTATAGATATATATCACAAATAAGATTCAATTCAGACATCATTTATAGATTTAAACATAATTTAGATTTTAAACATAGACAAAAGACTAAAAACCTTATTGTTTAACGGTCTTAAGAAAAGAAGACAAGTGAAGATGATTTTAGAAACAATATTAAGAATGACTTTGCATCAAAATTAAAACAGTTTAATTACAATAATCTCTCTAAAGTTAAGGACGTCGCAAGAGATTTACCTTCCGAAAAGCCTTCCACTCCCAACACCTCTCCTCCAAAACTCTTCTCCCAAACAAAGCCAAAAGCTACGATCACAAGTGATTATTATAATTATAACTATAGTGCTCCCAAACTGCCAAGATTGTGGGTGCTGGAGCAATCTACATGACTTCTTCAGCTGGAAATCAAGGAGGATTTGTGATGGAGAATATGAATACATTAAAAAATTGAGAAAGAAATTTGGTCACTTCATTTGTTTCATTCTCATAATTTTATATTTTGTGAATTTTGAAATTTCCAAATTTTATTGTCACGTTAAGATTAGGAGGATTAAAATATGCCCCATCTGTATTAATTTTTATTTATTTAAAATATTTATTGTTGAGTTTTAAATGATGGATTGACTCAAAAAAAATTACCTAGTGGCCTCATCAATTATGAATGACAAGTATTTTTGTTTAGACTTCTATTTTTGACGAAGATAGTATTTGACTTTACGATAAAATGAATGATATAATTTAAATTAATATTTTTTTTGAAATAGTCAATATTAATAATTAGTTGTTAATTTATTAGAGAGATGAGTTTAACTCACTATCTCTTGTCACTTCAACTCTATATTCACTTAAAACAAAAGTTATTAATTAACTATCGGTGATTGACATAGAGACTAATTTGATCAATATTTGATAAAGTGAGAGATGATTTTTCAATTTCGATAAAGTAAGGGACTTCTTTTTTTTACTAATACTATAATAATAGAGTTCAATCAATCTTAAACTATTTGTTTAGAGACCAACCTTCCCATTGGATTTTGGGGAGAATGCATTTTAACGACTGTACACCTCATTAATAGAACTCCCACAATGGTCAACACATGCCTCACCCCTTACCAAATGTTGTACGGTAAAACTCCTAGTTATGATCATTTAAGAGTATTTGGTTGTTTATGCTATGTGAAAAACTCGACCAAACAACACGACAATTTTGCACCTAAAGCACAAAAATGTATGTTTGTTGGCTACCCACAAGGTAAAAAAAGATAGAGAATCTATAACTTGGAAACACACGAGTTCTTTGTCTCTTATGATGTCATCTTTTATGAAAATGATTTTCCTTATAATTATAATGCACAAAACAAGATCACAAACGCCAACATATTCATATTCCTCAATGAGGATAATACGATATTAGAAAGTCCAATCAATACACTAACTAAGGAACATGAGGTGACCATAGAAGAATATTTGCATGTTACAACTGACGGGGAGTGCTTTCACGATACTTTGACAATAAAAGATGGTCTGAATGACAAACCATTGGACCACACACACGGCATCCACCTAGCTACCTCAACGACTATGACTGCAATATAGCTATTGTAAACCCTTCTTGCACAACACCAAGTCTCGACATCTCTTTAGGTACGGTCTATCCAATTTCTAAGTTTGTTAGCTGTGCAAAATTTTAACCAAAGCACAAAGCTTATCTTGCAAAATTCACCTCTCACGGGGGAACCTAAAACCTATGCACATGCCATGAAGCATCCTGAATGGTATGAAGCCATAACTAACAACATTGGAAGAAAATCATACTTGGGATATGACACCTCTCCCACAAGGAAGAAAGATGGTGGGATGCAAGTGGGTATACAAGATTAAATACAAAGCAAATCAATTGGCGAGATTGAAAAGTATAAAACACGACTCGCAACTAAGGCTTTACCCAAGTCGAAGGAGAAGACTTCAACAAGACTTATGCGCCAGTTGCCAAGATGATAACCATCAGATGTTTACTTTCAGTAGTTGTGGCCAAAGGTTGGGAACTTCATCTAATGGATGTCAACAACGCTTTCTTGCATGGAGATTTAGATGAGGAGGTATACATGGATGTACCACAAGGATACGATACATCATCTCACCAAGGAAAAATGTGTCGATTACAGAAATCTCTATATGGAATACGTCTAGCTTCACACTATTGGTACTTAAAACTATCACAAGAATTGATAACATATGGTTTTGAAGAAAGTCATGTTGACCATAGTCTATTTGTCTACTCACATGGTTCCAACTTTCTCGCTGTTCCGATCTATGTTGATGATCTTGTTATAGTCGATAAGGACTATCTCACGTGTACCAAGTTCAAGCAATACTTAAGCAATTGTTTTCACATGAAGGACTCAGGGACCCTGAAAAATATTTGCTTGGCTTGGAACTAGCAAGGGGTGCGGATGGCTGATTCATATGCTAGAGGAAGTATACTTTGTAAATTATGGACGAGTGTGGAACGCTTGCATGCAAACCATCCTCTTTTCCCATAGAGCAAAGTCATTGCCTTGCATTAGCTACATGATCACCTTATTTAGATCATTCTCAGTATCGCAGACTTGTGGGACACCTTATTTACATCACAATCACTTGAGCATAAATCACCTACTTAGTCCATATTTTAAGCAAGTTTATGCAAGAGCCACAACAAGCTCACTGGAATGCTGCCAACCATGAGGGTTCTTTGATACCTAAAGTCTTCATTAGGATATGGAATCATATTAGCAAAAGAAAATGATCTTCAACTTGTTGGTTTTTCTGATTTTGACTGGACTGCTTGTCCATGGACTCTCGATCAATATTAGAGTACTTGATGAAACTTGGTTAAGCTCCTATTTCTTGGAAAATGAAGAAGCAAATTACTGTATCCAAATCCTCCAATGAAGCCGAATATCGAGCCATTGCACACGCCAGCAGTGAAATCATTTGGTTGCAAAACTTACTCAAATGCCTCCAATTAAGTTAAATGTGATTCACCTACACATCTATGACAACCAAGTTGCTCTTCATCTTGCAGCCAACCTTGTTTTCCACAAAAGAACCAAACACAATCGAGGTGGATTGTTGTTTCATAAGTCAACACTTGCAGGCATGCATGATATCCACTACCTAAATCCCCACTAAACAACAACAAACATACATCTTCACAAAGTTCTTAGACACCAAACTCTTCTCCGACCTCGTGTTCAAGTTGGGTGTTCATAATCCACACATGCCAACTTGAGGGGAGTAATAGAGATCAGTAACAAAATTTGTTTAGAACCAAATTTTATTTTTCCATTCCCTATAAATTAGAATAGTTAGTTGCAATATTATCTTATAAATAGGATTGTTAGTTTCAATTTTATCTTATAAATTGAAGCCTATATATAGAGACAATTTACATCATTGTAGATCAGAAAACATTCAATCAATCAACATAAATTTCTAACATATAATAACAGTTATTAAGCGATAGTAAACTGAATTAACAAAATATTTATGTAGTCTTTGTAATGAAAAACTAATTTTATTAAAAGAATATATAATAAGTCTTTAATTACATAATGAAATGAATTAACCAATAATAAGTCTTTAATTATATATTGAAATGAATTAAACCATTGTTTATACATAATTAATCACTAAAATCATTTTCCATAATAACCAATAATCTCTGTATGGTCTATAAATGCTAAAATAGTTAGATCAAATAAAATGTCGGTGATTTCAACACAACGTATCGTGCGAATTTATTTATCATTTTATTAAAAATAATAAATAAATAAAGGCGGACAGTAGGCGCATAGATAGGTAGAATGAACGGTGACGATGACGGTAACGGAGAGGCCAACAGTTCATTTCATTTCATTGTTGTAACAAGGAATTAATGGTAACGGAACGGCAATTTACTCAGACTACACTAGACTGTTATCTTCTTTTCTTTTCGTATTTGGCTTCGCTGCTACTGCTATGTATAACAGATAATGCTTTATGTATATGGAATTTCAATTTCAATTTCTATGAATTAATTGCAATATTATAGTTGTAAGCTTCTGCTGAAAATCTCGAATCCTCTCTCTCTATGCTTCTTCCAAACTTGATTATAGCGTTCGCTTATTATTATTATTTTCTCTCGTAAGTGTTGATTGAGATGAGAATTCTGTTTCCATTTTATATTTACTGATTTTCGCTTCAAATATTCACTCCTTTTATATGTATATGGATATTGATTGATTGATATGTGGATTAATTAATTAATTAATTTGTTAATTCCTTCACCGAAACTCAGTTTTCTTACTCTCTTCATTCAGTAATCCCATTAGGTGTGTATTTGTAATTATAATTGGAGATTATCAAAATTAATTTTGTAAATCGTCAATTTAGTGAATATAGTCAGTTGTTCAGTTCAGTGTTTGTTAAATAGCACAGCTATAACAGCAAAATTTGAACAATTTACCATTGTTCTGTATTACATACGTACTACACAAAATATTGTCATTGTCATATAGCGGGGCTAGTGGAATTAGAAAAATTGTTATTTTTCGTGATATGCCATTGACAACACTAGTTTAGTTACTTTCAATCAAAATTGACATGTGTAGTAGTTGGACTTGGTTGATATGTAAGTTAATATCAGCTTATTTTAAATGTATAATATTGTCATTTCAACAAACATTTGGTGAGTTAATTTATTGATTACTTAGAACTGCAATGTTAATGCCAGGTCCTAATGATAATTAAAGGATTGTTTAGAAGATATGAAAGATGGAACCCTGTGCATCCAACTTATGGGGCCTTTTATGGAATGGGTGTGGGAATTGGTTGTGGTGTTGGATGGGGTCCTGGATTTGGACCTGAAGTTGTAGGGTATGTTGGAGCTGGCTGTGGCATTGGATTCAATGTTGGTATCACTCTTGCTGGCTTTGGAATTGGCCTTCCTGCTAACATCATCTTTGCAGCTCCTTATAATGGTAGGTAATTTGCCTCTTTTAAAGTGAGTAGTTTGGTAAAGTGAGAAAATTAAAGAGTTTGATATTTTAACCTCTCATTATTTGTTATATATGTGCGTATAATATCAACCATTGTTTTGTGTATCAAACGTTGCCATTACTCACTTTTAAGGAGTCTGGTCAGTTGTTATGTAGAAACCATTCATTACTTTCTCAAAGTGTCATTTTCTGTTGTTGCATATATTTAGGGATTATCAGGATTCAGGAGCTGTAATTCTCAAATTGATGTAAATATTATGTGTAATTAGAATCTAAGATTCCTAAGCCCTGTTTCAGTTTGGATAAAATGCTTAATTAAGCGTTAAGGCTTATTGTATAAGTGCTTATGTATAACAATATAAGCTATTTCTATAATAAAAGATAAAATAAAGCCATACTTAAGTTTTTTCATAAACTATGCCGGAGAGTTTATGGAAATAAGCTGAAAATAGCTTTAAAACATGTCATAAATTGTTTCCATAAGTTCTCCCGAACAGTCTTACAAGTGTTTATTGCACTTGATTAATTCAAATAAGTCAATCCAAACATGTCCGTGTTAAATAAACTCATGTACATTTCGTGTGACTTATTTTAATCCAGCTCTTTTGGCAACAAAAAGCTCTGCATTGAAGTTAGCACGTTCCGGTGGTCTTCTTTCTAGTACAAAAACCTCAGAGGATGTCTGGATTAGAAATGTACCTTGTGTGTCTGACTTTCAAAGAGAAGCCAGGGAAAAACTCTCTTGCTTTCGCCAAAAGTATTTAACAATCAACGGAACCGATTTCTTTGACATGAAGAACAGCTTGCCTTTGCTTACTACTTCTGCCTGTAAAAGCATACAAGCATTTCATAGCCAGTTGTTTTGCCCTGGTAAAGGTATTATTTTGGTTTAGAAAATCAAATCCATCTCTATCTCTACTCTATTACCTATTATTTGTCTTGTATAGTTGTTTGCTTCCAACTTTCATCATTTATCTATCTTTTTTTTTATATGATGGTTATACCCAATTCCAAAATATAGGTTGACAACTTCCCATGCACAGTAGGTTTAGAGGTTTTCCATGGATCATGTTTCTTTGCAGTTATAAGTCATGGGTCGTCTGATCAAAATTGAACGGCTCACATTTCAACTATGTATTTCAAGTCAAATCATACAGCTAATATGTGAGCCGTCCAATTTTGATTGAACGACCTGCAACCCCCAACTGCGGTGAATGTGTGAAATCGCGACTGTTAAATCAAATCTGTTTTCCATTTCTGAAGTCATGACTAGAAAAACCGAGGATTGTTAATTTTTTTGAACTTATCCTGCATTAGTGCCAGTTCCAATTGATGTATTTTATTGTTTTCCCTTTCTGTTCCCATAAATCCCACCTCTCTTAAATAAAAAGAATTTTCATCCCACTGGACTTGAGCTAACGCTATTAGGAGTGGCATGTAAAAGTTGTGATTTCTTTATGATGAATGCTTCCTATTGAAAGAGAGTACACACATTTTAGAATATTATATCAGAAAAGCATGCATGTAATTGATGATGTTCTCTTGAAAGCATCAAATGTGAGAGGGGGAAGTGTTCATCGGAAGATACTTGCACT
Organism: Cicer yamashitae; assembly: GCA_037974755.1. NCBI lineage: Eukaryota > Viridiplantae > Streptophyta > Magnoliopsida > Fabales > Fabaceae > Cicer > Cicer yamashitae. Next base: position 17,418,880 of record JBBPBQ010000002.1, read on the forward strand.
ATGCTCCCTCTATATGTAATTTCATTACCTGCTGATGTTGAAGGAACTAACTTGACATTTGCATCTCATATTTTGCAGGAAAAGAATCAAAAGATTGATTCCTTCCATCCACAACCGTCGGCTTTGTGGTTACTTTTTGGTGGGCTTCTAGTTTCTATTTTGTTAGCTTGGAACAAAGGTCCAACTTTTACAGTTAATGAGAAATCATATTGCTGTGCTCCCAATCTGCTTTGATGTAGCTCTTATTAGTTACACTGAAATTTTTTTCCCCACAGACATAGAGAACACATCAATGACATGAAAGGCTAATACAGTGATCAGCAATATAGGAAAGGATACCAAGTTAGAAATTGAATGACAAAAGTGATGAATAGTTTTGATCGGCTCATGGATTTTACCATTTGTCTACGCCTGATTTCGGACAAAGACAGAAATAACCATCTTTTGTTTATTTAAAGCAGGATATGTATTGAATAAAAAAAGGATATGTTAACTTTCTTAGAAAATGTGTTCTCAGTATTTAGCATTGCTCTTGTTAAAATATGTGGCGGTTAGCATATAACAGATTTATTGAAAGAATACTTTTAGTTGTGCTAATCTTGAAGAGTTGTAGAATACTCTCGAGATAAATAAATAAGACACAATCGAGTTAAGAAGGAAATTAAGCACACAAAAAATCCATTTATTTTGGAGGAAAAATTATCTCAGCAATTTGCAACAATGGTTTTTTTTTTTTTTCAAAAAGTTAATGCACCAAAGAATATTGATCATGGGTGCGAGCGAGTATAATCCAAGATACTCCCTCACCTCACATTATTTAAATTTACATTGTAATTGTATGCCAACCAAATAAATAATTTACAAATCTACATTACATTTGACCTTCTAAAAACCATTTCCCCACACAAATGCAGCACTTGTTTACTCCAATATATTACATTCACCCAAAAAAAATGAAAACATAATATCATAGTTTACACCAGTCTTCATCTAATCAAAGCCTGAATTGGGAGCAAGTTCTTCAAAATTCCCATATCTTGAAGCTGCAAAGCTAAAGGATGCAACAGTTCCAACATGAACAGCAAGGACTGCGAAAAAGAGCTGAACATTAGCAAGCAATTCACCACGAACCTCGCTCTCATTCGAATGACATGTGATAATATTGTCCTTCATCTTACAACCGGCCGGTAGCATAGGGCCATACAGAACAAAAGCTGTCTGATAGAACCAGATTCCTTGCAGTGTTATGGCAATGCTCTTACATAAATCAACTGGGAAACTGGTTGGAAGAAGGGCTCCAGCAATTGAAGATAAAATACAAAGGCCAATCAGGAAGGCAAGGAGGACATGATAATAGCCTTCTAAGCCTTTGTGTGTTGTTGAGTGAAAGTAAAATAGAAGATACTCTGCAGTGAATGCTGTGGCAGCAATCAAACAAAGAGAACCTTCTGGCAAGGGAAGATATCTACATAATAAGATAAAATCAGAGGAGGAAAATAAATAAATAATCATAGTTTAAGGACAAAATAAAGACATATTCAGATATTTATTCTGTGCATGGAGTATGCATGACTTTTCTCATGAGAGTAATGACAAAAGGTATAAGATTAAAAACCCATGCTTGTGTGTGTGTATTTTAAATCATATCTCAACCCAAGAATTAGTAGTTGTTATTATAACTTATAAACATTAACATCTCCTTGAGGACAGTAAATTATATAAGTTCAGGAAAACAGCATAGTTATCAAATATCTTCACAATATTTCATAGGATCTAATATTGTTTATTTATTTATTTATTTCAGTAGTATGTTGAATAACAACATTAGTAGTAGTTTGAAGTTAAGGACAATGATAACGCCACTTCTGAGAGGGAGAAGAAAATATTAGCAGTGAGCACAAAGTTATAGGAGACATAAGCTGATATCATACAACTGCACTCTCTGACATACATGGTGACACTCCTGAAATGACATTAAATTAAAACATCAGAGCTTTATTTTTACTCAATTGCATTACACTAACCATAAAGTTGAGAAAAATTATGGGAGAATTTTTTTGTTTCATTTCTACCAAAATGTGTTTGATCAACAAACAAGCAGATATAGATAATTTCTATGTTTGATATCTACCAAAATGTTTATGCCATGCGATTTTACTATCACTAATCACCATCAACATTTTCTTGTCATAATTACCCTCCACACCCTACTGTTTATCTCCTAAGGCAAGTTTTAGATTTTATTGAGGATTAGAATCAAGCAGCATTCCTTTTTCCTAATTAGAATAAAAAACAAGATTTGTATTGAAACACGTAGTTAAATTGGCCTGATTAAATGACATGAACTAATTATCTTAATCTTCAAATGAATGATACCAACAATTTGAAAATGCAGTAGCACAACTCATTCATTTTTTATTACATAACATACTTGAGTTGGTGAATGATTTCAAGCAAGAAAAAGCCAGGAACATAACAACAACACCTAACCTTGTCCTTTCTGAGAGAAGGGTAACGACACCGAAGATAAAAAACATCAGAAGCATTCCTGAGTGCTCAAAGTTGTTCAAGTAAGTGGAATTCAAGATTCCACCAACAAAAAACTTGAGTTGTGTTGCAACTAAGAGCTCAATGCACAAGTCAATGAAAGCACCAATTGAAATAACATAGAGTTCCAAGTGCTTGAGCCTTCCATCAAATGCTGGTACAGGATTCCATACCCGTACTCGGAATGTGTTAGGACTTGATACATATCTGACCACAGAGCACCATATATGCCATACTCCAACTAGAAGAAATAAGGTTCCTGGCAAAATATGACCTATGAAAGATCCCATCTATCTGATTTACTTTTACCACTAAATAAAATTTTCAAGTTCACTTAATCAACTGGATTCTTGAATGATTCTTCAGATGATCATAGCAACTAAAGTTTCCACCTTGTATACATACCAACTAATCCTGTTTTGAGAAAAGCATAGTCAGTTTTCAAACTTCCAATGACAGCTTTTCAGATAAAAGTTCACTATCTTCTTATCACATGTTGGTATGCTTTACAGATACCATATCATTTTTTTATTTTGACGGAATACCATATCAAAATTATGAGCTACGTTTTCAGCTATATCTGCTGTGAATGAAAAAAGGAAATTTATCTTTTTGCTATTGTTTATATCTACAAAGCACTGGCATAGACACTAGACAGAACCTTGATACTAACACGTAAGGAGACACCCGTCATATTTTAAGAAAATAGAAGTGATTTAATGTATCCATGTGTGTCGGTGATAGACAACGAACAACAGACACACCTTAAGGCTTTGTTTGTATTGATGGAATATGGAATATGGTGGAATGGAGTGGTAACTAATGAGACTTCATTGTTTGGAATTTGGATTTTTTTAAAATGAGTGGAATGGAGTGGGACATTATGAAATCCATTCCATCATCTTGCTTCATTTTTTTACCCTCCAATTTGGAGTGTATGGGATGAAATCCAACATTTTATGTTTCATTCCGTCATCAAATAACCAAACAATAGAATGGATATTCAATTCCATTCCACTCCACTCTTTTCCACTCTGCTCCATTCCATTCCAATCATTTTAAAATATCCAAACAGAGCCTAAAGTTCAAAGTGTGGGTGCTGCATATTATTATACCGTAAAAAGCTTTGTTTCTTACAATTAAAGTCAATGAGGAATCCTTCAAAAGATTTCCAGGGAAACTAACAAAGAAGCTGTTTTCTAATCAAGCAACCCTAATTCAACTCTGATTCTAGAAATTCCCTTGAAAAAGACTGATCTTGGCTGTCAATTCAAAAATTTCATTTTGAGGGAAAAAACAAAAATCCGGTTTGTTAGTCCAAATTTGTAATAATGAATGGTCAGAAAATTAGATTTATGAAAGCAAACACAGTCATCGGAATTCAGAACCACAAGCTAAAAAAAGTAAACAATGGAAAAAAGTTGAATTTTTTTTTCATGTTATATATGATATGAATAATTAGGTACTTCATTTATGGTGGGAATAATAATGGGTATCTGTTCACCAAAAAAAAAAAAAAAGGGGCTATATATAAAGAAAGAGAAAGTAATGATGTAGAAATAGGTTTTGCTTTACTTACTGTGATATTTGTTGATGGCATGACGAGTTTGGATGCAGAAAATACCAAATAGAGCCCTTTCAGTTTCAATTTCAATTTCAATTTCAATTTCAACTCAATATCTTTGTATCTGCGCAATGATTCAGCAATTCAAAACAGGTTGAGTGATGTTGATGAGCAGAGAATGCAAAATGGGAGGTAGTAGTGAGTGAGTTAGTCCACTCGGTCCAAACATTCTCTCATTTTTAACACATCTCACACATGTCACAATCGAGTTTTAACATCACTGGATCTCGATTATGTGATGAACATAACATGTGTTTAAAATAAAAGTATGTTTTTATTAAATTTTGCAAAATAACGGTAAAATAAACTAAACTTGCCTAGTCAATCATACACTGAAATTATACACACTAACTAATTTTTGAGCATTGATATTTGAACATAAAAAAAGAGAAATGTGCAAAGTTGGACATCTTTTTAGATGCCAAAATATCTTTTAAGAATAGATCTTTAAATCAATCATAATGATTAAATTTTAAAAAATCTTTGTTTTTATTAGAATTATTTTTGAAGTTACACATATAAATAATTATGATGCGTTGACTGTGTAAAAATATCAAATAAAAATTATATTAATAAATTTTATTATAATATAAATAATATTTTAATTGTTGAAATATTTTAAGTAAACATGACAAGGACAATTTATAATTGAAATTAGAGTTTTATCATTTTCAATTTAAAATATGATTTTACTATTTTATAAATTTAGGAGGGTAAATCATCTAATTATAATTTCAATTATAATGATGATTATTTCTTTATTTTTGTTAAAGAAAAGAAAAAAAATTATTTTCTAAAATATGTATACATTTTATTTTTAATAATAGACTTTTAAAATTGACTATTATTTTGAGAGAAGATCACATATTAGTTAATAAGTATATGTTTTTTTGAAAATAATATAAATAATATTTTTATTAGTTTTTTAAAAATTATTGACAAATATTCACTTTAAAAGTGCCTTACATCTATTAATATATAAAATTAAAATAAATATAAGAAATGTTTTACAAGTGAGTTGCTTTTTATGTTCAAAATTGGCTCCTCATTAAAAGCACATAGTCAACAACCAAAGACACACAAGTAAGTACTAGACACCAAATTGGTTTTCACCTCTCCACCTACCCATCTACTCCCATCCCTTATTAGTTTAATAACAAACCATACAAAAACATCTTAATTATACTCTACTATTAGTGCACAACAATTTCTTTCTAATATATAAATATAATATTATGTAATACTAATTAGTAGTAATTAAGAGTGGCAACTATGTTGACAATAAATAAAAGGGGAATCCAATCCAAGGAGCCAAAACAAAACATTGAAAAACAAAAAAGAAGAAAAATTTAGAAGATGGGAAAGAGCAAGGTTCTAGTAGTAGGAGGAACAGGGTACATAGGAAGGAGAATAGTGAAAGCAAGCTTAGAACAAGGACATGAAACCTATGTGATTCAAAGACCAGAATTGGGTCTTCAAATTGAGAAGCTTCAAAGGCTTCTATCATTCAAGAAACAAGGTGCTCATCTTGTTGAAGCATCTTTTTCAGATCACAAGAGCCTTGTGGATGCTATCAAGAAAGTTGATGTTGTCATTAGTGCTATCTCAGGTGTTCATATTAGGAGTCATAGCATTGGCTTGCAACTTAAACTTGTTGATGCCATCAAAGAAGCTGGTAATGTTAAGGTAATCATTGTTTCACCCTTCTTTTCTTTTTGCTTCTTTTTTATTATGTTGGTCTGCTTTTTTAGTTTGTGTAAGATTTTTTTTGTCTTAGACTAAGGGGTAAACACTATTAATAAATTTCCAGACACAAAGTGGAGTTTCCACGTTCCAACCTAGATAACTAAATAAAATATCTAATCTAATAATGTTGATGTTGTTGTTGTTGATTGCACTAGATTTTATGGACAATTTGTATAAGATTTTAGTACATAAATTAAAAATATATAATTAATAAGATTTAATTGACATGTAATATCGGTATAAATTTTTTTACACTGAAAATCAATTATAATCGTCTTCGTTTGTTTGATATTAAAAATATTTTATTTTAATTAAAACTATAAGTTACAAATATGATTGTGTAAATTTTTTTATTTACGTATTAAAATTACACTCTTATGAAATAAGGGATAATATATTGTTATTTTTCTTTATCAAGCAGCCTAGTGACTAGATATACAAACTTTTAGTGTACAGAAATAAGAAATTTCGGGTTTGAATCCGAGCTCATGTATATTAATATATCTGCAACTACCAATTAAGTTATAATTACGAGACAAAATAATATAGTCATTAATCTTCTCGAAGTGAACAATGTCAATCTTAGTAATGTAATAATGTCAGCAATGCTTCTCAAAAGAAATAATTTTCATTTTTTTTGTGAGCTACTTCATTACTTGTGGTTGTTTATACTAAATAATCATATCATAAAACTCATTTGTTTTTTCTTCACTAGCGGTTCTTGCCTTCTGAATTTGGGCTAGACCCAGCAAGGATGGGACATGCATTGGAGCCAGGAAGGGTAACATTTGATGACAAAATGGCTGTAAGGAAAGCAATAGAAGAAGCTAATATCCCTTTCACTTACATCTCTGCAAACCTTTTTGCTGGATACTTTGCTGGCAGCCTCTCTCAGATGGGCTCTTTTGTTCCTCCAAGGGATAAAGTCCATCTCTTTGGAGATGGCAAACTCAAAGCTGTTTTTCTTGATGAAGATGATGTTGCAACATATACAATCAAGACAATAGATGATCCTCTAACCTTAAACAAAACCTTGTACCTTAGACCACAAGAAAACATTCTTTCTCAAGGAGAACTTATTGGAATTTGGGAGAAACTTATTGGAAAGGAACTTGAGAAGACATATATATCTCCTGAAGGTTTTCTTACAACATTGAAAGGTAATTCCTCCGAAATGCAATATAAGCAAAAATTGTATCTAAAAAGTTGATGTCTTTGGTTAAAAATTAAGACTTTTCAGATATTCTTTTTGTTTATATTTCATTCCAAAGTAGTAATACATTCAATTAACTGTACTAAATTTGGTTTAATTGTCTACACAAAGTTATGTACCATATATTATATGTATTTGGAAAGTAATATTATTCTAGTAAGAAATTAGTGATTTATGGTTCATGTGAATTTGATTTACAGGGTTGGATTATAAGCTTCAAGTAGGGATTGGACACTTCTATCATATTTTCTACGAGGGTTGTTTGACAAACTTTGAAATTGGTGAAGATGGAGAAGAAGCATCAAAGCTTTACCCTGAGGTGAATTACACACGCATGGATGAGTACCTAAGAATTTATGTGTAAAATGAAGTCTTTTCATTTCCAGATGAGGTAGTGTTCAAGCAAAGACATAATTGTTGGTTAAAATTACCTTACTTTTAGGAGATTTTGTGCTTATAGTTCCATGGAGGAATAATCTGGATATCTCGGATGTTAAATGTCAATTTAAATGTTTTTTTTCTTCTTGAAATTGCAGACATGCATTGTATTTTGGAAACTATTTTAATGAGTTGCATGCTAGTACTCCAAAATTTGAATGGTGTTTCCTTATAGTGCCCTTCTACTCATTGTAGATACAAACATGCCACTTTAGATTTTATTTTTTAACATAAATAATTTATTGCGTATCATTAAAAATAGCTTTCACAATACAAAAAAGAACATGCCTCATAAGGGCAACAGGACATAGATATTGCTACCCGAGCAAACAATTAACAAATGAACAATCATATTAGTTTGTCACCTCAATGAGCTACAACGTTTACGGACCTAAAGGTTGGTCTTAGCCAACTTTTAACTCAGTTTTCTTACAATTGGAGAAAGGAGTACTATTATACCATCAAACATTCATTGATTGCTGCTAGCTTTACATGTTTAACACACTATAACAACACTCTTGAACGACATTAACATATTGATTTCACTTACTTTTGTCATGCATGAAAAAGCATTGTTGATAATATTCATAATACATAACAAGTGAGTCCTTCAAGTCAATCTAGTAAGAACCACATTTTCTGATTGTGCTACATTTTAAAAACTAGACTAAACAGCCTTTGAAGCCTTTTCTGAGGGAAGTTTCATCCAAATTCCTTCCAATGAACACAAGCTTGTTTATTCTCTTCTCATTGGGTTCCCATGTTTTTCCTGGACAGTCATCCAACATGGAATGCACCCCCTGAAAGTAATAGAGAAATGGGGTTAAGAGCACAAGAGCAAGTTTGACTTTGAAAGGTTTAAAAATGTAAATAGGCAATAGAATGGAAGAATGATTATGTTGTAGAAGAGAACCTGAAACACATATCGTTGTTCAGAACCATCAACTGACAAGACACCTTTCATTCTGTATAGGTCTTCTCCCTTTTCTTCAATCAATCTCTCAAGCCAATCTTCTACCTAAACCGTCATTTAATGTGAAAGTAAGGAGAAACACGATTAGCGCTAGTCAGAAAAAATCATTGATTGGCTATGTAAAATGTTTTAAACATACATCCAAGTATATCTCTCAGTGTACATGATTGTGACATCATATCTAATTTCCTCAAAGAAACAAATTATTACAATTACCTCATCACGATCAAGAGTTCCCTCTGCAACAATGCTGACACTAGAGACAGCAGAATCATGCACGTGATCGTGATGATGATGATGATGCCCTTTGTGTCCTGTAGACACATTCAGAACGATGAATTAAGAAAATATTATTATGATAAAAAAAAACTCAGGAAACAGTGTATTAATCAAGGGGAAGGCACACAGACTGTTATTTTTTCAAAATTTTAAGCAGACAGATGAGCTTTTCAACCTGAGAAATCCAAGAAAAATGGAGGAAAAAAAAGGCCTTAGAACTACGTTACATTGCAGGTATATTTTCTCCTCTCACAACTCAATATCTAACTAAGGAGTGTTAGGGTGAGTGTTGGTTAAACACGATTTTGAGTGAACTTAATTTTGTATAATTGATTTGGTTAAAACTAAGTTTAGAGTGAAGTGATTCATGTTTGGATGTTTTACTTAGTATTTTAAGAAGAGAAGGATCTAGCCCAGTGCAATGGTAAAATTTTGTGTCATGATAAATGAAATTTAATCAAACCCACATGATCCATCGAAAATAATTTCCATTGGAACTTCATCGACCTTATACTGCAGTCAATTCTAACAACAAAGATGAAAAAAAAAAGTAAATAAAAAAGTGACAACAGTTTTAAAAGAGTACCATGTCCAGAATCATCATCTGAGTGGCTTGCTGGAGAGAGACATTCTCCATCTACCTCAGATTCAATTCTGCAATATCAAGACAATTTTATTGAAATTAAGTAAATTTGCAGCAAATACAGACAAATGGTTGAGAGTCTCACATGAGATATGGCCTAAAAATGTGTTTATAGGTGAGAGACATCCCTCACCTTACATTACAAGTTGGTTTTGTAGGGTTGAGTTGTCCAACCCATTTCTAAGATGGTATCAGAGTCTATCTGAGATTTGTTGGGCTATCCACTATCGGGCCACATTAGATGAGATATAGTCTACAAATGGTGTTTATAAGTGGAAGACATCTCTCACTTTACAAACTGATTTTGTAGGGTTGAGTTAGGCCTAACCCAAATTCTAAGAATGAGTAACTATGCATTATGATCGATCTGTCATAATTATAGCTATATTATTTAGGAAGGACAAGGGGGCATGATAGGAAGGGGCGTATAGTACTTTAATAGGAGCTAAAAAAGGTAAATATACCTCTTACCTCTGAAGATCATATCCTCCCACACCCAGAACAAAGTCCATGTCAACAGATCCAAATTTAGCTTGCTTAATTTGTGCCATTCCATTGATGTTCTGGCAACAATTCCATAAATGAAAATATAATTCCATAAGCAAGTTTTCTGGGGGAGCTAGGTACATTCATATACAACTCTATAGAAGCTGATATAATAAACAATATAACAGGAACTAAAGGCAATAATCTGACGCATTTCATAGAAAATAATTCAACTTTATCTCACCTTCTTCCCAATACACATGCACATACATTTATCATATCATAATAAAACATGAAATAGCTATATCTATCATAACAGATTGACATTTATTAGATGTTAAATACCTTTTCCCACAGAGCAAGAAATATAATTTAATCCAAAACTACAGATCTATTATACCCATATTGGAAAATCAACAGGAGAGAACTAATATTAATCACCATGAAAACAAGGTTTAGGAATATGTACTAATGTATCGTACTTGGGAGGTACAATTTCCCTTTTGCAAGGTCATCAAAAGGCATTTATGACTTGTTCCATGCAGGCAAATTTTTGCAAACTTCACTTCTCTGGTAAATTATGTTCCGAATTGCACTACTCAGATATAAAAAACCAATATTGAATCAATAGGTCATGGTGAACTCTGTATGAAATTTGTGTGGAAACTCATGAACCCAGTTTGATGTTTGTACATTTCATCTTTTTCAGCATAAAATTCTATCACCTTCCTAGTTAGATTAAGTAAAACAATGTGTCTCCATAAGTATAAAAATATACCTTTATTTTTTTGGTCAATATATTTAACTCAGATTCAGAAACCAAATCTATCTGCAAAAGCAAGTAACATTAATCAAAATCTAGAACACAGACTAATACATATATAAGCTTTCAATATTGGAACAGAAACAAAGTTAAAGTGCATATAGAAATATCACAGAATCTTAATGCTAGAAACTTGCCTTGTTCAAAATAATTCGGTCGGCATATGCAACTTGTTCAACTGCCTCATTGACCACAAATCTTGGTTTCACCTCATTCAAATGTTGCATGGCGTGCTTGCAGTCAACTAAAGTCACAACTCCATCCAGTTTAACATACTCAGAAACTAGTTCGTCGCTGTAAAAAGTTTCAATAACAGGGGATGGTTTTGCAAGACCTGCAAAACAGTTAAAAATTTAGACATTAAAATGATGTTTTATTCAACTGTTTCATATACCTAAGATGGGAACAGAAAATTTTCAATCATGCAACCAATCATTTAGCAATACACGAGAAAGACTAAAGCTTCCAAAATAAGTTGTACAACAATGAACGGACTCCCTAAAAGATTTTTAAGCACCACATGCTCAGAAATAAAAAAAGACTAAAGCTTCCAAAATAAGTTGTACAACAATAAACGGACTCCCTAAAAGATTTTTAAGCACCACATGCTCGGAAATAAAATCCATGCATTTAGATTTAGAATTAGATAAGGGAAATAATGAAGACTAAGTGTTCTTCCAACCCTTCTTTATTTTACATAAACCCTTTTTATTAAATGAACTATTTTTTTTTCTTTTTTCTTTCTCACCTATGATCTAAAGTTCCAAACAAAGTGAATATTAGAGTGGCACTGCAGTATTAGTTACTTCACAATTTGGTAGGTTAGTTTCAACTTGCAAGTAAATATTCACTCTCTAACACCTCAATCTCCAATACACAATGCACAAATTCATTTGAACAACATGAGCAATTTACAAACCTGTGGTTTCGATAACAATGTGATCAAAATTGTCTCTTTTTTTCCTGACCAACTCCAATAGCATTTTAACTAGATCTCCTCGCACAGTGCAGCATAGGCAGCCATTATTAACCATGATAATGTCTTCACTCACAGAAGAATGACTAGCAACCAGTGATCCATCAATATCAACCTCACCAAACTGCATCATTTACAACAATGAGACAATTTAATGGATAACTGTAAAACTGTATTATAGGAACAGATCCTCAAATAAACTCCACACACTCAAATTCTGCCCTTATTTTACAATTTAGTATCGCTCCAAATAAACAACATGTTATGTAACTTTTCAATTAACACATTACCTTGAGCTTGGTATCATAAACAAGTAGGGCTAGTAAGAATATTTGGCTTGAGTTGAGTCAATATGACGGGAAAAAGCTACTGATGCTGTGATTTCATAAGTTAAATCTTGTCAAATATATTTTCCTAACATAGTATTATCAACTGATTATTCCCAATCCCAATTCAAAATTTGGTACAGTTATTGAAATAAAATGCTGTCAATTTTAAACTTGACAAGCCCATCATCTAATCACACGGAATTACTTGATGTCATATAGAAAATAAAACTAATCTAGTGTTTATGTATAAGGTAGAACAAACTTGATACCTCATTTTCAATTACAGCTATCCGCTTGCCATGTTGCGATGTGAGAATATGATTCAAAAGAGTAGTCTGCAGTACAAAAACTCAGTTATAAACTAAACTATGAGTCCCTCTTAAGAGTACTCTGACACCACTTGTATAAGAATCATAAAAAAATATCCAACAAAAGTACAACACTTAATTAATCTATAGCTTATAGGATTTACTTGCTTAAATATTTTCATTTCCATACGTGCCTTAAGTTAAGACGCTCACTCGTCATCATTTGGAATAAACCTTCACTTCCATACTTAAATTATCACTGTCTCTTATTTGGTCCCTGAACTATCATTCTCTCTCCTATTTATTTTAAAAGTAATCGAGGGACTAACTTGATGAATTGAGAAAAGTTTAGGGACTATCAATTATATTTCTATAGTTCAGGAACCAAATAGGAGACAGACTGATAGTTTAGAGACCGAATTGAAGGTTGCCTATCATCACTTGTCATTAAGAGTCATAAACTATTAAATTAACAATGCAAAAAACTTAACCATAAAACAAACACATGCATTACATAATATTATCTCCAAAGTATGCTGCAGTCAGCATGCCTTACAAGTTACAATAAACTCATTTACAAATACCAGAGTTGAGTTAAAACCAAATAATCAAATTTTAAACCTTTAATTAATTAATAAATTAATTTTTCTATACAAAAAGAAAAAAGATGGTGAAAAATGAGAAGGGTGGAGGAAAGTAGCACCTTTCCAGAGCCAAGAAAACCGGTTATAATTGTAGCTGGAACGCGATTATCAGCAGAAGCTTCGTCGTCAACCATGTGGGTTGGGGAAGAGGACATGTACCTGAAGCTTCCATAATAGGAGTTATTATTATTATGGAAATTAGGAGGAATTGGTTCGCGGGAAACGAAGGAATGTACGGTTCTGATGAAACGGAGTTGAATGGGGGATTGAACAATTTGGGAAAGGGTTTTGACGGAAGTTGTTAGATTCTTGTATCTGATCATTGCCATTTTTCGGCGGAACGGTAGGGAAGAGAATCGCAGCAGAAGTTAGAGGGAAATGGCTAAACCCTGACATGGGGTTTATGTTTTTAAGCAATTGAATTAAAACAATTTCAAAATTGAATAATTAATTAAAATAAATACTATTAAAAAAGTAAAACGAATAAAAGAGTACAAATTAAAATCCATTTCAACCAAATGTGGCTCAACTTTAACATTGTTTAATTTGTTTCACCAATTCTACAAAAATGAGTGACGATTTTTATGCAATGAATCTAATTGATAATCGACAAGTTTGATTTTTAAAAATACAAACTTGTTTTTTTATCTATTAGAAATACATAGCTTAATTGTCTTTAGATGATTAAAAGATTGAGTTTTATTATATCTCATATTTTTAGAGAATGTAATTAATGTGACTACAAGATTGCTTATTTGTTTTTATCTCGTTAGGTTTTTCTGATAAGATTTTTAACGAGATATTAGTTTGAATCCTTGAGGATTGTTTTCTTGGAACTTCACAATTTTAACTGCATAATTTTCTTTCTAATATTTATGGTGTTTTCAATAGAAATAGAAATAGAATTGATCTTCTTAAATATAGATTTTGTTGATGTTTTATATATGTTTACTGCACTCTTTTTTCCATTATCATAGTTTTATTCCATTGGATTTTCCTAGTAAGATTTTTAACTAGACTGAAGTTTGAATATGTGGTGATTGTTTTCTTGAGTTTTGGTATAGTTCTCCAAGCTTAATATTTTATAGTGCTGCAAATGATAAGTGATTAACATAGGTGTCAATATAATTGGAATGTGTAGGTTAATCATGTGATGTATTGGCACTCTATTATTGCTTAAAAAAAAAATCAAGTGGATGAGTGTCCAATCTATTTATCTATTATAATATATTAAAACACAGACCCGAATTCTATCAACGACAACTTAATTATATGTACGCCACATATTCCAAAATTTGTCAACTTACAAAAATTATGATGTGACATCTTTCAAATTACACTACTTCTTTCATGTTTTGCTTCATTTGTTTCACCAATATGTAATATAAAGCAAACTCTTTCACTTGTCCTTTCAAATACAATTATTTCATACATTTAGCTACTTTAACTCTAATCAATACACTTAAAGGCTCTATCACTTATCAAACTTTTCATTTTAATAACTCATATAAAAAAGAACAATCCACGCACAATCTTTAATGTATTGTTTATCACATATAAAGATCCGTCTGTTGATTTTCAACCATCCTTTTGCATTTTGTTCAAGTCACTTACTAATAGATAAAGACATTATGAAATGCAACAAAGTCATACTCATTTTAACGTGTGACACATTCTTAGTCGACAAATGTTTCAATAACATTGTTCCTCTGTTGTCATTATTGTTGAAGACAATATATAGAAGGTGAGTACTTTTCCTAAGCTATTAAATGCGTCTTTCATGACTTTTTTTTTTACTTTTTATAATTAAAAAAACACATATGATAATCAAAACAAAATAAAGATGAAGAATACTAAAGATATTTGTTTGAAACTGACTAACTTCTAACCATTTCACTAATTTTTAACCATTTCACTACTTGAAATTTCTATGTCTTAAACATCAATAAACTCTTCTTGCCTATAATTTTTGATAACCCACTTTTGATATTTCTTGACCATAACAAATAGTTATTCGAAAATTTCATTTCATATTCTAAATATTTAGATAAAACAATAGTTAAAGTAATTGAAATTGCTCCATATCCAAAAGACTAGTGTAGTACCCTAATTTTGTCCAACCTTTTTAAAATAAATCAAAAAAGGAAAATATATATAAAAAAGGAAATAGAATAATTATAATGATATCTCATCAATTTACATAACCAAATTAAATTACATTAAAATGAAACCAAATCAGTTACATTAAAATTAAAACCAAAGCAATTTACGATCAAATTACAAGCTTATGTTGCCTTGTCCTATTCAAGGCTGCCTTGCTCACTGTTGTCTGGCTCATTGCTGCTGCTCACTGCTGCTGATGCATTGCCTTGCTGATGCACTAGGCATACATCAAGGTTTTTGTCCTGGACACAAAACAAGCCCAAAAAATGATATGTTTTGAAATACCTAATAAAAAGTCAAACTCTTTTGCCTCAGCCTTTTGTACACATGATATAGAAAAAAAAAGACAAACTGCTGAGTTTGAAGCAAAAACTAAGCTAAGACCCAAAGCTGCAAATATAAAAAAGTTTTTTACCCAGCAAACCAGCTCTATTTCCTTTACACACAAATAAAAGTCGAGCAAATAAGCATCAACAGATAAAAACAAACATAAGCTAAAATTGTGAATAGATCAGAGATGCAGAAAAAAAATTCAGATAATGAGCAAAACAGATTAAACATCAAACAGGAAATCATTGGAGAAGGACGAAAGCAAAAGCAAGAAAGCAACTAAACAGATAAAAAAACTCTATAAATACACCTTATCAAATTTCAAAAGAGGAGAATGAAACACAAACAGAAAAATACCTAAGTAGAAGAAGAGAAGAAGAAAGGAGAATTTTTTAAGAGAGATTCTGAAACTCAACTCCATCTTTAAAATCATAATATATTTAGAAATTAAAAAATAGAAAGGGAGAGAAATAAGAATCACCGTCACTTCCATCGGTAACCGCCGTCAACCACCGTCAACCGTTACACCCCGTCGCTTTCCTCTTCGCTGCTGTACACGAATCTGTGTATTTCAAGTTTGTCTTTGTTCTTTATCTCTTTTTATATAGTGTTTCATTTTGTTGTTGTTTGTTTGTTGAAGTTTTGGTTTCATGCTGAATGGTACTTTTGATTTGTTTGTTGCCTTTCATTTAAAAATGAAGTTATTATTAAAAAAATCAAATGATATGTTGGAACTTGTCATGAAAGGATGAAGCACGTAATATCCAAGTAGCCGGTACATAGCCAGCTTGCTTGCATTCACTTTTGTTCAGTTTGCGCAGAATGGATTAGACATGGCATGACTTGCTTTTACTTTGCCTTAAATCTTTAATTTCTTTTTTATTTATTTTTGCAAAATACTCTTGCCAAAATTAAAATAAGCAAAATACTGTTTCAAGTTATTATGACATAAATAACTTGACATAAATTACGATAACTTGATACTTCTGAAACTCTTTTTATTTTAATACATGAACAATCATACAAAAATTAGATGTGACATCTTTTTAATTTTTTAAGACGCAAGTTATGACAATTTGATAGTTCTAGATCGTTTTTTTTTTTAAATTAATCCAAAATAAATATCTTATTAAAGATTAATTAGATGCGGCATCTTTTTAATCTTTGAGTTGTTAGGACACAAGTGGTACAACTTGATAGTTCTAAAACTCTATTTATTATTTTTTTTTAATAAATTAATCTAAAATCTACTTGTAAATTTGTGCAATTAGATGTGGTATTATTTTTTATCTTTGAATTGTTAAGACACATATGGTAAAATTTGGTAGTTTTTAAATTCATATCTAAACCGAAAATAATAAAATATTCTTAAAAGGATTAATTAGATGAGACATCTTTTTATTCTGAGTTTTTGAGACACAAGTTGTACAACTTGATAGTCATAAAGCTCACATTTCAACATAAATATTCAATTTAAATAAGTTCATTTTCTTTTTCGTCAAAACTCTTTTTTATATATATAACAAACGAATTTACTTTAAAAAACAATCAACGTATCCGCATTTTTTTTAACCCAAGAACTACGTAGCTTTGATTTCTCCATCGCACTGGGAAATACGTAGGAGCAAGATCAGATTCTTGTCAAGCACATTAATAAAAAAAAAAAAAAAATTTGTCCTTTATTTCTTAAGCACATATTTATTCCAAAATCATATTAAAAAAATTAATAATTGTAATTCATATTTAATAATAAAAAGAAATAAATATATTTAAGTTAATATTAATTTTGCACAATTTATTATAGGTAACGGTTTTTTAACGGATGTCTTAGGGTGCTAACACCTTCCCTACGCATAATCGACTCCCGAGCTCAAAATTTGGTTTCAAAGACCATTTTTATATTTTTTCTATTTTTAAGGGTTTCCCAATATTTTCCCTATTTTAAAATAAATTTTGGTGGCGAGTCCATTGAATTCGAGAAACGTTCAAAATTTTAGGCCGCGACAACTAGATATAAAATTGATTTGTAGTTATAGTATTTACTTGAAGTTTAAATACAAATTTCACACCAACTATTATTTTGTATCAAATTTTTTACTTGAGAGTTTTGTGTAAAAAACATTTTTCTTATCTAAATATTATTTATTGTTATTTAAGATTTTTGAGCCTCAAGAAATTTCTATTTTGCTTTGCAGTGTTTCTTCCACATATATCTATCAATTATATTTGCATACGCGAAGAATTATTGCAATATTTTAAATACTATTATAAACATTGTTTTTAACAAACTACTACATGAATGAATGATAGAGTACATACTAGGAAACATATTATCTTTTAATACATGTCTAAATTGATTAAATTTCGGAGCTACATATTTTACCAAAAACTACTCTTTAAAGGTTAAACAAAATTATAGTGAATTTTTAAAATCACCACCAAGTTTTCTTTACTAAAATTTCTCTATCTTTACATACTTATATTTATTAATTTTTTTAGTTATGAAGACAAACCGTTCTTTTAAGAAGCAATTCTTGTGTAGACACAAGAATTTGGACACATTATTTGATCACACACAAAAAAAAATTATATTTCTTTGAATTATTTTAAAACTATACATTATTTAATTATTATTTTTCCACTTTATTTCTTTTATGTATATGTCTAAATTTTTGTGTCCACACAAAAATTATTCTCTACTAATTTATTATGAACTCTTAGAGAATATAAAGAAAATCTTGAGGGACATGTGAAGTTGTTCGTTTTTTACGAGCTGAGCAATTCACTTTCGGGTTGGTGTATACATAGTTATACTGTGTTGCCAATTACTTTGAGTAAGACGACATTAACTATTGCTAGATTAAAACTTATGGAGTGTAATCTTTATCTTAAGATGTTTTTGGTGTACACGCAGATCCAACTTCTAATCAAGGTTATACACTTCATTCTGAATCTTTATAAATCTGTATTCACATTTTCATTGAAATAGACTATCATATTTAACTATACACGTGATTAGTATGATGTTAACCAATTTTTTACATAAAATAATTTTCATGATTAATTTGTAAAATTGAAAATGTCAAAAAGTATATAAATTTAAAAAGTATAATTTTCCAAACTAATATAAATCATATAAAATTAAGAACATATAATTGTTAAATATACAACTTTTACGATAACAAAATGTTGAACTATTTAACAAATATATCATTGGAATGAATACTTTAAAGAAAACAAAAAGCTTGAATAAACCAATTCTAAGTAGAAAAAAATGTTAAAGATAAGGATTGCATCACTAAAGTTAAAAAATCTTATAATAGTATCATATTTTAATATATATATATATATATATATATATATATTGCATGAATTGTATTAGTCAACAAAGTTTTATCTTTTCCTTTCAAATAAAGCAAAATTAGCCTATATATAGTTATTCAAAAATATATTTACCTCTTAACACATAAATATTTTAGTATATTTTACTTATGACATTAATTTTAATTTACATATTATTATTTTATACTCAATAATATATTAAATTCTACCGCACAATGGCAGGTTATCATATTTTAATATATGTTGCATGAATTGTATTAATCTAAAAGGTTTTACCCTTTCTTTTGAAATAAAGCAAAGCTATCCGATATATATCCTATATATAGTTATTTAAAAAATAGATTTACCTCTTAACACATAGATGTTTTAGTATATTCTACTCTAAAACAAAAACATCACTTTTTTAATTTATATATTATTATTTTATATTCAATAATATATTAAATTCTACCGCACAACGCACAGGTAAACATCTAGTCTAGTTATCTATTATAACAGCCTCCGGAGTTTTGGTCACGACACATCACGACACATCAGCACTCTGTATGTACATAATCACAATTGTGTCACCTCCAACTATATGCTGAGTTGTCAACTTAAAACAATCATTTTCTTTTCTCTCTAATATGTTTTTTCTAAATCAATTTTGTGATAATTATTTTGTTGGTTCATTTTTTTCATTTAATGCATTTTTCAAGTAATTACACACATCTTCTAATTCCAAACATAATATTAACTACATTCAATTTCAAACATTTTATAAAATTTACTAGCTACTGATTTTTTAATCTTCTTTAATCTCATAAGTCACCCTCCATCCTCTCAAACTCCAATTACATCAACTTCAAAAAAAAAGAACTAATTATATCTTCTTTTTGGATCTGTATTGAATATTTGATTCAACAATGTTGCATATATTCAATCAACTTAACAAACAACATTTAGTTTAATTGTTGTTGGAGGAGAAGTACCTTTATCTTCATCTTCTCTTTTGTTTAATATTTGTGTGTTTGATTTGAAATTTTTTGTTTAATATTTATGTATTTGATTTGAAATATTTGTATCGTAGATTTTCTCTGTAATGTTCTTTACACTGAATATTTTGGAATCTATAAAAACTGTAATTGAGGGAAATACTCAAGATTAAGTATGCTAGCTCAAATCAAAGAAAATAAGACATTTATGATGTCAAATAAAATAAAATAATTAATATTTAATTATGTAGTTGTTTTAATCAGTTAACTCTACTCCTTTCCGAAAATAAGGAGTTAAGACAAAAATTCGCGGTGAAAAGAAAAGTATAGGATAAATGAACTATTTTTTATACATTTATGGATTGGTTTGTCTCTTTCTCTTATTCAAACAAAAAACATCGACCTCACATATATATAGCTTATTTAAAAATTTACTCGATTAATTAAACATGTATATTTACATGTTTCCTATTATATTAAAGTCGATCGCATTGAATTTATTTGTAGTTCTCATGTAAACTTTAGAATTTTTGGTGACACCAACGAGATGAAATAAATATAGCAAAACCACATAAGATACTATAATAGAATTAAAAATTTAGACGATGACATTTTCATTGTTATATATATATATATATATACTATTTTGTCTTCGTGAAGTTACATCTATTTTATGTTTAGTCTTTTTCAACCGAGTCTCATTGCAGTAAAAAAAAGAAGTATAATTTGATCTTAGCTAATATGAACATGTATTAGTATTACTTCTAAAACGAGTTTATGAAATTTCATAATAACATAATATATATATATATATATATATATATATATATATATATATATATATATATATATATATATATATATATATATATATACTTTGTTTGGTTGTTCATTGCAACAAGAATGAAATTGACGGATTTTGGTGGTTGCAATTTACCGTAACAAAATTATATTTCTATAAATTATATTTAAGAATTATAATTTTTTTTATTCAATAATTATAAATTAGATATACAAACAATATACAAATTTTAAGTAACAAAAAAAATTATTTAGGGTCCCATTATAGTTTTTTATTAAATAAGTCGATTCAATCCAATTTTTAAAACATTATTTTAAAATTGATTGTAGGGGTTAAGCTAAATACGTAAAATTATTTTTATTACTTTTAAGAAATTTATTTTTATTAATTATTATTTCATTTTATCTTCGTAACAATGATTTATTTTAAGAGTTTTTCGATAACAATGATTTACTTCTAGAGTCTATCATTAAAATAAAATGATTGTACATTTTAAAAAATAAAAACATAATATTTTCAAAAAATAAAGGAGACTTATATTACAATTAATAATTATGGCTTCTAGTCAAGTGCATTGTTCTTGTGAAAGGAGATGAGGTTGTGAGCGATTCTTAGGATTGGCAACAAAGGTTCACAAAAATTTCAAATTTGAACGAATGACATGCGACAAATGGTAGTTCTTACGGCCAGGGGAAAATCTAGTGTTTGTGAGGATGTGTACTTATACACTTAGAACTTTGAAAATTTGCACCAATACCTCTATTTCTTTTGCATTCTAATCCCTCTAGAATTTTCTTTTTGCACCTTAAGCTCAACACGATCCAAAATCTAAAAATACTCTCATCTTTTACACCCCTGAACCAGGATCCTAGATCCGTCTCTGCTTACAATTGTAGGCTCTTGGTACGAATGGGATAGTTGAACCGTGAGAAGGTTTCCAACCGTAGGTATGTGGTAATTCTCTTGGACAACAAGTAGGTATTGGGATTGTTTCGTAAAGGGATTAAAGAGTTTCTTTTAATTCCTGTGTTTTTACAAAACCAATACCCATTTAGAGGATAAAAAATTATTTTTTTCAAATGTGTACTTCCAAAGTATAAGTATATATGAAGATGTAAATAGAATCTCCCAAGCGAATATGATTCTTTAGTCCACCAGCAAAGAACAAGAAAGGCAAGAGTGTAGTGTCACATTCACATTATATTCCACAGCAAATCAACTACTATTAATGTTGAGAACACATGCATAATAAACCATAGATATGTTACAATATCAACCATTGTTTTTTATGCAATTCCTTACTTTACCCTCTAAAATAATCACACACTCTTAAAAAGCTAAATCCCAAATAAAAGCACCAAATATCATCTCATATCCTAAAGTAAATGGAATTCCCATCCACCACAATGAGATGGAAAACAAATGATATTGTGTTTTCAAGCATGAAATTAGGTGAAGAAATTATTTTAACTTACAAAGGAAGTTCAAGTATTTATTAGATATGATACTACCTCTTAATTAAGCTACATAGTAGCACAGCAGTTGTGCAAATAAATGAGATTATACATTCAAATTAAATAGAGTAGCTAGCTGAGGCGTTTCTGCAAAATTAACAAAATTGCTCAGCAAGAAGTTCAAATATCAGCTCCACTTATCATGAAATCAAAAAATAGGATGAACGTTATGCTCGTCAGTGTCGCCAACATGATTACTTGATAATTTTACATTATAATTTTACATTATGCTCGTCAGTGTCGCCAATATGATTACTTGATAATTGAACATTATGCTCGTCAGTGTTGCCAACACGATTACTTGATAATTGAACATTATGTTCAACAGTGTCGCCAACACGATTACTTGATAATTGAATATTATGTTCGTCAGTGTTGCCAACACGATTACTTGATAATTGAACATTATGCTCGTCAATGACGCCAACATGATTACTTGATAATTGAACATTATGTTCATCAGTGTCGCCAACATGATTACTTGATAATTGAACATTATGCTCGTCAGTGTTTCCAACACGATTACTTGATAATTGAACATAATTGGAAAGAGAGAACTTGGGTGGGAGGGTCATAAGTGGCTCATTACCACTGAGCTGTCTATATGCAGTTCCTAGGGCATATCCTAAAGCACGCGAAACAGGAATAGCAACTGCATTTCCAATTTGACAGTACCTGCAAATATGGAACACAACAGTCAACTACAGATAGACTTAGGATGATGACACTATACTCAGTATTTGGCTATATTATTACAATGTGTTACTAGGGAAACTACAATTACACATTTGCTTGACTGGTCCTACAAAATACATCCATACACAAAAAATACATCAGTATGCTTACCAAATACATACATACAATACACAAAATTTTGATGATAGTCCCTCTAAAATCAGTTTCAGTTTCTGTCCCTAGTTGTTTTTCCACTTTCTACATAATACTTTTGATCCGTGTCTTTATCATAATTATTACATTGGGCGTTGATATATCAAACAGATTCCAAACAGAGTTATGTGACTATGGTAATGGTGTGGACCCAAAGGGCTCACTATTACGAAGCAAGGGACAAAAACCATAACCCAAATTTTAGAGGATCTACAATCAAAATTTAGTATGATACTAGGAAAGAAAAACATATTTAACCCTATTTTATATTCATTAAATAATAGTTTAATACCTTTCTTTGACAGTCCCACAAAATCTATAATAATCATGAAATCCTTGCAGCCTGGCAAATTCTCGTATAGTGAGGACTCGATCCTGCTCTGGATGTAGTACTACCTGCGAGAGTTTGAATTTATAAGAAATCAATTATATGTGACTTCTATAACAAATTAAAGACTGAGTTAAGACCTGATTATGACAACTTGGGAAAGTTAGTGCAGTAGGAACCGTCTCATCCCACCACAACCGTCCAAATGGCCTGCATATATGTGAAAATATAGATCAAAAGTAATCAAATGTAAAACAAGAGAAATCACTAGATAGACTATTGAATTGGAAAAATCACCTCTTGGACTTCCCTTGCTCAAAAGTAAAGCAGTAATCTGGGACCTGAGACCAAATAGTAAAGTACGTAAAGATTAAATTAACTTAGTACCTTTCTAAGCATGAATCTAATTAGATAACCTACCACTCAACCTGTAACTTCAACTGCATATAAAGACCAGAAACATCTAATATCATTTTACTTTACTAAACACAGTGATTCAAGTTTGTAATATACAATCATTATTAGTTATTATTGTTGTTTTTTGTTGTTGTTACAACTACTACTACAATGTTATTTCACCCGCAGTAGTTCACAGTTCAAACGTCCAGTCCTGAACGTAAGGGAGTGCGTTGAGATCAGTGCTATAGATTCTGAATGGCGAAAGGCCAAAAATACGCTATTTTAAGCCACCATTTCCCACCATAAAATGATGTGGCGCGGCCATCCTTCAAAAAAATTGGCCATAGCAGTTGGTTAAAAATCCAGAACAGTAATCCGCCATAGCTATTGTTGTTTGATAACAGTGGTTGAGATAACGACGTCCTTATAAGGCTAGAGCAGTCCTAACCTTACAGGTTGGTTTTGTGGGGTTAAGTTAGAACTCAAATTCTAAGAATATTTATTTATTTATTTATTTATTATGTTTTAATACCCAAAGAAAGCAATATAAAGACTTACTAATGGCTTTCCAGATGGTAGCAATGGAATTTTCTCAGTTGGATGTGTTCTAACCACATTGTCAGCTCCAACAACTACACCAGGAAGATCACGGAAATTCGCTCCCTGCAGTAATATTAAATTAAGGGCTGTCCAAGGAATGGTACAAGTGCAACACGTGAACTTAATCCAGAATACAACCTTTCGTTTTGGAATTTGACAAACGCGTAGGTAGTCATCTTCAAACAAAAAGCAAGGCCTGTGATCATATAGTAAATGCCTTTCCTCTGTTGTTCCATTTAATGTTGACCCAGTCATCTCTACTCAAAATGAATATCAATGAAACAAGGTGAGCCAATGTTTGATCCAGATATTTATTGCAAGAATAGATAAACAATAAAAAGAATGAGATCTGTAGAAAGCATATGTTAACTAAGTGGACTGTGATGAAAACAAAGGAACAACAGCCATTAAGATAAATTCAACAAGGCTTAATAAATTGAATCTAGAACAAATAGCTACATTTATTTTAATTTTCAAATTAAAAAAGAATAGAGTCAACTATCATAAAAATGTTATATTTAATATGAAACTAGCATATGGGACCCACCCTCAGCACAGGTGACAGAAAACCAGCTGGTATGGGGGTTTCTTGTTCCATGTGTGTGTGTGTAAAAAGATAAATTTGTGGATAAGTGAATTGTGTTTTATCAATAGTGTAAAATAAACATAAATACAATTACATGATTAGTTGCAAATTATGCACTCAAGGGAAGGCACTATTACCATACTTAGTCGACCGTATATATCTTTGAAATTCTGTTTCTGGAGGATTTTGGTATGACATTTCGTCCCGAGTTTCAAAGTTTGTGACCTACAATATTGACTATGTTAGAAACATGTTGAAAACCAGTAAACATAAAGGAAAAGACTTCTCTAAAAGTAAAACTGTGTATAAAGTACGATGAATGTATTCAACCCTGAATTTGACCAATATCACTTTGTACTTTGAATAAATGAAGGGTGAATATAACCTAAGTAGTTCACTTTAGAAACAAGTACATTTTAGAGAAGCCTTGTCCAAACATAAAAAAGTAAGCAAAAGTAGGTCGGTACAGGAGGAAGATCAGAGATGGCATCTTGAATAACAATAGCTTTCTCTACTTCTCGTTGTTGGTCTTCATCATAAGCAACAGTATTGCGCTGCAAACAAAAGCCAAAAGCTGGTTAAAAATAGAAAGAAATCCATATAGAATTCTTTTACAAAGAAGCATAAGGATCAATACCTCAAACTCAGGTGGAGGCCAGTATTTAACAACAACATCATGTGTTGGAAATGGAAATTGGGGTAGAACCTGTAAGAAAATAACAAACCATAGAAAAGTAAAACAATTTCCTTAGAGAAATTTACTTCATACAAGAATTTGATGTGCTGAATAAAAGTGATTAAATGAATGTTTGAGTAAAATTGCTATGTTTCTTAACAAAGTGCAGAAATTTACTACATACAAGAATTTGATGTGATGAATACAAGGGATTAGATGAATGGGTAAAATTGATATGGTAAGCAGTTAAAAATTAAAGATTGATTAATAAACTTCAACGAAGAGAGTTTGCCAATTGAACAGAAGAACCCATCCAAATTTCATGTTTGGGCTGCAGTTCATTCATATGGCCAGTTTGTGGGATCAATTGTATATTTCCTAAAGACTTGCCTAGAGGACATTTTATGTCTCTTGAACCATAGTCAAGTTCATCATCATGATCTTCTATTTTCAGCTATGCATCCGGGATATTTCTATATAAACACGTGTAGTACACAAATGATCTCACCACAATGGATATTAGAACTCTACCTATGTTGTGCTGTTATTTTATATAGCTAGTCCTAATACCAAACAAAATAGAAGAAATTTTATGAGATTGTCAATGTCAATAGCAATCATAAATTTAAGGATTTGTGATTTTTAAATAAACATCATAAATCTTTATGAAATAGATAGACGGTGTGATTTTGTTAATGCTAGGTTGTAACCCATAATATGCTGCATATCTCAAATACAGCATCATCTTTGTAAGAGCAGCTGCATCAATGCCTTCAGTTAGTGGAAAACAAGCAAGAGTTCCCACACTTTGGGAGTATATGAAATGCAAATTTAGCAGGATAAGAACTAGCATATTCTTGGAGGTAAAAGTTCAACATCATAGTATGCAACATGTGTAGTTTATATATCTTTGATACAGAGACAAAGAAATAGTAGAAGTAAAAAAAATATAATTCAAGTTAGGTGATGAAATGGATGAACATTTTAGTGTTATTTCTTATAGAAAGGCACCATTTATGTTAAAAGGAAAAAGTGCGCATGATAAACCAATAATGCATTATGTTACTGATTATTAGACTGTAAAAGGAGCATAAGATAAGTGAAAAAGTTATTACAATATTGTATTGGTTGCATGGGACCATATATCAGGAATTAATGTATTACTGTATTAGACAGAAAAAAGATTGATAACAGGACAGTAGAATCATGCCTAAAACTGATTGAGCATCTATTACTAGAACACAATTGCATCATTTGATTCATGTAGCTTACCCCAGCTACTCGAAAAATGCTTTGGTTATTATTCTTGAGGTACAATAATGAATATTAGAAATGACAATGGTAAATGGTTAATGCAAGCTGTTGACTGCATTGGTGGAAAGAGACATTTGCATTTCCTTAAACTTGGGTCAATTAACAAGGCATATACATTCAAAGATATTTTTAAAAGAGAGAGATGTGTTGGTATTCGATTCCACATTCATCAGATTTACTTCATACCAAATTATAAAACAGACCTCGTCAGGATGAGCCCCCCACATGAAAACACGCAATCGAAATTGTGGAACACCATAACACCCAGCTGCAACAATTCCCAATCTTGCTTGGTAATTCATATGTACCAAACGACTTAAAGCATATCTTCCTAGTGAACCCTTGTCAAATCTCAATATGTCAACCACATTCTCCATTAAAACATACTTGGGCTTCAAAAATCTCACTATGTCCATGAAAACTACTATCTGGCGATTTCTTTCATCATCCAATGGTGATGCAGTGTTTCTATAGCGATTATATCCACTAATTCCTTGACAAGGAGGACCTCCACAAACAACATCAGCTTCACCCTGGAATAATTTTAAGCAACAGTTCTATTTAAAATACAAAAGCCCCTTGAGATTTTATCGAATTTACACTGTCAATAATATTTTTTTTAATATCTAACACTATCAATAATTTTACTTACAGGAAGAGGCAAGAGTTTTGATTGTATCCCCTCTCTCACAAAATCCTGTATGCTTTGCTTACAATTACTACAGATAAAAAAAATAATAAGTATGGATGTACTAAAAATAGTTAATGTTATCGATCATTGAAAATAATCAAACTATATACCGTAAGTTTTCAATTGGTTCCCATGTATCTTCACTTTCACTGTAACCCTTCCAATGCACCTACGAAATAAATTCATGAACATGAACACTGTCAGAGATTTAATAGGGCAAAATCTGAGTAGAAGATTAGACAGTGAACTAATAATTTTGTGATTAAAGCATGGGGAAAGTGTAGTAGAATCTGCATCACAAACGTTGAAGTTTATTGAACATTATTGGTCCCTTATGACAACATTATCTTAAAATTTACAAAACTAAAAGGATCTGAGCTTTGAAAAGAAAGCTTGATTTTAGAGATGACAAAACTTTCTATTCCGTCACTGTTATTAACAGAAAAACAGAAGTTAATG
This sequence comes from Cicer yamashitae, assembly GCA_037974755.1. NCBI lineage: Eukaryota > Viridiplantae > Streptophyta > Magnoliopsida > Fabales > Fabaceae > Cicer > Cicer yamashitae. The sequence goes on from JBBPBQ010000002.1 coordinate 17,446,975, forward strand.
ATAAATCACGTATTAACTTTCACTCATATTTATAACTAAAGAAAGTTCAATTAAAACCTATGTTATTCATAAATACAATGCTTTATTTTAATAAAAAAGAATGAAAAAATAAATCACTTTGCATAAAAAGTTACTGCAATGACTGGATACTCAAAATGTTTGGGAATAGATTTATTAAGGTCTTTAATCCTAGTGCTTCACCAAACAATTCAGAAACAGCTAATCTCAAAATGTTTGGGATTAGATTTATTAAGGTCTTTAATCCCAGCATCTTTGTTTAATGTGGTCAGACAAGCAAACATAACAAGCAAATATATTTGCAAAACTATTTTAAGATGACTAGGTTTTATTTGGAAAAAAAACCAAAAGTTGACTGACATTAGATTTATTACCTTCAAATATAGACTACGATTCCCTGTTTTACTGGGATCACCGTAGCATATATCAACTAACCTAGAAACTTCTAGTTCATCATCAGGAATATCACGAGCTTGAGAATTCACTTTCTTCTTTCCTCCTGAGCTCTTTGATCGTAATGGAATTGTTCTTTCTGTGTCACTGCTATACCGTTTGCATAGCTTCTCCCACTCCTTCAGTAGTTGTAGAAAATCCTCCGCAGATTCATTTCTCACCTATAGAATAGAAATAAATAAACATTATATGGAATCGGAAAAATTATCATCAAATAAATTTGTAAAAGATAGTCAGCACTTACATGTGTATCTGGATGGTTTAATTTCAAGCTCTTACTTGCAGACCTATCACTATCAACAGCCCATCTCTGAGCAAAAAAGCAAACAATAGAAGATTAGTCTATCATAGATGACATTGAATGTAATTTGTGGATACATATAATTTCATTTCAAATATGGATATCATGTATTACCGTGATTAGATTAACTGGTGATGTTTTTGCGCCTAAGCACAATCCAGTTGACATGCCACCACAGCCAGAATAGAGATCCAGTAATGCCAGTTCTGTCTTGTGCGACTCAGGACAAGGTAGATCCTTGGTAATAGTAGATGCCTCCATTGAGAGATTCTCAGGAACAGCAGGTTGTGATAACTCCTTAATATTATCAACAGCATTATCTAAGGAAAAGTATAGACCTTTTTTAGATATAAATCTGAACAAAACAGGACACATTTGATGAACTAAGTGTGAATATCTTTAAATGATAGCAGAAATTGCACTTTGTTTTCAATTCAACAGTTCAAGGATGCTAATATTGATAACTTAAGAACTGGTGAAATTTAGAAGTATATAATAGATATGACAGGGAATATATGGAGTTTTAGCAAAACCTGGAGATCGCTACAAAAAATTATTTTTTTTATTCATCAAGCAATCATAAAAGCTGCAAGAAGCACGTGTACAGAATTGCTTCCTATTACTAAAACCATTTTTTTAATCGTGTTAAGGTACTTCAGCCTCCCTTAAATACTTTCATTTCCATCTCTAGTGGTAGATTAAACAAAGAAAAAATTGGTATTAAACAGAAGACCAAAAGCATCTTGGACTCCCTCATGACACACCTGTTGGAATTTTGCGGAATGTAGAGTAATCAACACAATATTCCATATCATAATAGAAGTCAGATGGTAAAACAGAATTCAACTTCAGACCAACCTGCAAGAAGTTACAAACAAACAAAAGAACTAGCAATTACTACATACAAAGACAGAAATATGAACCTCAAAATTGACAAGAAATGAAGCAGTCCCTCATCTGATGAAATTGTGAGAAAATCAGCAAGCCAATTAAGAAAGATCTTAACAGAGATTTGTCATACCTTAGGTGTTATATATGTAACATTGGCTTTCTCTATTATGGAATCTATTAAGTTATCATTCATTACTGTTGAATAGAATAAACGCCTCTTGTCATGAAAACCACCTTCATCTTTGATAACCTGAGAATCAGTCGGAAGCAACAGTTATAACGACATCTCTTTCAACATAACTAGATAAATGTCATGACATACTCGGTACTCACTGTATCTTGAATTCTGTAAAACCATTGAACCCGGAAATAATTTTGGCTATCAGTTGTTTGAAAAAATTCAATAATCTTGCCAATATATTTTTGTGCTCCTTCACCCTGTAAGAATTGCATAGAATATAAGTATAACTAGCTCTGAATGTGTTCACGAGACTGATATTACTAGCCTTACTCACAAGCATGTTTTAAGGGCACTGCTTACACCCATACCAATAAAGTTGATGAACTTGAACATATAGCAGATTGTTTTGATGAATTTGATGTGAAAATAAAAAATGCAAAGCATCTCCTGGCATCTATATACTTTGTTTTGAACTAGTCTTACCATGAAATTCAAATAGACCCTTTCATCTACCAGCTAGTTAAATCAATTCCACATGTTTAACACTAGACATGAAAGTCTCTAGTTACTCCACACCATTTAGAAAAATAAATATCAAACATTAAAAAAGAGTAGTTTATTTTTAGAAAAAAGTGGCTAGGACAAATGATAATGTTGAGATCTATGTTGTTAATAGCGACGCTATAACATGCGATAGCGGAATCGGGTCTGGTGCGACGCTAGACACAGGTGCAATATGCTTTGCTCTAACAGATTTTGCAGCCGCAGATAGTGGTGGAATAACCCAGTAGCCAAGGAAGTTAAAATCTAGGTCCTACATAGGATAGGAAAGGGGAGTCAAGATTGTAACTCGTGCAATCGTAACACAAATGATAAGATCCTACCAGTTTAATAAAACTCATGCATTTGTAGTTGTCCACGTTCTAAATGTCTAGTACATGGCTGTGATGGAGTCTATAGAGATCCCACATCGACTAGACATATGGCCAAAATACTCCCTTAAAAGGCTTTGACAATCCTCACCTAACTTTTGGGTTGAGTTAGGCCTAACCTAAATTCTAAGAGAGATATTAACGAATATGTGCAAGTTGCATGATGAATGATTTCTATCATCGACAGAAAGGCCTGTTTTCCAATTAATCTTGGCACAATAAAATGACCATTTTTCTATTCCTTCTAGATTACTACCAAAAATATTATGATTGAAGAAAGAGAGATTGAGTGGAAAGGAGCTCCATCTATTGTCAACTTAATTGTGGGCTCCATATGAGTCTCACATGGTTTGGCCCCATGAGACCAGTTTCGGTCAACAAGTCTAGAACACACTTCCTTTATGAAAGAAAGATCCCCATCTTGGAATACATAAATTCAATCGCCATCACTTCCTGTAATTACAATATTATATCATACACTACGAGTAACATGCTGCCAAGGTTGGGTTGTTGAAGACGCATTGTATGATCACTTTGACATCTTTTCAATTGAAATGTCGGAACCACTTCATTGAATCTTCCGAACCAATACCTAGGTGGTTGCTTCAAGACGTAGAAGACTTAAACAACACACCTGTTGGCACTCGCTAAGCGACAAAACTAGGTGGTCGCTCCATGTACACCTTTCTTGTAAGTCACCATGCAAGAAGGAATTTTTCACATCTAGTTCGAACAAAGGCCAGAAATGCTTGGCAACAAGAGATATAAGACTGCGAACAGATGAAATTTTAGCAACGAGGGAAAGTATTAGACTATTAGTATAGTCAACACCATATGTGTGGACATACCCCTTGGAGACTAGTCGTGCTTTTAAGTGAGCCACATAACCATCAGGATTCACCTTGACAATATAAGCCTATTTGCATCCAATAGTATGCTTCCTCGTAAGGAAAGAAACTTGACCTCATGTGTCAAATGTCAATATGCTTGAGATGCATCATGGTCAAAGAGGATTGCACCACCCCAAAAAAGACATCAGTGAGATTATCCATTTTCTTACGGGACAAAATCTGAGACCAAACAACCTTATACTCCAAATCAAGACCAGAAAGTCAACTCAAGGCTATAAGTTTCTTTTGTTGGGTTAGCATCCCTTCACATATATGCATGCTAAAAGAGAAGTCAACTCCTCAGTATAAATGCGAATCCATCAACTTTCGCTTATCCTATTTGTACGGAAAATCTCTTGCAAAAGAGCATAAATGTGAATCAAATTGTCGGATATTTCATTAATAAATTTTAGAAAATTTCACAACTCATTCACAGTCTTCCAATGAATAATAAATATCCCAGTCCCCCTATCAAATGTATTCACGAGTAAGGCCAAGATGCATTTATTCCATACCATTGTTGCCTTCAAATCCTTTGGGCATATTTCTGTTAAATGTCCATCATTTCCCATTCCTCCAAGACTAACTTCAACTAGATACGTTCAATGCACATATTTCTCACAGTCTCTGTCAAGCTTGATGTCGGCGAGTTTGGAGGACGTAATAATAAACTCAGTAATAAACTTCTTGGAACACCTTCATTAGTATTTTCAGTCTCATGTGACATCATTTCATCAATAACACCACAATGGAACATGTGATTTCTACCTGAAACCTCACTAGGATGCCCCGTAACACCTCAAAACACCACCAAAGCACATGTCAGCTGAGCCTATGTACTCGAGACTAAATCTTAATGACTCACTATAATAACTCTTAATATGATTAGTCTAAGAAATTACAATTTCTGGAAATTACTATGCATTATTTCGTAAAATAAGGAGAGAAGTAAAAAGATAGGAACTGTAAAGCGATTAAGTTACACTAAAGGAAATTTAGAGGATAAGTAAAGAATGTGAAATAGGCTACATACGTAACCTTAGTTAAGAGTTTGCAAAATGAAATTTCACTTATTTAAATTGTTGTTGCACAAGTTTAGGTACAAATGAAATGTTGTGGAAAGATATGGAAGCAATAAGTAGGATTAGATCAAAAAAATATATATAATAATTGAAAAAAGTTAGTGTAACTAATCCAAACTTAAAACAGTTAGTAACTATGGTTATTCTAGTTGCACTACTAAATTAATGTATACAGTTCATCTACAACAAGTTTTGGATGGGTGACAAAGGAACAGATAATAAATCGTATTTTCTGAACTTACTTTTATAAATGCACAATCGCCAAGAGTGAAAATGCAATTCCCAATGTTAGCTTGGGCATAATGGCATTTGACATTTACAATTATCTCGTCTTCTTCATCCTCACTATGATATCAACAATGTTAAAAAGAAAAATACAGTGAAAAAATTAGAAAACTTATCATCTAAGAAAGAGCATTAGAAGCACTGCATTTTAATTTATGAATAAGTTGATACTTACTTTATTTTGCACACTTGATCTTTACATTTTTTGTCCTGCAAGCTTCACCAGAGAAATCAGATAAAAAGAATATGGAATGCAATGTGTTTGAAATCAATAGAAACTAATTTCTCAAAACGAATAATGCAGACATTGACCAACTTGTTACAGGAAAAGAAAATGGTTAATATTTTTTTCTTTTTGTATACAGCATATTGTAGTTATAACAGCATGAAAAGCATACTAAAAGAATCAGGTCAACAACCTTCAATTCATAACGCCATCCCCATCTTTTGCGAGCTTCATCATCAGGTATTGGATCACCAATGAATGAAGGAATGCTTTTCTCCTTCTTACTTCCATTCGTTAAAGACGCAGATGTTTTATATTTCTTTTTTGGTGGGTTGCCATCTAACAGAGCAAAAGCAAAGTAATCCGAATTTGTTCGGCCATTTTCAACCCAAGTTGGGGATGTGGTTGCCTCCAGAGACAGTGCTGAGCATTCTGGATCATCAACTTCAGGAGTATAGTTTCTTGAGAAGGTTTCAACGGAAGTAGAAATCAACTTTGTATTTTTGTGAACTACTTTTGGGTTTCTTTTTTCTTGAAAACAAACTAATTGCAAGTTCTCATTCCCGTTAGAAGACGATAGTCTCGAAGATCTTTGCCGCTGCATGACTCAAGAATCAGTAGACAGAATTTTAAATCATGGAATATGAAATAAATCAAAAGTATGACAACACTGCAGTACATTGTGCCCATGTGTAATTACAAATAATACTAGTAAACAACAAGATACACAAACAAAAAATTAGTCTAGGTTGTGGACGTAAGAACTAGGTAACAACACAGTTAGAAAATTTTATGTCGCTTGGGAAAGCAACTTAATTAAACATTTATGTATAGGTTATTTCTTCTTTTTTTTGGGTACATAGGTTATTTCTATAACTAAATAACCAACTTTCAGCAATAATATAACACTTAAAACAATTTTATTTACCTTCATGATATAAATAAAAATTATATACATTGTTTCTAACTTTTAAATGACACAAGTTTTATCTCAAAATAGTATCACCGGAAGTAGTTAATTTAAGCAACAAATGCAATATCTCACCTTAGAGCTCTAGACGAATTTTTTACTACGTTAGAGACCGAATTTGATTTCCTATAAACAATTTTGTTATATGACTTTTTAGTAGCTTTTAATTGATATAAAGAACGTCTTAATATTAGTTTTTTGAATAATTTTTATTTCGTTTCAAAATGACATTTACAATGTGTTCAACATTATCTTCAAACATTTTAATACTTATACCTAAATTAATTTTTTTGAACAACTCCCAAGTCAAATTTATTTCATACAAAAAACAATTATATAAAATTAATTATATAAAATTGATATATATATATATATATATATATATATATATATATATATACGAGTCGAACTATACATAGCTCAAGTTCAACTCATTTATTTAACAAGCTCAATTTTCAACTCAAGTTCAACTCATTTGATTCTTGAACCAAATTCAACGAGCTAATTATCAAATCGAGTCTCAAACTATTTTCAAGTGGGTTCGGTTTATTGTCGGCCCTAGATTGAACTATGGATTGAAGAAATTCCTACTTGTTCTATTAAAAAAATCCTCTCTTGGTTAATAAGCCTGTTGTTCATGCCCTTTGTCATCTTGCTGCTTAATAAGATTGAGGTCATTTTCAAATAAAATATGATATTGGGGAATTAAACGAATTTAATGGTTAGATTTGTGTTATACGCACCTTTTTCTAGGTACAATGTTATAAATGCAACTTTTATTACTTCTACAAACACTAATCCTAAAGTAGGACGACGTCAAAAAAAATATCCAAAAGAAGGAGTGTAGGAGTGAGTAGACCGTTTTCCATGACCAACAATGGTACCAACAACATATTTTTTTTGTTGACACAACAACAACATATATGCTCATAGTTAGGCTTTGTTTGACGAGGCATTCCAGGTAACACTCATTTATAAACTTATAGCTTATAGTGTTTTTTTAATAAACTACTTCAATTAGTTTATGAGCTAATAATTTATCATTTTTTCTACCTATTTCACTCTTATTATTTTAACTAGATTCTTTCTTTACCCTTTATCATTTTTTTAATATAATAATTTAAAATAAAACTAATTAGCTATAATTGGAATATGAAAGGTCTCGTTCTCCTTTATAAGAAGGACAACATGAATTCCTCCTCCATTTACCTTCTATGCTATCTTTTCTCATGATAATATGTTATCTATATATCTAATATGCAGGTTACTTCACTATTACAATATTGACATATATGTGTTGAATGTATTTTAAAATAAAATTTTACTAACAAAAATTAATTTAATAATAACATATAAACATATATTAGATTAATAAATTATAAATTAATAAAAAAATTTAAATTACTAACTTTAAAATATTTAAACATTAACTGATATAAATTTTATTATTAATTTAGAATATTATTTTATGTCATTTCACATTTTTAAGCTAATTAAACAGTTAATTTTACCAAACACTTCAACTAACTTATCAGCTATCAGTTAAATTTTACCAAACAGAGCAATATTAATTATTATTTTGTCAATAATACTCTCACTTATTTATTATAGAGAAAAAAATAGATATAATGAAAAAATAAATAAATATAAGTATTATAGAAAAATGATAAATAGTTCCAGTAATATTAAAAATAAAATTTTCATTAATTAAAATGTAATAATATTTTATAAATGACAACAACTTTATTAAAGATTAAGCTCCTCGGAGTGTATATAATTATAATATTAACCATTGCTTCTTATAAAAATAAAAACTTTGATTTGCTCGTTAAATTCTATTAAAAGAGTGAAGATAGTAAATTTGCTTATATCCGAGAATATTAAAAATGAGTATGTTTTTGTCTTTTATTTTAAAGAATTCAAGGGATTATTTTATACCAAAAAGAGTTTAGAGTTTAAGGAATACTAGTATATCTAAAACATTTTATATTTAATTATCTAATCTAATCTCTCGGTAATTTTTTGTACAAAATATCTCGTAATGTAGCTTCGTTATAACACATTCTGAAATATTTTAACAAATAATCCAGAACAAAAATTGAAATAGTCCTTAAACTGAAAAAGAATAAATTAATGGAGATTATCATTGCATTGTAGTAAAACCGTAAAGATTAAAACAATGGATACTTACTAAATCACACACAAAAAACGACAAAGTAGAACAAAAAAAAAAATGAAAGAAAGAATGAGAGAAAATTGAGTGACACCTTAACATCACGAGAAGTAGATCCCGTTCCCTCAGATGCAACAGAAAATCTCGGTGACCGTCGTCGATTCTCCTCCGCCAAATTCATCCCAGCAATCTCACCCTTTCTCCGTCCTGATTTGCCGGACGAACCTACATTGCCGCGATTTTCAGCGGTAGGAGGCGATTTAAGCCGAGGAGATCGACGGAGCTCGGTTGCATGCTCTAATAGGAGCATCTTCGGCGATTTCTCCGTCATCTGAAAGAATTATAAAATCTAAATTGGAATATGTTAGGTTTGGAATTGCATCTATTCTTGGGTTTTGCTTTGACCGTTTCAGTGTGAATTGTGTAATTAATGTGTTTGGGAAATGTCAATTGTGTGAGTGAGGTGAAAAGTAGTGTAGGTGGAAGTTTGTTTAACTGCAAAAGAATCTAATCTAACAACACAGTAACCAAGAACAATAAGTATTACTTTCTTTCTTTCATCTTGGTCACGACTCACAATGCCTTTAGCACCACTTTAGGGCTTTTTGTACTTTTCCTTATTTTTACTTTTTCCAACCACCTTCTTAGAATTATAAATTTGAAATATTCATTTATGCAGTATTTTACTTACGAGTTAAAAAGTTTAAGATGCATTTTAATGGATGTTAAACAATTTGATGCAACGGTTTCAAAGAAGACATCTACAATTTCACTATTCAAAATAGTAATTTATTTAAAATAAATTTTTATCTTAAATTTTTATTATTTTTATTAACTTTTAAAAAAAGATTAATTAATTAATTTTGCTAGTTGTACCATTTGTTAATATTATTTATGACATCATTTTTTAAGTCAATATTTTTCGATTTATGTTTATAATAAGGGTGTTTGTAAGAATATCTCTTTAGCTTTTTTATTTATATTTTTTTTAAATGTGTGAAATAATTGAATAAATCACTTATTATAAAATAATAGGATGTTTCTTAGAGTCCCTTTAATTTTATTTTATTTTTGGAAAAATTCTAGAGTCCTTTTATTAAAAAAATATATATATAATATTTTTTTTTACTATAAAATTTATAGGAAATATTCATCAACATTCTATGACGATAATTTGTTGGGTTGGGTTCTCTCCTCCAACCTGATTTTTTCCCCTCATAAAAGAAATTGTGTTTCTTGTCTCACTATAAATGTTCTTAAATATACAAAATACGTTAATTTAGACGTGTAAAATACACATTTGAATCGAATAAATTTTGAAGGCTTTTTTAAAGATTTTGAAATGAGAAAAGAAATTTTATAAAACTATTACTTAAATTCACTTTTAGTCCGCCTATTTTGTTCAAAATTAACTTTTAATCCCCTTATTTCTATAATCAGGTTTTTGATCTTCCTATTTTACAACTTGTGAGATTTGTTTGGTCCCCTCTATTTTTTATGATGTGGTATGCTCATCAACGACGTAGTAGTAATGTGGCACAACTGAATAATATTCACTTATATTGTTACTAACAAATACGATCGCAATGTTTTGCCAAATAAAAAATAAGAAAATGGATATTAATTATTTGCATGAATTCAATTCAATTGTATCACATTGCGATCACATCATAATTGAACATGCAACATCATAAAAAATAAATAAAGACCAAAAAAATTGCATAAATTATAAAATAAAAAGACCAAAAATCTAGTTTTAAAAATAAAAAAAAAAACTAAAAGTTAATTTTAAACAAAATATAAAAAATAAAAGTGCATTTAAATCTAAAAGAAAAGAAAAATCTATTAGGAATCAATACATTTGGGCCTCACACCCTAACATCATTTTATGAAAATACCAAAATACCTATTGGAACTTTAAAGTTTACAAAAGTTTCATTTTCCTTTATTTTTTAAAAGATTCGGAACACATAACCAAAAGTGAGTGTTTTTT
>JBBPBQ010000002.1:17481319-17492140 GCA_037974755.1 Cicer yamashitae
AAATAAACAATTAATTTTTTTTTAAAAAAATAATGAGTTATCAAATAATTCTATTTTATTTACTAGAATGTAAAGAAAGATATGATATATATTATATGTAAATAAAAAAAATACCCTTGTAAATAAATTATATTTATTTAAAATTTTCAATTAATTTTTATATTTTTATAATTTTAAATACTGTTTATTAAATTATATAAAAAGACAAAACTACTCTTATGATAAAATCATAAATATTTTTTAAATTAATTATTAATATTTTATTTTTAAGTTTAATATCAAATTTTATTAATTATTTTATAATTTAAATTTGATTAGATTTATATTTTTATATTTGAGATTATATTTTATAAATTGTTTTTATATTTATATTTTATTATATTTCAATTTTATATTTTAAATTATATTTTATAAAAGTAACTGAGTCTTATTCTTATTCTATCATGTTGATTTCTATTCCAGTTTAAATTTAAAAAAAATATTTTTCTTTATCTAATAAGAAAATATTTTCATTTATACAATAATCAATTTGCGAATGATTTTTAATTAACTCGACGCGTGACAAAGAGTAAAGAATAGAGAGCATGATGCATTTTGTGCTACTATTTATAACGCTCGTCATTCTCATTCTTTTTCACCCAAACCAAAACCTTCTTTACTTTTTCATTTCGCGTTTCAACTCTTTTGTCCCAAATCCTAAACAAAGGTCAGTGATGAGTCGTATCAAATTTCTTTCTCTCAACAACTCTTACTCTTATTTTTGTTTCATATTTTACTTCTGTTATAGTTAATATGAATAATAGTTTAAATTATTTATGAGTCCGCCTAATTAAAATTTTTAAAAAGTAATTTTAACTTTATATTTTTAAAAATAGTTTTTATGAGATTTTATTTAAAAATAGTATAAATTGTTTTAGATTTATTTATTATCAATTAAAAAAAATAATTGTAACATTCAATAACTTAGATATTTATTATCAGAGATTTTAACACAATATAAATCACATTTTTTTTTAAAAATATATCTTTTAAAAATAATTTTTATGAATAGGTTCTCAAAATAGCTTTTCATTTTAATCATTTTTTAAAATTTCATTATTCAAACAAATAAACGAAATACTTAAAATGATGTTTTAAGATAAACCATTTAAATCAATTTTTTATTTAAAAATATTATAACAAAAAAGATAAAATACTTTAAAAATCATTTTTAATTTTTTTTCAAAACAAACGGGCCTATATATATATATATACATAGAAATTACTTATGTGAACAATGTTGATCAGATGGCCACAAAACGGATCACCAAGGAATTGAAGGATTTGCAGAAGGATCCTCCTGCTTCTTGCAGTGCTGGTATGTTTCTCTTCTCTTTTTCCATTTGTTTACATACGTTGAATGATATTTTTAAAAGATATTTTGTGTTTCTAATTAGAGCTTAGATATCAAATGTGTATATATAATGTTGCTTACTTAGTTATGTTTTTTGTGTAATAAACTTGAATGAATAATTAAAATACGGGGATACAAGATATTTTTAAAAAATTTAGACAGCGTGCATTATTAAAGACGACGATATAAGACATTTAAAAAGAAATTAATATAGTTTTGAATTAATTTTATGGTCAGGCCCTGTCAATAAGGACATGTTCCACTGGCAAGGCACAATTATGGGCCCACCAGATAGCCCATTTGCTGGAGGTGTGTTTGCTTTGCAAATTCATTTCCCTCCGGATTATCCTTTCAATCCACCCAAGGTAAATCCAAATTCTGCTTTGTGTAAATGTAACTATTTTGTGTAAATGTGGCATTCATCATGAATATGTTTTCAGGTATCATTCCGCACAAAGGTTTTCCACCCTAATATCAACAGTAATGGTAGTATTTGTCTTGACATTCTCAAAGAGAATTGGAGCCCTGCCTTGACAATATCCAAGGTGATCTTAAGATTTCATTGTAGCTTTTTTGGTTCTGTTTTCATTTTCTTGGCAGGGAAACTAAACACATAATATGCTTTTTTGCAGGTTCTACTATCTATTTGTTCTCTGTTGACTGATCCCAACCCAGATGATCCTCTTGTCCCTGATATTGCTAGAATGTATAAGATGGACAGATCTAAGTATCTGGCTACTGCTAGGTCATGGACCCAGAAATATGCCATGGGTTAGAGCCAAGATATTCTACATTTTCTCTATATTAGTACTAAATAAATAGTCTTCAACTCATTTATAAACAATAGTGAAAAAATTTAGTGTCCTTTCTCTCACCTTCAATTGTGTAGTATAGGATGAGGACCATAGTAAATCATAGTACTTTATTAGACATATAATAATATTGTGTATGTTAGGTATCTCTTTTATAAAGCTAAACATACCATCAATATAATTATGAATTTACCACTCTTATCAAATGATTTGTTTTATTTAGTTCAAAATAAAATATGCAAAACAAATTAATATCAACAATAAAATTAATATTCTTACACAAATTTCATCAATGAAAGATAATTACAAGTTCGTGAGTGTTCTCCTATGTACTTTCTACTAATCAATATTCGGAAACTCATTTCATTCATTCATAATGCAAAAACATGAAGATCATATAACCTCAATGAGACCTTGACTGTCTCCGAACAACCTCTTGCACACATCAATGGAGGGGACCTCCCCAATGAGACCATTGTCCTTCAAAGCAAAGCCTAAAACAACAATAATCACCATGTTGCAATTAATATTGCAGCAAGGTGTGTTGGATTTATCACAATCAACCAAAATGACATATACAATTATATAGCCTATATAATAATACAATCAAACCGTACTTGTGATGATAGTAGGATCTATTGCCTTTAGGATGTGAACAAAAGGATGTGAGAGTTGCTGTTCTCTTTCTGATATACATATATTGTTGTGTGTCCTAACCTAATAAAATGACATAACATTTATACCATAAGAGGGAAGAAACTCTCAATGGACTAATAGAAAAGTGTCCCACCTATCACGAGCTCATCCTCAAACACAACCCAAATAATTAATATATTTATATTTTAAAATAAGTACATATAAAAAAAAATTCATATTTAAAATAAGTTGTTTTAGTATTTTCTGAAATGTAATATCTTTTAAATTTTAAATTTTTGAATCATTTTTTGCAAATATGTTTATAACATTATTATAAATTCATTTGCACAAATTTCGAATTTTTTAAGTTGAAATAAATTGAATATGAATTTTTAAATGTCATATTTCAAGATAAAAGTCCTTCAAATATATCTAGAAATCGAATTTTTAATTTTTTTTTTGGAGGAATTTTTAATAGTATTGTAAACATGTATCCAAAAAAATAATTCAAAAACATACGTTGATGCTCTAAGAGGGACCAAAATTGTTTGTATAATAATTTTGTAGGGACTAAAATATGTAATTTACTTTCCAGGGACTAAAAACAAATGTTTTTAAGGATTAAAAACTTATTTAACATGTTTTCTCTTTAATTTTCGTAATCATGAAAATAATATATATATTCTCTTTCATATTTACCATTATATTTTAAATTATTTGCTTTTATTTTGAGGATTGCTATCTATTTTTTTTTTAATAATTTATATTTTTTTGGACAAATTATTTTTATATATTTTATCTACTAGATATATGATTTTATAAGGATTAAAAACTTATTTAACTTTATAAAAAATTATATATCAAGTAGATAAAATATATTAAAAAAAATTGTCCAAAAAATATATAAATTATTAAAAAAAAGTAGATAGCAATCCTCAAAATAAAAGCAAATAATTTAAAATATAATGGTAAGTATGAAAAAGAATATATTAATTTCATGATTATGAAAATTGAGGAGAAAACTATGTTTTCCTTTATGCTTACCCTTCTCATATTTAATCAAAGAAATTAAAGTCGTTGCAGATTTATTCTAAACATTATGGCATGATTGAGAAGATGTAAACTATGAGACCGAAATAATTATTTCCATTCGATCAAATCTGAAACGATTGTCCATGAATCGGATCTTGTTGCCTTCCTCATGGATCTAGTCGATGAACCAGTACAATAATGTGGCCTCTATCTCAAGATATCAAGGGTAGAGAGAGACACAGAGAGATCGATAATATTTGGAGAAGAAGAGATCCAACCACATATTTATAAGGAGTAAACTAGACAAGAGATTGGTATGAGCTCAAGATTTCACTTATTAATCATTTAAAAATAAATATTTTTAATATTATAACTTTTCTTTTAAATTATTCCTCCAAAGTAACTTTTCTTTTTAAGTATTTAATAAATTTAAGATATTTTATATTTTAGACTGAGAAACTGTTATTTTTAAATTTTGAAAAAGTTTAAAAAAAACAATTTATGCCACCGAAAATATTACTGGGTTGAGTCGCGGACTAGGTCGCTCTCTTTAAGACGTTTCGAGGCACTGCCCAAAAGGTGCAAGGCAGACTATCAACCACGAAGTCCCTAGGATAAAACAGCTCAGATCACTGTATCGGAGTTCTACTGCACCGTAGAAATCCGTTCAAATTACACCCTCAATATGGCAATCTAACGACTACCACTCGTAATATGGCACGAAGGCCACTCAAGAAAAAGAAGAAGAAGAAGTAAGAACGGGGGGAGAAGAGAGAAAAGCCTCAGAAGCGGAGTGCTTTTGGTGTGATTTTTCAACTGAGGAGAGCCCTCTATTTATAGAGGAATTCCGCAACTGGATCAGAGAAAATAGTGTGATCCATCAGTGCGCTCCTGTTGACCGTTCCAATATTGGACCTCAGAAAACGTGTGCTCCGAAACCGCTGACCACCCAAAACGTGCGCCTTTGACTACCTGAACATGCGCTAGGGTTTTGACTTTGAATAATGACCGGGCAACAGCAGTTACGTGGCACCTAGGGTTAGGGTTTTGACCGGGAAAAAGGGGAAGATTGAATCAGATCATTAGGTAGACTCAGTAGAGGGCAATCACGTAATTAACGCAACAATCAGAGATAAAACGCAAGCATTCAATTTTAAAAATTAATAATAATTTTTTTTAATTTTCATTTACTAAAAAATAATAATACACCACAAGACCAAGACCAAAGCCAAAGCCAAAGCCAAGGCCAAGGCCAAGGCCCAGGCCCGATCCCGAGCTGGACGACGGCGGCGGCGCGCGCGCGCTTGTGTGGTGGTCAACTTTGCTTGCGTTCTTCCTCCTTCACAAAATTGGGGTACCCCTTGAGGCACACCCCAAGGTACATACCTCCACCTTATATACCCTACTAAAGTGTGGTATCCCTCCTATGTGGGACTTCTCATTTTTTCAATTCACAACCACACTATCTCATTAATGTCACCATTATTTCCAACAATCTTCCATTAATTTTTACCATCATTTCCAACAATCCCCCACTTGAATTTAAAAAAGAGGTTTCAGAAATAGCGTCAAACCCTTCTATAAGATTGTGCATAAACAAATGTGTCTCTTGACTGGAACCTTTGCATAGCAAGTAAGATTCAGATTCAACAAGAGTGACTCGTAGTCTTGAACTCTATCTCTGACATCAAACCCACACACAACCTTTTCATTGGGTGTATTCTCAAAAGCCCGTGCATTTAAGGCCATCCTTTTGATCTATAGGCATTAGTCCCATCCTTTTGGATGTATTTAGGACTTTTTCTCTAGCTAATCCTTTCGTCAAAGGATCTGCTAAATTATCATCAATGCGTACATGATCCACTATAACAGCTCCTTTAGAAAGTAATTCTCTAACTATGCTGTGCTTACGACGTATTTGTCGTCTCTTACCGTTGTAATAACGGTTCTCAATTTTTGCAATAGCCGCGGTACTATCGCAGTGGATCAACACAGCTGGTAAAGGTTTTTCCTATAAGGGGACCTCAGCTAGCAAGCATCTCAACCGGCTTGCTTCTTCACTAGCAATAGCTAGTGCTATCATTTCAGACTCCATAGTGGACTGAGCCAGTATCGTCTGTTTCTTCGATTTCCAAGATACCGCACCACCGGCTATACAGAAAATATAGCCACTGGTTGCTTTGAAATCATCTAATAAGGTGTTCCAATCAGCATCACTGTATCCTTCAAGAACAGCAGGAAATCTTCGATAATGTAATTCGAGACTCATGGTCCTTTTAAGGTATCTCATGACTCTTTCGATAACGTGCCAATGCTCCATACTAGGTCTACTAGTAAACCTGCACAACAATCCCACGACATAGGCAATGTCGGGTCTAGTACAATCAGTGGCATACCTGAGGCTGCCAATGATGCACACATATTCAGTTTGTCTAACACTTTCACCAGTATTCTTGAAAAGTTTCACACTTGGATCATATGGTGTACAAGTAGGTTTACAGTCAAAGTAATTATATTTCTTTAGGATCTTTTCAACATAGTGAGATTGATCCAAACAAATTCCCTTTTCTGACCTAGTAATCTTTATTCCAAGGATTACACTCGCTTCTCTGAGGTCTTTCATATCAAAGTTGTTACTCAACAGTGATTTCACATTGTTGACGGCATGAATGTTTGAACCAAATATGAGTAAGTCGTCTACATCGAAACATATGATAGTGCAAATGCAATTTTCAAATTTGTAATAAATACATTTGTCACTTTCGTTCACTTTAAACTCATTCGACAAAATCAAGTTGTCAAATTTTTCATGCCATTGCTTAGGAGCTTGTTTAAGACCATACAGAGACTTATCTAACTTATAGACCTTGTCTTCTTGCCCATGTATCACAAAACCTTCAGGTTGTTCCATATAGATTTCTTCTTCCAGGTCACCATTTAAAAAAGCTGTTTTTACATCCATCTGGTGTATCACCAGGTTATGAATAGCCGTAAGTGATATGAGCACCCTGATGGATGTTATTCTAGTGACAAGTGAAAAAGTGTCGAAGAAATCTATATTTTCTCTTTGTCTAAAACCTTTGGCTACAAGGCGTGCCTTGTACTTATCAATAGATCCATCGGGTTTTAGTTTCTTTTTCAAAATCCATTTACAACCTATAGGTTTGCAACCAGGAGGCAAGTCCACTAAGTGTCAGATCTTGTTAGACTATAGAGAATCCATTTCATCGTTTATAGCTTCTTGCCATAAATCTGCATCCAAAGATGACAAGGCTTCCTTGAGATTCGCAGGATCCTCTTCTAAATTATAGGCCATATATTTAGGTCCATAATCTTTAGCAACTCTCACTCTCTTACTCCTTCGAGTTTCTGTTTCGTCTTATTTGTTGCTTTCAGTGCTTCTTATCACAAGAGCTTGACTAGGTTCGCTGCCCCCACTATTTCTCGATTTGAAAGGGAATTTATTTTCATAGAAGTCAACATTATTTGATTCTGTGATCACTTTCGCATTTAGGTCGTAAAACCTATACGCTTTACTGTTTACCGCATACCCAATGAATACACATTCATAGGCTCTACTAGCGAGTTTAATTCGCTTGGGATCGGGGATTCTGACATAAGCCAGACAACCCCAAGTTCGAAGATAAGAAAAGTTGGGCTGTCTTTTCTTCATTATCTCATAGGGAGATGTTTTGTTCTTAGATTTAGGGATTCTACTCAAAACATAGCAAACAGTCAAAATAATTTCCCCCCACCAGTGAGAGGCAGCACCAGAATTAAGCATTATAGCAACAACAAGTTCAATAAGAGTTCTATTCTTTCTTTCAGCTTTACCATTCATTTAAGGTGAATATGGTGCAGTAGTTTCATGTATAATTCCTTGGGTTTTATAAAACTCAATAAATAAACTAGAATCATACTCTGTTCCTCTATCACTACGAAATCTCTTAATCTTCTTACTAAATTGATTTTCAATTTCAGTTACAAAGATCTTAAACATGTCAAACGCTTCACTTTTATTTTTCATAAGATATACAAAAGTATAGTCGGAACAGTCGTCAATAAAAGTAATAAAATAATGCTTTCCATTTCTGGTTAAAGTCACGTCAAGTTCGCATATATCAGAATGTATTAAGTCTAAAGGTTCAGATTCTCTAACTACTGATTTATGTGAACTCTTAGTTATTTTAGCTTGACTGCAAAAATCACATTTTTTAAAATCTTTTAAGGATAACTTTGGAATTAAGCCTAAGTTACTTAAATTCGAAATTACACGTTTGTTCATATGACAGAGTCTAGCATGCCAAATATTAAAATCACACAACATGTAAGCAGAAGGAAACATTTTATTGATTTCAACATTCAATTTAAACATGCCATCAGTGGCGTACCCTTTCCCAACAAAAATACTATTTTTAGAAATAGTGTACAAATCTGCCCCTATAGTCTGAGTAAACCCTGCCTTATTGAGAAGAAACCCAGAAACCAGATTCTTCCTTATTTCTGGAGTGTGCATGACATCCTTCAAAATAGTAACATTAGTGGTGTGGGAATCTCCCAACAACACTTTCTTATCTTCAGCAGCAGTGTATGTTTTAAACATAGCACGATCATAACAGACATGGTGGGAGGCACCAGTGTCTATCCACCATCCATCTGATCCACCAACAAGGTTGATCTCAGTTATCATAGCAACGAATTCTAAAGAGAATTCTTTTGTTTTATGCCTGAGAGAATTTTTAAAATCTTTCCAAGTAGAGGGGAGTTTGTCAATAATAACAGCAATTTGAAACTGTTCATCGAGGGACATACCTTCAGTGATGATTTCGTGAGCAATTTTCTGGATTTCATGAGACTGAGCTTCCACGGATCTGTCATCTGTCATCTGATATTTGAGGTAGCGGCTAACAACATACTTTTTGGCTCCATCTTCCTCAGTAACATATTTCTTCTTCAGAGCTTCCCAAACCTGTCTAGCAGTATTGCTGTCTGAACTGTAGTAATCATACAGATCATCAGCAAGTCCATTCAGAATATAATTCTTACATAAGTAATCATTATGTTCCCATTGGGTTAATTCAGCAGCTTTCTTATCCTTTTCTGTTTGTTCAACATTTTCTGGAATAACAGGAATGTCATCCTTCAGAACGTTGGCAAGCTTTTTCGTGGTTAAAAAAAATAACATCTTTTGTTGCCATCGTTTGAAGTGACTTCCTTCAAACTGAAACAGTTTGTTGTAGTCAGAAGCAGAAGAACCTGTCCCAGTAATTTCGTCGGTAGACATGGCAGTTCGAAACGTCTTAAAATTCTTATTTTCGAATTTTGAAAAAGTTTGAAAAAACAATTTATGCCACCGAAAATATTACTGGGTTGAGTCGCGGACTAGGTCGCTCTCTTTAAGATGTTTCGAGGCACTGCCCAAAAGGTGCAAGGCAGACTATCAACCACGAAGTCCCCAGGATAAAACAGCCCAGATCACTGTATCGGAGTTCTACTGCACCGTAGAAAAATGTTCGAATTACACCCACAATATGGCAGTCTAACGACTACCGCTCATAATATGGCATGAAGGCCACTCAAGAAAAAGAAGAAGAAAAAGTAAGAACGGGGGGAGAAGAGAGAAAAGCCTCAGAAGCGGAGTGCTTTTGGTGTGATTTTTCAACTGAGGAGAGCCCTTTATTTATAGAGGAATTCCGCAACTGGATCAGAGAAAATAGTGCGATCCATCAGTGCGCTCCTGTTGACCGTTCCAATCCTGGACCTCAGAAAACGTGTGCTCCGAAACCACTGCCCACCCAAAACGTGCGCCTTTGACTACCTGAACATGCGCTAGGGTTTTGACTTTGAATAATGACCGGGCAACAGCAGTTACGTGGCACCTAGGGTTAGGATTTTGACCGGGCAAAAGGGGAAGACTGGATCAGATCATTAGGTAGACTCGGTGGAGGGCAGTCACGTAATTAACGCAACAATCAGAGATAAAACACAAGAATTCAATTTTAAAAAATTAATTAAATAATAATTTTTTTTAATTTTCATTTACTAAAAAATAATAATACACCACAAGATCAAGACCAAAGCCAAAGCCAAGGCCAAGGCCCGAGTTGGACGGACGGCGGCGGCGGCGCGCGCTCGCGTGTGTGGTGGTCAACTTTGCTTGCGTTCTTCCTCCTTCACAAAATTGGGGTACCCCTTGGGGCACGCCGCAAGGTACATACCTCCACCTTATATACCCTACTAAAGTGTGGTATCCCTCCTATGTGGGACTTCTCATTTTTTCAATTCACAACCACACTATCTCATTAATGTCACCATTATTTCCAACAATCTTCCATTAATTTTTACCATCATTTCCAACAGAAACTATTTTTTTACTCTAAATTTCTATTGTAATAAAGTCTTATTTTATTTACTAATATGTAAAGTAAGGTTTGTTTTATGTAAAATGACCTACAATACTATTTTGTTTTCCTTTTTTATTTATAAATTAATTATTTATTTATCTAGCATAAATATCTCAACAAACTCTCTCTATAACTTTTGAGACTTTTTTGAAGTTATATCTATTTGATTCTATCCCTCAAATATCTATTTTTTTAGTGTTATGTAATCCATTAATTTTTCAATAAAATTTGAATTTATTCATTTTTTATTTTCAAACATGCTTTATAAACTTTTTATTTTATTTGAATATTATTGTTTCAATATAATTTATTTTGATTTTTTAGTATTTCTTGATTTATTTAGGATTATTATGTTTTCAATATATGTTTTTTATTATGTGTTTCGAATTTTTTATTTCTTTTTTGAGTTTTTATTTTGAAAATGTTTAATTTTTTTATTTTAAAAAATAATATATAATTTTTTTAAAATTTAATGTCAAATATGTATCAACAAACTACATATGCCTACTTTGATTCTATACATCAAACATTTAATTTTTTTATT
>JBBPBQ010000002.1:17492421-17540367 GCA_037974755.1 Cicer yamashitae
AACCACCTATATATATATGCCCCTCAATTATCTCATTAATTTATTTTCAATTTCTAATTTTTTGTAAACATAAAATTTTCAATAATTTTTTCTTTTTACTTTTGATTTTAAAACAAAATTTTTATATCAATTTTTTTTTCTGGCATAATTCTTTCAATCAATCATCAATATATAAAGTAAGATTTTTTTTTTAATATATTTATTAATAGTTTTTTTTAACCTAGCAAAAACTTTCCAACAAATACCTTATTTACTTTAATCTTATCCATAAAATATCTCATTAATGTTTTACTATTCATTTCAAAATTTTATTTTAAAATATTCTTTTGATATAAATTATTTTTCATAATTTTTTTCAATATAACTTAAACTTTAATATATTTTTTTAATTTAATTATTTTTTATATAATAATTTTCTTTTAATAATAGAAAAATAATTTCATTCTATCCACCATTTTTTGTGTGTTAAATTCTAATCTTTTCGAATTGAATCGACTATATATATATAAATAATTCCATCTAGAAAAATGTAATAAGAATTATAAAATACACCGATTTTCAATTTTTATATAAAAAAAGTGAGATCGAGTCAAGACAAATGACTCCCCCTCCCCAAACAAGAAATAATGACAACATTAAACAGTTGTAAACCCCATATAACCAAAGGATCGGAGCACCAATAATTAAAATCGTAACAAAAACTCACATCGCGTACTTTAATCCATGTCTAAAACGTTAGTTTGACATTTTCAAGTAAAACTGTCACATCTAAATCACCATGATTAAAAATAATAGAAATACGAAATTTTCATAATGACCAAAAAATGTCATCAAAATAGCTTCAAACAAGCCCGTTTACGATTATAAAATTAGCCAACAATTTCACATAATTACTGAAAACACACAATGTCCAACCACCTCAAAATACTCATCCACACCTCCTTTAAAATGGGGAAGTGAAAAAAAAGTGTTGTGTTGATTCAACCTCGTCACATCCCATGACCCACATCTCAAATTTAACCTGACTGATGCCTTTATGATGCATATTGTCCTTTGTTGCTAAGTAGTTGTTGAAATGTCTCCACACGAACACCAACACCTTCAACGGAACCATCTTATTCCATACCATCGTATGGAGCACAAAACATTTCCTTCAATGTCAAATTTGATTAAAAAAAAAAGAAGAAGTTATAAGCATCATTCACCATATATTTGTCGTCACTATCAAAGATGCAATGGCATTTATTGGAGGTACTAACTTGCAAAAAATAGTTATCTAGCAACTCCTTTTTCCACTCACGCAATTCTCTTTGCCACTCCCAATTCAGAACAAAGCCCCATTCCCCTAGAAACCATCTTTGCCGCCGTTGAATTTTTAATCATCACCAAATTATCAAACCTTTTAGAGCGATCTTGAAGGTGCAAGACACCACAAGAAATGAGGTGTTTACATTGTGTTTTGCCATTTCTAAAAATTACTTGAGTTGCTTAACCAAAAGATACATTTTTTTATCAAATCATTCAACTTACGATTATAAAGCACGTTTAGTAAAATAAAGTTGAATCATAAATAACTTAGATTAGAGTAACAGAGAGAGAGAAAGGACACAAGGATTTTTATATTAGTTCACTATATACTGTTGCTACATCTAGTTCTCCCTTACAGAGATATTTTGCCTTAGTACAGTCAAGTACTTAATCCACTATTTAAACAATAGAATACAATTATTATATATTTTGCCTTTTCAAGCTTTGAGTATTCTTCTTTAGGCTCTCCAGGTTGTCAACATTAGAACCCTTCTCAACTTTTTGGCAAGTTGTCGTTGAAATTCGTGAGTATTTTTATACCTCTTCATGTACCTCTTATGAACGAAAGAGTTGTTGCCACTATCGGACTGATTTACATCAATTTCGATTTGTGCATGAGTTGAGACAAAAATTGTTTCTACGATTCTAACTCACATTGAGAGAATATTACATTTGAAATCATATATCAATTCAAGTGTATCTAATAACTCTCTATAGAGAGGATTTTTCATTTATTTTTTTCTTTTGATGTGTTAGAATAAGCTTTTACATAAATTCTTATTAACACGTTACCTTTGTTTTTCTCTCAGCCACATGTTTCATATTGATCGGTTTCTACTTAAATACAGATCAATGTATTCATTGAGAATGTTATCATTGGAGATCTCGAATAAGCATTTAAGGAAAATCGGTCTTTAAGACATCCATATATATCTTCATAATTAATTCAATGTATCTTCAATTAAGAAGACATATCTCAGAGGATGTAGCTATAAGAGGATGTTATACGTTTCTTCAGTCAGAGGGTAAATCCATCCTCAACAAGTAGAGGATGTTGGAATGTTGATTTCTTATCAAAGCGTTGATTGTATCAAAGTGTTGACTTGAAATGTTGACCAAACGATCAACTAGTTTACCAGAATTATAGACGCCGAGTCATCAGAGTGAGCTTGTATTAACAGATTCGTCAGAGGCGTATTGAGGGAAGGTTTAACAGAGTCAGTCACAAGTCTAACAGATCTTCTAGAGTCATAGTGAACTTGTTTAGTAGATTCTCTTTCTTAGTTCATTAGAGGACCTAACTTATACTAGAACATTGACTTTACCAAAGGCTTTATTTAAAGTTTCCTTCTTTTTATCTTTCTATCAAAAGACAAATAATCATTGTAGCGTTCTTTTCCCTTGTCTTTAGAGGGTCAATCATTGACTTGTATTTTCTTTGTCTTTAACGCTTTAACCCAGGCTGTAGATTATTAGATGCTTGTTGCAATGCTTTTTATTACTATATTATGACTTACTCTATTAGTAAACATAATCACTTTTTTATTAGGTAATAATATTCTTTGTGTTAAAACACTTAGATTATTATCTTTAATTTACTCATAATTTATGCTACCTGAAAATAGATAGCCATTAATATAAATATTTTCCTTCTAACTTACTATGCATACTTAGCAAGTATAGTTAGGAGATAATTGTTCTTTATTTATTTGTTTTGTTATCTTCAAAACATCAATTAGATAATTGTAGTTAAAACCACTTTTGTACTAACAGGTCTCGCAACACACTTCCCTCTACCCAAGGATCCAGGCACACTACCCTTGAACCAACCCCTTCTTTCATCACCCTTTTCGCTCTCGCTAAAGAAAATATATCCCTCCACCATGAAGAATCCTTTGAAGATTCTCCACACACTACCCCATTAACACACCCATACCACCTTTATCCTTACTAAGGCACACCCTATCCCATTTAATCCAATGAATTATCCTCACATTCTAACTCCCTCCCCAAAGAAATGATTTAAATAAAGATTCAAGTTTAGAAATGATACCTGTGGCAGCTCGGTAGAGAGAAATGAAATAGATCGACAGAGTAGGCAAAACAACATTAATGAGAACAAGGCGACCTCCCATGAAAAGATTATGTTTCTTCCAACCAAACAAACGATCACGAACTTTTTCGATCATAGGCTTTTAGAAAGCTAACCTCTGAGGGTTATCTCCAATAGGCATTCCTAGATAAAAAAAAGAACTCAATCCACTTTACAGTTTAACATTTATGTCGTTTTCTCTAACCTAGAGTTGTGGACATTAATTTCCACCAAAAGCCTCTTAATGAAAATGGACCTTCAAACTCAATGTTAGCTAAACCAATAACAAAATAAACTTTATAGCTATAATATTTTCTCAACTTTTATTGCCCATGATCACCGTATCATCCACAGATTACAAATGAAAAACACAACAATCCCCGACACCCACACAATACCTAGAAAAAAACACCTTTTCTTATTACTGAACACATCAAATAATTAAGACCTTCACCAGCTAATGGGAACAAGAATGGGGACAAAGTATCCCCTTGTCTCAACCCCCTTATGAGAGTGAACTCATCGATTGGAGATCCATTAACAAAAATAAACGCTTTCATTGTGCTAAGACATTCCCAAATCCATCTTTGCTATAATGATAGAAAATTTATTTTAACCATAACCACCTCCAGATAATCCCATTCAACCAAATCGTAGGATTTTTCAAAGTCCACCTTAAACATAATTAAGTCATTCTTCCTTCTCTTTGCTTTATTTTCAATTAGGATTCCATCCAAAATTTGTCTATCATGGACAAATGTAGATTGTGCTTCCGAAATGACCTTACTAATGACTCCCATCAATCTATTAGCTAGCACCTTAGCAATACAACCCACAAAAAAATTAGGCGAAAATCATTTAGCCCTTGAGGATTGTCTTTTTTTGGGATTAGCATTATGAAAATACTATTAGCATCTTTCACCAATCGACCATTTTAATGGAACTCCGTCATATAGTGTTAAAAATTAGATTTAACTTTGCCCCAAAACTCTTTTATGAAGCCAAAATTCACATCATCTGGATTTGTGCTCTTAAAACTTGCACAATCCCACACAACTTGCTTAATTTCATCTTCACTAAAGGCTCTTACTAGTGATGAAGCATCAAACTCATCAATTGTCGTAAATTGAATACTATCAACTTCAATAGACTCAACTTGTTTAGAATTGAAGTGATTTTCAAAATGATGAAACACTGCATCTCGAATACCATTAACCCCTTCCCCCGAACCTCCTTCCACCTCTAATCTTCTAATCAAATTATGCCGCTGCTTGCTTGCTACCATACCATGAAAATACTTAGAATTAGCATCTCCATATTGCAACAAATGAACTTTAGATTTTTTCCATTGTAAAGAATAGTTACTTTGATAAAGAACGCAATTGTCCCGATGAAAAGTGTATCTCAGCAACCTCATCCTCAGTCAAAGAAGTAGATTCTCCTCGCATGTCTAACTTGTGCAAACCATCTTTTGCAACTTGAATTTCTTCCACAAGTTCAAACATTGGTCCTTATGCCATAACCTTAATGCATATTTGACTCTTTTTAATTTCTCCTTCAACACATACATTGTTGTTTGACGAAATCACGTTAACTATTAAAATATGGTGGTCCACCTCCTTCTTTTTCCTCAACAAATAAATAAGTATTAAAATCTCCTAGTAGCAACTAAGGGTATGTTATATCTATTGCAATCCCCCTCATGGAGTCTCATAACACATCCCACTTAAGCATCCCAAGAGACCCATAGACACAAGACAAACCCCAACAGTCATTGAACCCCACTTCGCGAAACATTACGTGGAGAATTTCACGATTTGAGAAAACCACTTCTACATTATAACGGAAATTTGAACAAAGAAGCCAGATACCCCCCAAAGAATCCATTAGATTCGACATGTACCTGATGAGAAAAACCTGTCTTCTTGATTACTTTGTTAGCCACTTCCCCACTAATTTTGGGTTCGAGAATTATCAACATGGTATTTAGAGTAGAAGTTAGGAGTCATCGATGAGTAGGACCGAGAACCTGCCCCCTCACATTTCAAGCCACAATTTTCTTCAAAGGGAAACCAATACGAAAAAGACTGAGATAGAATTAACAGAATTCTATGGCGCGGGTCTACCCCCATGCATTGTTTCCATCTCCACATCTGGAGCTTTGACATCATCGTCCATAAACGGTGTTTCATTGTTTCCTCTTCCTCCATCAGCTTCTTATATTTGGAGTGGGTCGTCGTGGTAGGTTTGTTGAAAATCAGGTGGATGATTTTTGTGGCTTTTTCCTAGTTCCCCAACTTTCACATAGGAACTAGGTGTAATTACAATTCTTGTAGGGACTGATTGTGTGTATTTTCTCGAATGCTTGTATTACTTTTCGTTGGGCCTCGATCAACAACTAGTCTATGATGTTCACTTGTTGGAGGGTACTTTTCAGTTGGGGTGTGGCTGGATTGTGCCCTAATTTGTGGGAATGGGCTTGTCTCAACATTCTTTTGATGGGCTTGTCTCATATTGGGGTTAACTCTATTAGTTGACTTTGTGGGAATGTTATTTGCTCTCCTGGTCCCAATTTGGTGCACATATGTGTCATGGTTTTGTGCAAACAGAATATTCTCCTAAGGTTTCGGTAATTGTTGGCCATCATTGACTTTAGCATTAATGATTGACTCAGTCTCATGATTGCTCAACGCCTCAAACCTGAACCATTATGATTGGGGGGTCCCACCATGGTCTATTATCCCTGTTGGCATCTTTGTGCACCTCCCCTTTGGACTAAAATCCATGGCCCAAGATGTTTCTCATGTTTTTCCCTTTATGTAATAGGTTGATGCATACATGATGTTCCCTCCATTACCCTAAGGTGGAGGTCTCCCTATGTATTTTTTTCATTCTTCATTTCTATGTCCATACCTTCCATAAGTGAAGCATATCAAATTCAGTCCCTCATACTCCACTACGTATTTCCTCTTATTTAGCACAAACTTGTCGTATTCCGGTACATAATGGTCTACGTCCATACCCTTTTTAGACTTCAAGGTGTTGATCTTGATTTTCATTTTGTTTCCAATACAGTTTCTGATTGTTCGAAGGATATGTTCATCATAATACTCTATGGGGGCCACCTATGCAATACCAGGTAATGTCTCAAGATCATCCATGGCCCATTTTGGAAGACACGCACTACATTTGTCTAGTCCTCAAACCGAATAAGGAAATAGTCATTTTCCAAATCGATGATCTCCATGTCTCCCACTGATACCCACATCTTTAGTAGTCTGTTCTTGAGAAACTGAAGGCCTACTCTTTTCCCAATAACTTGACAATGATATCTTTCTTCCACAGATTCCAAGACATTTTGATATCTTATTTACTAACCTTTGCTATAGGGAGTAAGAGAGATTCCTCATCCTCATCTTCTTGGTTGTTTTCTCCATCAATGACATCAACCACTATCTTGTCCTCCACATCACTCTCCTCGTAGTCCATGTGCCACAATTTGTTCCCGTCTTCATTGGCATTATGTCTACCTTCATTGAACTTCATGCAAACATCCTTGTATGAAACTCTAGGACGTTGCATGGCTTTCAAATTATCTTCCTCCAACTCCATGTCCTCGTGGGGTTAGATAGTTGGGTTTTCTTCACGATAGTTTCTTGGGATAATTCATTTGTCTTACCCTTCTTTTTTGCTTTTGTCCATATGGTTTCTTTCTTTCGTTGTCAATTCCTTCAAAGCCCTAGCATAGGGCTCCATCTGGTCTGATTTAGTGTTTAATCAAGAATTAATCGAGTTATAGTACTCCTATTTTACAATTAGTATTGTATCCAAGTCGATTATTTTAACAATTTTGAAATTGTCCCGAATTAGACTAAGATTCATAGAAAACGGAACATGAACTTTTTGTTAAAAGAAACAATAGACTTATGTATGAATTACTTTATTAATGAATTAAACATAAATTATATTAATGAATATTGTATTGGATTGTATTGTTGATGGCATGTATGTGTTGGAGTGTTTTATTGTTAGCCTGCTAAGAGGTCCCTACTCTCATCTAGTGAATATAAATGATGACTATCCCATTAGGTCAATTTAACCAAACCATTATTCATGTATTATTCAACAGTAAGAGGGAAATTCACTTCTCACCACTTTCTTCAAATCCATGAATTGAAAATGACAGGTACACATTATTGATCATCGATTAACATTACAATATGTTGTATATTCGTATCTATAATTTTAGATATTTTTATTAATTTTTCGACAATTAAAAGTCTAACATAGTATATCATTGACATATAAATCAAGAGTCATAATAAGGAGAAATTCTTTTACTCACGGAAGTCATAAGTGAATCCTCAAAAATATAAAAAGCTTAAGAATATAAATATCTACTAAATATTTATAGAAAGAGTAAATTATTTCAAATGAAATTCAAACTTGTCCTATTACTCCACTAATCGATTTTAAAAACAATATATTTTCTTAATGACATGTAGTAAATTTTTACATATTTGGTAGTTGCGTGTAATATGGTTGACAAAACATGTGTTTCAGAATACGAAGTGCAGTTGGTAATTACATGGTGGAAAACCACAATAAGACTAAAGCTATAAATTAGAGTTTTTAATTTTCACGGTAAATATTACATTGTAACGCGATAATTGATAAGTCATCGCATTTCTAAATATACTCAAAATTAATATTTACCCTACTAATAACTTACAATAAATAAAAAATAAATAAATAAATAACTTACAACAAATAGAGTAAAAGACTAAGTTTGTGTTTTGTTTTTTTTACAGTTTCAGGATCTACATTGTTTTTAGTACTTTTTCCTTGCTGAAATTTTAATTGGCACTTGATAATATGTAATGCAGGGAATGAAGAATTTCTCGCCTACAGCTCCAAACATACAATAAAGAGATAAATCTATCACATAACAAATAATCTTGTCCAATTACAAGTGGCACTCGCATAGCTTAAGGATGGGGCCAAAGTGAATTTAATTCATTCACCTTTATTTTGTTAAAACTTAAAAACTATATATCCTTGTTGTGGAATGTCACCAACTACTACCGACACAACTTAAGACACAAAAGTAAAACCACACCACACAACAAGTTACCCTTTTAGGCCTATCTACTATTCTCACTTCCTCATAGAGTCACATACTCTATCAATGTGTGACCCCTTTTTAGGATTTAGCTTTGGCACATAATTGGCACATGATAGCATACAGAACCCTATATAACAATGAAAGTGACTACTAACTGCCACTCTCTTGGGCTTTGGAAGATTACATAAATTACCATTTGGACAATTCATGGACCTCTCCATCCATTTTGTAGAAAGTGACTTTTCTAACAACAAATCTCTCTGAATCTCTATACATATCCTTTTTCGCCTTCATATTTAAGCCTATTCATCAAACCAAGTTTTCAAGTTTTCGTTACGTTTCTTTCACCCCAATTGTTTTGCCACACATGAAAAGCCAAATGAATAGTACAAATTTTTTTCATCTTTCACTTGATATAATTTTACTTAAATTCAATTTCAATTACAATGAGCATCATATTTTATAAATAATTTGTATTAGTGTTTTTTTTTTAAATATCACTATTTTCAAATAACAACTGTTAAGATTAATCTCTCATCTGTTACAAGAGTTTTAATGTTGTTGTATTTTTAGTACTCATTTAAATTAGAGACTAATAATCATTAAACCCAGTCAAAATATTTAATTAGCTCATACCATGTTTAGATAAACAGATTAATTTAGAACTTATAACATAAACATTTATCATGTAAACATTTATGTATAAATTATTTTCATAACAAAAGATAAAGTAAAATCAAATTATTTTCACATAAATTATAAACTATTTTCATAAAATATCATGAACAAACTTATAGAAATTAACTATAAATAACTTATATAAACATATTATAAGTTGGTTTTATAAATTCTGTTAAATAGACAGTTTTAAATAAAACAATTTAAAAATCCTCTAAAATGTGTCATCTCTCATCTAAAATCTCATTTGTATAATTTGAAAGTAATTGAATACTTAAAATTAGTTAATATATAATTTGTGCCCAAAATCTTACAAAGATTTTTGTCGGAGAGACGAATATAATTTATTATTTGTATGAAATTCAAAATTTTAGGTAGTTGAAATTTTATATATATAAATTGTAATGTAGTGGCGTCAGTTTGATGTAACATTATTCTTTTCTTATTTATTTATAATAATTGATGTAACATTATTCTTGAGACATCAAGAATGGTAATTGACATGGCGCTATCGGTCGTGGGGACTAACAACAAAATATCAATTGGCCAAGTTTCACTTTCACTTCTTCTAGTTTTTTTCTTCTTCTGTAATTCATCCTTTATACTATTAGCATCTGAATGCAAATCTGGAAATACCAAATGAAGACAAATTCTTTTTTCCTTTTTTAAAACTGTTATTTTTTTCACTTGAAAATCAGCACATTTTTTCATAAATATTTCTGTTTGTGTAATGTGTTAATTCAAATTATTTTAAAATGTGCTGATAATATTATTTTTTCCAACAAAATTTAAATGAATTGAATATCGAAAGTTTATTAAGATTAATATAGAGACCTCAAAACTCACATAATATTGAAAGACCAACAAAGTCTTCACATCATAATAGAATTTAATTAATCAACATCTCTATAACATATAAGTCAACTCTTTATTAACCAAACTAAAATATGTCGGCATGAAAATTTTATTTTATTAATGTGTAATGTGTAAAACAATTTGTTCATATGATTTTTTTGGTTAAAAAAAGCAAGAATTCACGTTCTCTGTGGACCTAGCTTCAGTTTCACATTCTCTGGCACAACACAAAGTGATAAAATTGACAATACATGTGATCTTTTTCTGGCTAAAATTAATGATGCTCTTCATATCACATCCCGGAAAGCAAAGGTCAAATTCCGTTTTCATAATTGTCTTATCATGTAATCTAATTGTACATTGAAATTAACGATTAATTAAAATAAGATTGGTTTGGCATGACAATGTTTTCATACTATACTAATGCTCCCTCCGTCTGAGACTTTGGAATGTAGCATAACACAAATCTAACACAGGTCATTCAGCATGTGTTTGGAAATATTTAAATAAATGTAAATCAGAAACTACGTATTATAACTTCTAAAAATCACGCGAGAGAGTTCTACATTCACATTAGAAGTTATTCACTACTCAATCAAACAACACTATAAATGTTTTCTTTTAAGCTTGAATTCTTAACTTTACAAAATTCACATCAGTTACACATTGTAACACGAGAAACTAAAAAATATCGTATATTCAAAGATATACTAATTGTATGTTTGAATCAACGTCCCAATATAATTCTAAATGTGATATTACTAAACTTAAATTAAAATTATTTATAATGGCAGTGTGGTAAAACCGTAATTTCATAAAAGTACAAACATATATAAACAAAAATGTATCCGAAAATCTGATACATTTAAAAACCTTTTTGATTGTATTTTATTTCAAAGGAAAACACATTGCAAATGACTACTCCAATGTATAGCTTTCAACCCGCCGCACAGCAGCACAACAGTTTTTCATTTTCCATAAACTCGCTTAAATGATGACTATTGTATTGCTTATATGCTTAAGGTTGTTTTAAAATGTGACTTTTACATTGTATAAAAATAATGTTTTTAATATTGTCTCTTTTACCATACTAACTACACAAAGTAAATTTTTATTGTGATTCAATTCTAGATATTATTTTTAAAATTTAATAATTTTAAAAAATTTACAAAAATGTTGCCATTTTTATAAAGTAATATAAATTAAAACAATAGAACTGTTTTTGTAAAGAAAAATGTTATTTAAACACAAATTATGGACACAATACTTGACACATATCTAATATTCACTGTATTATATGGTGAACAATATTTTTTTCCAAAAAGAAAAATCAAATTTTCTTTTCAATTTTTTTTAAAATTTAATTATTAAGACATCTTTTTGTGACACATATACAAATTTATATCATTAACCACTAAAATATAAATCATTAACCACTTATTTAACATATATTTCATTCACTACTAAAATGCAAAGATTAACCACTTTAAAGTACGGCAATTTAGTGGCTAAAGAAATATTTTAAAGTGGTTAATGTTATATATTTTAGTGGTTAATAACACATATTTAAGTAATTAATGACACAAATCTGAATATTTTGTTGAAAAAGTATTTTTCATTTTTTTTAAAATAAACTATACACTATATATATATTATGTTTGTTGCAAAAGTTATGTTCCACTAACATTAATACATAACTCATTCGTAAAATAGTCTATATGAAATTACTTTTGGACTAACCTATACTAGTATTGATGACTCTTAGTACTATCAAAAATAAATATAGCACCCCTTTTCTCTTATCACATTACTTGTGTCCTGTCGGTGTACTCTTTTTTGCAATTAAAAAAAATTAATTAATATCACTTTTATAAAATCAAATTATTTAAAATTAATTTTATCTTCTTTCAATAATAATAATTCATTTTGTCAAATTGATTTTAATTAAAAATAAGTTGACTATAAAGTAATTTATGTTTAAATATATTTAAGTAAATATAATTAAAAAATAATTTTTTTTATAAAAATCATGTTTAAATTTAAAATTTACAAATACCAACCGTTAGAATATTAGAAAATATATTTAGAATATTTTGTATTTTAAAAGTGTATCTTAGATCTTTTAAAATTATATTTTATATTACTTATTATTATTATTATTACTTGTTTTTTATTTATGATTAAATCTATATATATTTATAAATAAAAATTAATATTAATTCTTTTGTATGAAGTATGATTCGATAATCATTTTAATGAAATTTTAATCTCTTTTTGTTTTTTTCTCTTCTTTGTAATTAAAATTGTTAACAATTAAGTTAAAATCAATATTAAAGACCCAATATAAATTATACTCAATATCAGCTAAATATTTTGAAATTAATTTTAAGTGATCAAACCAACATCCAATGAAAGAAGCAGTAACGAAGATGTAGTTGAGAAATGAGCATTTGTACATGACACTTGTTATTCGTAGTTGTAGAGTAAAGACATCACATCACATCATATCACGTGCCACTTTTACATATAAAACCACAATGTCTCTCTCCGCCATACCATGCCGCGTGCTTGTGTTTATTTTCTCTCTTTCTCTTCACTTTCACTACAGTAACTGAGATCCACACAAACAAAACATTTTTGTTGTCTCTCCAGGATTCATTGAATTCTATTGCCAACAACATTATTGAACTCAAATCAAATTATTATGATGCCAGGTATATAAATTCTTCTAATTAATCATTACTCTTTTTATTCTTTAGTTTAATTACATTTATTTATTAATGTTGAAATGTGGTGTGAAAAAGGGGTAGAAGAATGTGTAGTTGAAATGGAGAACTCAGAAGAAGAGAGAATAAGAAGGTCAAGAATAAGAAACCTGAAGAAGAAAGCAATAAATGCTTCATGTAGATTTACTCATTCGCTTAAGAAAACAAGAGGGAAGAGTAAAATTGATTACAGGTTTCCAATTGAAGATGTTAGGGATGCACAAGAGGAATCAGCTGTGTTTCAATTGCGTAATAGATTGATTCATATGCCTCCTAATCATGATCATTATCACACACTATTAAGGTCCCTTTTTCTTTCTTTACATTTTCATTCTATTGTTTATCGTTCAATCAATCAGATTTTTTAAGCTGCATTTTTGTTTCTTGTTATTAATTAGGTTTTTGAAAGCTAGGGAGTTTAACATTGACAAGACTATTCAGATGTGGGATGAGATGGTTTTTTGGAGAAAACAATTTGGAACTGATACCATACTTCAGGTAATGCTCATATTTTCTATATTTTAGAATACTAATTAAGCATTTACTACATTTTTTTCACTGATCCTGTTATTTATTGTTTCTCCATCTACCTAAATATTTCACTAACTATTTTATTATTAATGGTATTTTTGTTAATAAAAGTCCTTTTTTTGTTATAAAGATCCCCTCAAATGTAACGGTAAATGTCATCTAAGTTTATTTACAATAATTAATAAAATTCACTTCATTATTAGATATTAATACACTTATCATTTTATTAAAAAGTGTGCATAACAGTAAATGATACTCTTTCTATTACAAAATATAAGGAAAAAAATAATATTTGTTTCTTAAATTATGATTATAAAAAAAATCGATAATAACATTAAATTTATTAATAATTATTATTGTTTATTCGGATTTGTGCTATAAAAAAATGGTAAAATAATTATAGAGCATAGATATTTTAGGAAAAAGGTATAATTAATGCAATTTTAAATTTGAGGAAGATCCTATAAAAAAAGGGACAAAGATAGTACTACTACTTTTTTTTGCTTCTAGTACGTATTGGTTGGATATATTTATTGATTACTCGTTGGACTTCAGACATTTAGTGTGAGATTTAACAACCTCATAAATGTTCTACAATCATTCAGTGAATTAACGACCTAATAAATGTTCTACAATTAATCACTGGTACTGCATTATAGCAGCTACCTGTTGTAAAAAATGATAAGATAAAATGTCTATGGTTCTATTTTTTATTAATTAAAAATTCCTACACCGTTTCGCACATTATTCAAAAAGGGAATTTATATATATATAAAAGTTTAACTCAATGGTCAGTAGTCCATTATCATACTAGTATTGATGATGGTGTATTTTAGAATTAGCATGTGTTCTATGCTTGGATGCACTTGATTTAATTGGATGGGTCTAATGCCATGGTGTTTTTTTTAGGATTTTGAATTTGAAGAGCTGGAAGAAGTATTGCAGTATTACCCCCAAGGGTATCATGGAGTTGACAAGGAAGATCGGCCGGTTTACATCGAGAGGCTTGGGAAAGCTTATCCTAGCCGCTTGATGCGCATAACCACAATGGATCGATATTTAAAATACCATGTCCAGGAGTTTGAGAGGACTCTACAGGAAAAATTTCCAGCGTGTTCCATTGCGTCGAAGAGATGGATTTCTTCAACCACAACAATATTAGATGTACATGGCTTGGTATGCAGGATATTCTTTTTCTAAAAGTTATGTGCCTAATCAATAAAACATGATGTATGGCTTATAGACTTATAGTTTGTACTGGTCTTTGATTATTGATTATTTATGTATCATGCTTTAAGCATTGTACTAATCCTTGTATCTTGTACACACATTCAATGTTGTGTTCTTAGTTTGTTTTTTTCACAATTTACAGTTTCAGGATCTACATTGTTTTTAGTACTTTTTCCTTGCTGAAATTTTAATTGGCACTTGATAATATGTAATGCAGGGAATGAAGAATTTCTCGCCTACAGCTGCAAACCTCTTGGCTGCTATCACAAAAATAGATAACAGTTACTATCCTGAGGTTTTTACATTGTCCCTTCCCAAAGTTACTTTTGTTTTCAGTCCTCTTCCTATATAAACAAACCTGGTGGTCAACATATGTTTGCAGACATTACATCGAATGTATATCGTCAATGCTGGTCCCGGATTTAGGAAGATGCTTTGGCCCGCAGCTCAGAAGTTTCTTGATGCCAAAACAATTGCAAAGATACAGGTAAAGTGCGTGTGTGTGTGTGTAAATAGGGATAAACTAATGTACACCCACCTACTTTTCAGCAGTACGTTAGCAAGGTATAACTAAAAAATGTTTAATAATTCAAAGGTGTAGCTTGCTTACATACTCCTAAAAAATGGTTGGTTGTACGTTATCAACTCCTATTAGAATTTTCTAACCTGGACTTGCTCATTTTTTAGAAAAAGTACATTAGCAAATTATAACTAAAAAATAGTTCAAAACACCTGAATGTGCTTGTTGCTAAAATACTAAGCTGTATTTTGTATGTCCTTTGCCTGAAGTCCTACTGATAACAAATTACTTCCCTGAAATTCCAGGTTCTTGAACCCAAGTCTTTATCTAAATTACATGATATCATTGACTCTAGGTATGCATCTATGCCTTCTTCATAATATATACTGCCTTATATTTATTATTCATATGGTTGTTTACTTTGTTGTTTGTAAATGCATCTATACAGTCAGTTGCCAGATTTTTTAGGTGGCTCATGTAAATGTCCTGGAGAAGGTGGATGTCTTAGGTCTAACAAGGGTCCATGGAATGATGCTCATATAATGAAGGTAATGTTGCTCGGCTATCTTTTGTTTCTTTGTCCTTTCTGTCAGCTTTTGGAAATATCTACAGCTTGGAATTGATTACCTTGTTGAACTAGCGTATTGTGACACTAATTTACGTGTTCTGATTTTAGTTGGTTCATAATGTGGAGTCAACATTTGTGAGACAAATTCCAAAAGTTTCCAATGAACAACAGAAAATTGACCATATTCAGACACACCAACAAAAGGTGAGTCTTAATGTTCTTGAAAATTCTATGAAGTAAGATAGACACAAACACAACACTGTCATTGGCATGTAGACACCAACAACAAATTAAAAAAACGAAATTGATTGAATTAACCACATGTATCGGTGTCGTGTCGGTGTTAGACACCGAATACACCATCAGTCTGAAGTACTGGTGCATCTTACAAATAATTTCTTTAGTAGATATTAGATATTACACATAACTTCATGCTTTTGACTTCCTTTTCTCATCTCAGCAGGGAAGAAGCAGTGATATGTCGACAGCAGAATCTGGGTTTCAAATTAATGATTCTTGCTCACCCATCAGACAAAGGAGACTTACTTATCCTGGTTTAGCCTCAGTTCACGAAGAAGTGAGTTTTGAAACCTTTGAACCATTCATATTAGAAGCCTTGTTATTACATACTGCTTTTACATTATGTTTGTGTCATGACCCTTCAACCGTTCAAAAAGCTGTTATCTCTACAGGTCAGGGTATCAGATAGCCACCATAGTTGTAATGATAGTGCTGCAGCAGAAAAGATGCTCAAAAGTGATCAATTTCAATTTGCTCAGGAACCATCATTGCAAAATGATGATATGGAGAACAGTACTTGTACAGAAGACTCCAAAGGTACTTAAGAGTGTGTTTTGAAGGGTTGGTATTTTTTCAGTTTTCCATGAATCTTAGATTGTCATGTTTGATATGAATGTTATTACAAAAATATTCCTAGGAAATAACATTCCAAAATATTTGTCGTAACATTCCCTTAAATGACTGAGAATCCAAAATTCATATGAAGATAGAAAACTTTTACGTATTTTACACATTCGAATGAATTATGAACCATGATTGACAGGAATGAAAACAGACTTTGCATACTATTGGCCCCTAGTGTGAAGTTAATATGTGTTCCTTTTGCATATGCTACTACTTGGAACCAAGTTTTACATATTCCTTATTTTATAACATTTTGATGTGGAACAAGGTTGTACATATGCCATGTTTGGTAGCATTTGAATGTGAAAGTTGATTAAATCCTCATGTTTTTTACAGGCACTTCGATCAGAAATTGGTTCGGCTTTGTTAAGAAAAAAATGGAGAGAACAAATTTCTTATACATGTCAAGCATGCTGATATATCTTTTTGAAAGACTAGATATATTTTTCCACAGTTTAAGATTAGAGTTATGGAGAACACAGAACATTGACTCAACTACTGCCACGGAACATACCATCAATAACGTTATAGAAGATGTCGAAACACCTTCTGAAGAGGATCGTATTCTTCCGTGTATACAACGTCTTCAGAGACTAGAAAAAGCATTTGAGGAACTTAGACATAAACCTGCTGATATACCTATGGAGAAGGAGAAAATGCTTATGAGCTCTTTAGATAGGATTAAATCTGTCGAGTTCGACCTTGAAAAGACTAAGAGGGTATATTTCTCTATAGTCTATACTCTTCATTCATCTACAACTATCGGTTGTTCTGAATCTGATGATATGTTATTAACTGTTTATATATAATTTGATGCAGGTTTTACATGATACAGTCATGAAACAGGTTGAGATTAGTGAGCTACTGGAGAATTTGAAGGCATCAAAATATCAAGTAAGTTTCGTATTGAGTAATGTTTTATATGTATGAAAATATTAAAATCAAACTGTTTCCTTGTTCTACTCAAATTAATCAGGCTTAATTGCAGTTTATCAATTTACAAAATTGGTTTTCCTATTTTAAAATATGACAATTTTGGTCTTCCTTCTAATTTTTTAACTAAAAAATGACAATGTGACATGTTTTAAATAACGTGTCATATGATACGATATTTCAAAATATTAACACTTGTGAAATCATAATAAAACCTTGTAAAAACTTAACTTTCAACTTCATAAAGTTTTCATTTTTGTAATTTAATTAATAACATGAATAGTTAATGCATTTAGATGATTCTATATCATGAAATCATATGTCACATAATTTAAAATATGTTAAATCGTCATTTTTTAATTCAAAAATTTAAAGGAGGGACTAAAAATGTCGACTTTTAGAATAAGAGACCAATTCCATGAATTGATAAAAATAGAATGACCAAAATTGCAATTAAGCCAATTAATTAATCAAAATCTTTTTAAAAAAATAATAATAATGTTGACTTTAACAAATTATCTTGCAGCAAAAAAGGCTGTTGAGGATGAGGAGTTGTTAGACAAAATGCGAGCTCATGTATTGAGCACAGAAAGCTAAGGCTGAGGGATTACACTTTTAATTATTATGAGTTGCTTTCCATATTCCATATAGTATAGTTATTTTTCCCTTTAAATCTTTTACCTCATTTTCATAGAAAATGCAAAGCTTTCTGTATAGTGGGCTGAGATTATTATTATCAATTTAGTTTTCGACAGTACGAGGAGGAATCATTCAATTTAGCGCAATAAAAACTGAATTACAAAGTCTTTATAATTCTGGATGGAATTTCTAAAGATATTCAACTATCACGTATTTTAAAAAAGATAATTTTAGCTAAGGTTCAATAGCTTAAATGATTTTAACTAATGGTTGAAAGAGGAAATGAGTCAAACGACTATAGCTCAAATTCTAACAAAAAGCTAAAATTACTAATATTTTTCTATTAAAAAGATAACAAATAATTTTATACCTGAAACTCAACGGTCACTCTAAAGTTTTCAAAAATTTGAAAAAGTTCAAATTTAAGATTTCAAAAAATAAAAAATACATTCTGTAAAACAAAAATACAAATTTTTCAGAAGTTCCATAAAATTCCGATCAAAATAGTTAAAATAGAATTTTAGATGGAATGACTTGCTGTGGTGGAGCTAAACAAATCTATCCAAGATTAAATGTCGAAATCATTAATAAGTAGACCGGTGTGCTACGTGATTAATAAAATTAAGCTAATTTAGATATTCATTTATTAATCATATTTAAAAAAATTAGTGAGATTACGCAAACTTAATTCTCATTATTTTTTGTCAGTTTGGCGTGGACAAACATAAAAAGCATGAATTCGGTCCAATGAGACATGTGGAAAAGGGAATTGATTAAGAATAAAGGGAAATAAAAAAAAGAAATGGATCACGGTAATATTAAAAAACAAA
This sequence comes from Cicer yamashitae, assembly GCA_037974755.1. Lineage (NCBI taxonomy): Eukaryota > Viridiplantae > Streptophyta > Magnoliopsida > Fabales > Fabaceae > Cicer > Cicer yamashitae. The sequence goes on from JBBPBQ010000002.1 coordinate 17,511,420, forward strand.
AAAAAAACAATTAGATTAAATTAAATATTTAAAAGCATGAGATAGATATGTGATGAGAAGGATGAAAAGAATGAGAAATTAAGAAGGCAACGGATAAAAAAAATCAAGGAAAAGTTTGACTTGAAAATTAACGACTTACATTCTACTTTTGTATAAATTTATGTTTATAAAAAATCAATTTTTTTCTAAAACATTTTAAAAAATAAAATGAGAAAAAGTCAATATAAAAACTTACCATTTACATTTTAACTTTTTTTATAAATTTATGTTTATATAATACAACCTCTTTCCCAAATTATATCATTTTTCTTATTTCCCACAAATTAAGAAATGTAGTTAACTGTATGAGAACAAAAAAATTGAGTTATTTTACAAAATTATTTCTCATTAATTTATTGAAAAAAGAAATTAATCAAATTGATTGAAAGAATAATAAATAGTAAAGGGTATGATAAGAAAAGAAATATTAATATTTCATTAATATTATAAAATGATATATAATTTAGGATTTTTTTTTCTTCAAAGTAACATAATTTGGAATGGAGTATCTAAGTGTGCTACTATATTTAAGCCTTGATAAATTCTAAAAATAGACCTTCAAAATTAAGATAACGTGTCCATAATATTGTGATTTTGACTTAAAGTGGAGTGTCACTTAAGAATATATATTCAAGGGACGGGTAGAAAAGATAACAATGAAAAAAAATATCCATAAGACCACTTAACCAACCTATCATTGCAAACCATAGATTAAATGGCAATCCATATATCTTCAATGTTCAACCAAGGCAAAGATCACGAGAAAGTCGAGCATAAATTAAAATGTTCACTAAATTTCAAAAATGAAATTCGAAATATAAGTCCAGGCAAGCTAGTGTTTACAAGAAGACACCTAAATACTATATTCTCAAAAAGCTAAAATCCTAGAATCTGGGCTCAAACCTCAATTGACTCTTACATTTCCCGGAACCTGGCAAGTGCTTTTTTATGAATGAGCATCTTGTAGCTATCACCGGCCTGCACTTCAAGGCTAGGGTCCAACTTTTTCTGCTGACTCCCAAGTCCTGCTCTATTTTCCATTGCTTGCGTCTGGACAGGCTCTATCATTCCACTTCCATCTTTTCCTAGTCCCTGTGCATCAAGTTATCCATAATACAAGAAACAAAAATAAAGTGAAATCGTTAGTCATTCAAAAGATACGTCAAGAGAACACCTAACGTCCGGGGTTATCCCATCCAAATTATTGGGTTGCATATTTAAGAAAAGGAAATTCATATGTTCTAGTTCTAGGATTAAATCACTAAAACATCCCAAAAGTAGAAAATTTTGAAAAGCTGGAGCTGATTGCAAATGTAAACAGACTATATCAAGCTCCAACAAACATGTCCAATAAAAATAAATAATCATAGTAATAAATATAAAAACACATGTAGTACAGAGGGAATGAATTGATACCAAGCCTTCCTGCCATCCCATGTTGCGAAGCATCCGATTACCAACATTTTTTTCATCAATCGCTTTGTCTGCCGTAATCACCTCAAAAGTATCAAGGTTGACATCTCCAACCACGCGTCCTCCACCAACCCCAGGAGGGAATGGCATTGAATCACCCTTTCTTGATGAAAAATCTCGAGCTTCAAGGACACAATTGGTAGAAACATGTTTTCTCAAAAGTCAATCTACATATTCGAGGTGGAAATTTACCAGCAAACCTATTGGTTTGCAAAACTACTATTTGGATATTTTGAACTTCCATAATTTGGAGCTTCAAGGAAAAATAATACTAGTGTACTTCTGTTTGTTTCCCAAAAGTACATAAACCTACAACACTATAGAAAAGGAGATAGAGAGATGAAAAAATAATCACACACACACACAGAAAATTGTTTGATTCGCCTAACACAAAGATTTCTTCAATTTCCCATAAAACTAAATCTTAATTCAAAACTAAAGCTTCCTCTATCCTCCAAACCATAATAACTAATGACTATGGAGCAAATATTTCGGTACACCTCCGCAATTTTTCAAAATACTTGAACTCAAAAGCAATAAAACCCTAAACAAATTAAGTAGTCTTACTTGAATCCCCAATTTCAAGGTCAGCCAAATCATTGCCAACGGAAGATGACGAGCCATACAAACTTCTTCTCTCAGCTGCCCTATCCCTGTAGGTTGTTTGAGATTGTTCCTTATGAGTTGAAGCAGAATGAGGCATTTCTGAAAACCTTCTTCGTCCACTTCCAGCAGACACAGATGGTGCATATGAACCCAGTGAAGAGACATCTGTTTTAAAGGGAGTAGAAAATGTCTGTGCATCAACATTTGCTGAAGATGAAGCTGAAATAGATGGTGTGGAAGACAGAGAGCCAGAATAAGAAGTATCTGATTTAACAACCCCTCTTCCTGATCCCCTTATAACCCCCATCAGAGTGCCCCCAAGGCTATTACTGATGGGCCGTGGTTGTGTCTGAGACTCAACAGCGGCAACCTGAGTGTGACCTCCCAGATTATTAGACGCATTAATTTCCCTAGTTGCTGTATCATTTTTTAACTTATTCTTTCCAGAATGTGTAGAAGAATATGGTCTATCGTCAGCAGAACCAGATAACTGATTGTCCTCCAGTGCCACTCGAGTAGCTTGTCCCTCATGACTCCTCTGCTTCCACATTGTTAGCACATTGTTCATTTTTTTCTTGTTTGCCAGAATACTGCTTTTTGAAGCAAGTTTAATCTCCTTTGATTTTTCTTTCTCTTTCTTCTCTGCAGCTAAAGCAGCAGCTGCAGCAGCCTGGACAGCATCTGCGAGTGAAGCTGGCTTCTCGTTTGAAGTAACAGTAGTAGCAGGCGCAGAAATCACTACTTTTTTACTGTTCGAACTGTCAAAAGCCTTAGAAGGTTCAGATTCATTATTAGATGTTTTATTCTGATTTTGATCGGTGCATGGGATGTACTGCCGAGTATGGTGGTCATATGAATACCAAATCCCATTATTGCCATCATAGTAAAGACCTACAGGTCACAAACAATGCAGAAAATGAAGAAAAAAAATTATACGAGAAAGAGAGAGAAAAAATTGGTTTTCCAAGAATGCAGGTAAAAAAAATAGGCTCAATCAAGACATGCAACCTAAAATACACACACATACTGCACATACAGAGAGTTCTACAAAATTCTGCAGCCTCCTGCCTTCTAACAAAACCCAGTTACACGAAAATATAAAAAGGAGAAGGGGTTAATGCACAAAGAGAAGAAACAGCGGTGAAATTACTAGCGCTCCCTAACGAATAAATATAAAAGAAGAACTCAATATGCATGTTTCGGGACAAACTTGTTTTTGAGTGTTGGCTGCTCATTCAAAAAATGCAAATAAAGGAACATAAGTCTTAAGAATCTAAAAGTACATAGCATTAGTTTTCTTTTTTTTAACAGAGCATTACTTAATAGTTAATGCAGCTGCTAAAAGAGCTTTTGGAAAATTTTAACAAGTTCCTTAAGATAAGGCTTTTGGATCAACTCAACCAAGAAACATACCAGTATTCCCATCATAATAAAACCCAGAAGAAGCATCGTAGTAATAACCAGATGCTTCATCCCAAACAAAGCCTGATTGTGGTGCACCAACTTCAGTACCAGTCTGCTCTGGACCATTAGATTGTTTGTCATCTGGATTGTATTCTTTGGGAGCCCATCCGACAGAATCATACTGAAGATAAGATCAAAACACAAGATATCTATTACATGTAGGACAACTTAACCATGCATACATCAGAATCATAAGAACACCGCCTCATTAAGAAATACATAATAATGTGGCATATATAATGAGATCGGAAACAATTCTAGTGGAAATTTCTATATACAATGGAATAGAATCAATTGAGAAAACACATATAAGGAGAAACTCCCAGAACACGAGAAAAATAAATCACCTAGAAGCTGTAGTTCAAGACCATTTTGTTTGACATCTCTTATTTCCTCCGAACAGAATAGCAAAAATGAATATCATAAAAGCTTTGTATGCAAATAAAAAGTAAACTAGTTTGATTAAAACAATGGTTTTTTTACGACAATTAATTACTTAATAAAGAACCAATCTTCAATAATGTACATTATCCAAAACAATTTCAAGTCTTTCCTAACACATTTATACTGAAGCAAATATTTCTACTGAGTCTTTACAATGACTTCCTCTGGTAAAATGTCCAAGGTAGAGATAGTCCCAGCTATTTTCCACCAGATTGCCTCTAGTTATTATAACTTACTTTTGTTCATCAACCAAGTCAGGAATCGGCACAAAATTACCGATATACAGGAAATACAAGCGACAACATGGCTGACTAGCATGAAATGATTTAAAATTGATATTCAACTGCGAGTCTGCAACAAATACATGATGTCGTTGACATACATAAACTGAGACAAATTTATCATATAACGAAAAAGAATAAAACACCTGTTGGGCAAATGTTGCAGCCTCAATAGCTGCAGCTGCAAGACTGCTTGATTGTGAAGTTCCTGACGCTCCTGATCCTTGGCCCAGTATGCTTTTTGCATATGCTACTCTCAGAATCTGCCCATTCTTCTCAAGGGTCGTCCCGTTTGTTGAGTCAAGAGCTTTGGTAGCATCCTCTACCTAAACATTAGTTTGTTAGCATTGTAATAATGATCAAAAAACCTTTTACAAAAAAGTGATACAGACTTCTCCATTCCCAAAGGACTCCGACTGGCAGCAGTAATCAATTAGTAATTAGTAGATATAAACAAATAAAACTTATAAAGTATAATCTAAACAAAATTACAAGAATTCCTTCATTAAATTTTCCATCGAATAGATCAACAACATCCACCAAAACTTAAAGGAATGTCTTCACCCTTCAAATACTTGTACGATTAAAAAAAAAACTAGATAATATTAGAAATTGGATATCACCAAATGATTTAAAAATGACCTTCCTTTAACTAAACAATGTCATAGAGCAGGGAAAATGCAGACATGTAATGTTATTAACACAAAAAAATGAAAGGAGAACAAAAGTATGCAATAAGAATTGCTCAAACATTAGACATAAGATATACCTACCGAGTAAAAATGTACAAATGCAAATCCCCTTGAGACATGAGTAAACTTGTCTCTCACAAGACGTAGATCCTGTAATTGATAATAACAACATATATAAGCACATAACTGGCAATACAAACGAGAACAACCCCCATTCTGAGTAAAATGATAAATTATGCACAAATATTTAATTAAACCTTGATTGGAGCATGTTTGGAAAATTCATAGCGGAGCATTTCCTCATCAGCATTTTCATCCAATCCTCGGACAACCAATACATGAGTTGGACCTGATTACATGAAAACTTATTAATTACAAAACATAAACAAACAAACTGTCAGATAAAGCAATTATACTGACCCGCCTCTAAACTTTTCTTTCCAAAGGCTGTTGAATTTGATAATGAAATATCTGCTGCAGGAGCATCATCAGTGCGTGGTTCATTACACTGCACCAATGAGAAAACAAAAATGGAACCAATTCAATCTCTAAACAAATATACATGGTACACTTATAACTCAATTGAAAATGACTTACTGCCCCGACTAATTTAGACATGATAATCCAAAGTAAAAGGCATGAAGAAAGACTCAACAATGGCAACACAAATGCAAAAATTATGCAAGAAAGAATGTGAACCTGATAGCAGGAAGTCCGGCGTGCAAAATTAATGTAGCTGCATATAGTGCACATCCAATCAGACGGTACTGTAATGCTCTTGTGACTATGACCTGATTTCATAGCTCCATCTGCACCTGAACCTCCAGATGGCTTACTACTGCAACAAAATATATAGGTGTGAATACTGAATTGTAATTGTAATTGTAATTGTAATATATACACTTGTAAGAACAGGGATTAAAAGCATTGGAATATAACTAACCTAAAAGCACAGTTGTCAAAGCCCTAAACATAAAAATTACCTACCTATATTCAAAGAAAAGCTTTCTGCCATCCACAACAAAACCATCATCTGCTAGTTTGTCCATCATGCCTTGTGCAGCTCCCTAATCCAGAATATCAATATTAGTATAACATTCTTGAAACCAAATTGTACAATATTGGAAAATCAAAAGGATTATTACCACAGATGGAAAATCAATAAATGCAAATCCACGAGAGATGCCAGAATTTCTCTCCTTTATAACACGAACATGACGAAGTGGACCCCATTCCGCCTAAACATATACAAATGATTATGTCAGAAAACACTATCTACATAAAAAGGAGTAAATAAGATGCTAAACAAAACAAATTAAGAAGCACATACAAGGATTTGGTATAGATCTTCTTCAGTCGTCTTCTGTGAAAGACCTTTCACAACAACAGTTGCAGAAGGGGCCTAGGAAAATAGCTTTCACGTCAAATTATCAAGCAGTGGTAAGATGATCACCTAAAAAAGAAAAGCACCATTCAACACATACCACAGAATAATGCTCCCGCTGATGTTTGTCATCACGATCCCTGCGTCTATCACTTCTATCATATCGACTGTCAACATAGCTGTCTTCCCGATAACTTCGACTATGGCTTCGACCTCGAGGAGACCTAGAATTTGGATGATCCTCATATCCATGAGACTGGGAACGGGAACGAGGGTGAGAATGGGAGCGGGAATGGGATCGAGATCGAGAATGGGATCGTGAACGGGATCGCGACCACTCATGTCTCTTATGTGGACTTGAATCTTTTTCCCTACTAAGACATCTCTTGTCTCGTTCTCGATCACGTGATTCATGTCGCCTCCAATTACTATCTCTTCTACTACCTCTTTCATAATCAGAATCATAACTACTATGCCGACCATGATCGTAATCCCTCTCATGGCTATCCTCCCTACGATGATGTGAAACACGGGATTTGTGGTCATAATCATCATATGCATATTCATCATGATCATTCCCTGCAAACCTGGAAGGTTTGTCGTAGCCTCTATCACCATAGTTTTCAATGTTGGTATAACCATCACGAAACTTGTCATACTCCGGGTACATGTCAATCTCACGATCCCTGAAACCATCCATCTGATTATATGATTCAGGATAAGGCCTTTGAAAACGTCTAGATTCCCTTTCAAGTGGATAATCTTCATCATAACCTCTCCGTTTGGATTGACTCCAGTGGCCAACAGCAGGTCCTGGTGGCAAATAGGCCTCCCTATCCAAAACATCACGGTGGAAATTATTTCTCTGGTATATAGCATCCCTGGGATATCTTCCATCTATAAACCGTCTTTCATCAAAAGAGGCACCGACCCTGCCAAAAAAGGGGTAAAGTGGGAGGAAAGAAAAAAAATTGGCAGTAATGTATACATCAAAATGAATATCCTACCCTCATAATTCTAAAGCAAATGCCATGCAAAAAGAAAGGTGTATTATCTTAATTATCCAATCATACATAAATTATGAGATCCGTACCGCACTACCATCAAACTACAAAACGTTTCTAATTTAAAAATGAAATTTAAAAAGACACGGATTTTTACCCACGGATTTTATATTACCATTGTGATGATGATAAGTAAGCAAGAAGCAGCAGTTGCACTCACCGGAAATTTGGCTCATGGACCGCACCATAACCCTCAAGAGCCTGTGGATTCAAGACAATAAGCTATGTCAGCAACAAATAATGAATGATGAGACGAGTTTAGGCAAATGGAGTCCTTATCCTGACTGCCCCCACAGCTAGCTAGCTTTCTTTCATAATTTCTCTATAAGGATGATATCCCATCCAGGTAAAAAAATTCACATCGAAACCCTAATAGTTTCATTGAATAATGATCACCCCCACATCACATAGGTGAATTTATTTACTAAGGAGGAAACCACAATTACGCTGTTATTATTATCCCAGCCTTGATGCAGTGCATAGCGACCAGGATCCATTTGTTTGGCCAGCAATAGTCCCCCAGGTAGCTCTAGATTGAGAATTCGGAAGAAGCAAAATTGGTCTCAAAACCTTTCTCCCCTGTAATATATGCACAAACAGATAATGTTATCGAGCATGAACTAACAACCAATAACTCCCATGACTTTTGGACCTTCTTGGCCTCCCAATTCGAACCATATCCTCAAAATCCTCCCTTTCTTTACACACACAACAAAATCCATCAGCTCTATAACTAATTTCGCAAATAAATTTAAAATTGAGCAATCATTCATTCATTCATCTATGATGTCAAATCAAAACGATCTTAAATATATAAATTAAAATCCTAACAGGCAAATAAAAATATGAATCGGCATGCAAGAGTAAGGGATTATACCGATGAAATCGGAGATTGTGGTGTCGGATGTCGCGATTGAGAGATCTAGGGTTTTGGTCGCTCTCAGAGAGAAGAACGAAGAGCGCGAGGGCGTGAGATAAAATGAATTGTTAGAACAATGTTGAGGCGGAGAGAGTAAATGTAATGTTTAGTAGTTTATTTATTCAGAACTCTTTCGATGACGAAATGAAATATTTCGAGCGAATGTAATGTTGGGGACCAAGTTTGGTTGGTCGGTAGAAACAAAATTACCGTTTTAGTCCTCATTGTCACTTTATGGCCTCTTTTGGATATTTTAAAATTAAAAACAAAATTTTCATTTTATTATTTGGTTATTTTATGATGTAATAGAATATAAAAAATAGGATTTTATTTCATACACCTCAAATTATATAGAAAGAAAATGAAAGAATCATCATATACTTCATTCTATTCAATTTTTTAAAATTCAAACAATAGAATTTCAATAGTTGCCGATTCATCCACCATATTTCATCAATTTAGACAAAATTTTATTTTTTAATTCAGTCAAAAAATTAAATTAACCTCCACTTCATCTAAATGTCTGTTATTTTAGTTTTTGACGTTAACTTTTCAACTACCTTTGTTAACTGGGTGACGTGTGTTCATGAACGTAGATGTATGTAGATGCAAGTAGGGACTAAAGTGACATTATATTCACACAAAAAATTACTAAATATATATTCAAATATAGGGATCCTTCATACCATTATCATTGTGTTATTCCTAACCCTAAATTTCTTCTCCCAAAATTCTCGTTTTGTCCTTGTTTTTTGTGAATCAATTTATCTTCATCGAAGATTATAATAATACGAAGTCAATCATCACAACAAAGTCAATCTTCTTCCTCTCAATTGAGAAATTCTTCATAAATTAAGTTTTTTTTTGCCGTTGTGGGAGAAAGGTTGTGAGGCATGTTGTCCAAACAACAATTAACAGAGGACGATTGCAATTAACAATTGCTTAATCAACAATGTAATGGTAATCTAGGTTATGGATTTTATATTTTTTAGATTAGGGTTTATAAGGATTATAGTAATTTGAGTTAGGGATTAAGATTTATCTTTCAAATTCATATTTGAAATTATTTTATTTTTTCAGATTCACATTCAGTCATTCAGATTTGAAATCAATTTTATCTTTTGTTGCAAGATTAATATGGTTAGTGTGGATACTTGTATGGGTTAATGAATTGATTGAAACACTTGCAAATGATGAAGCACTTCAAACACATGCAATAGATCACGGAAGATAGGAGAGAGGCACCAAGGAAGATAGATGGGAGCATAACATAGAAGATATGGAGTGTTCAAGACTGAAGTTAAACCAAACTTGATTATAACTTAATAATATGGGGATTGACATAAAGATGTTTAGAACTCTTGTTATTGGTGTATTTGTTATGCAAATATTGATATGGTTTGGGTTCACAAATCATAAATTAGATAAATGTGTTTTGTGTTTGGCAAGTGACTAATGTCTTATGTCAATTGACATTCTGGTTATACTTAATGTGTTTTGCAAGTGACATTCTAGTTATGGTTAATGTGTTATGTCAAATTACATTTTGGCAAGTGACTAATGACTTTGACTTAATGTGATTTGTCTTATTTCAAGTGACTTGAAGCGTTAATGTGTTTTGTGTTTTTTCATAATGTTAATGTGTTTTCTCAAGTGACTTGAAATGTTTTGTTTTGTAAAATCCGAATAGACATTCTAATTTATAAATTTATGAATATAATCACGACGGACCTTAAAAAATATCACTTAATGTCAAAATAGACCTTGAAAGTAATTACTTCAATTCAGAGTGGTCCGTGTATATTATATTGTATTGTCAAGTTGGTCTATGTATCCATAGCCATAAAAACGAGAATGTCATAGATCCAAAACCATTTACTAATTCATTTAGATAATTCATGTACAACCATAACAAGCAGATCTTTGTATGCACAATCATTAAAAGTACAATACTTCATAAGTTAATTCATGTCCTAGATTAAAGTGGTCCATATATGAACAACCATAATAAGTACAATTCATGTACTAATTCTTTTGAACAATTCATTTACTAATTCATGTACAACCATAACAAGTATGTTCATGTATGCACAATCATAATAACAAGTACAATTCATGTGCTACTTCTTTTGAGCAATTCATTTACTAATACATTAAACTAATTCATGTACAACCATAACAAGTAGGTTCTTGTATGCACTAACCATTAAAAGTATTGGTTCATGTATGTACAACCATAACAAGTATAATTCAATAAGCTAACATGTACTAATTGCAAAAAAAACGATTCAAATAAACCAATAGTCAAATTAGAAGGATTACTAAACCAAAATTCAAGCTATTGTCATAAAACAAAATTCAAATCAGAATTCGAATACTAACTAGAACTCACATAATTGTCATAAAATAGATTTCAAGTTAATTCAACTACTACAATAGAGACAAAATGATTACAACTTCATTCTATCATAAAACAAAAAAGTATTTCATCAACAAAATAGTCTTCCATCGTCTTCAAAGCCTCGGAGTAGGATCTTTTGTCTTATATCTCGGAGTTGGCATGAACCCAATTAGAATTGGATTAGCATAATGCATTACTGGAGTTGGATGAGTCATTGTTGGATTTGATTTTGGAGGTGGCCTAACACTAGTTGGATTTTGAGGTGGCCTTAATACTCGGATCATTTACTACTATTTCACTCTCAATACCTACTTCTTCAATTATTATATTTGGTACTAATATTGGGTGTTTCAAAATAATATTGAGTCTGACTTATCTAAGATGTCAGACTCAATCAACATTTCAGTAAACCTTGCCTTTCAAGAACCAACAAATAAATGTTCTTAATTCTTATATACTTATTAGGGGTGTACAAGACTCGGTCCATCCCGCGAACCCGCTTTGACCCATAAGCAATTGGTTAGGTCTGACCGATCCCAAAAAAATTAGGGAAAATGAAATATGGACAAGGTAGAAAAAGGATTGAGTTCAGGTTAGCTCTCGAGTTACTCGTCTCATCCCAAATTACTTTAAGGACAAATTATTATTTCATGTTATTATTGATTCACTCTCTCTAAAAAAATTTACCAATCATATCGTTAGCTTAGTAACTTAGGTTTGTAAAACAATGTTATGAGTTACTACAATTGAATGGATTGACAAATGGTAATCAAAGGTGACTTTCTATGAGTTACTTTATGTTTATTTTTTTTCTTCTAAAAAATGTTTAAGGATTACTATTTGGTGACTCATCTTGAGACCAACCCGATCTCATTTTTACTTTATCCCAATCTTATTAAACATGTAACTCATCGGGATTGGCCGGGCCTAAACGATGAGTTAAAGTATAAAAGTTGATAGATTAAATGTTGAGACCGGGTAAGGGACACATCAAACCCAACCTTACCTGTCCTTTGTACACCCCTAATACCTAGAACATATATTTTAAAAAATAAAAACACAAAAAAATCAAGGTCTTAAGATATCTCTTTAACTTGGGATTTAGATTGTGTCATTGAAATTGTGAAACGGAGAGTATTGTTTTTGAGAGTTTTACATGTGTTTATTAGAACTTAAAAAAAATTGGAAAATGCCTCAAATGAAAAAGTGTTTTGAATAGCATCTCAAAAAATGACCCAAAATAGACTTGAAAGGTTTTGAGAGAGATATAAGAGTCGTTGCAAAATGGAAAACCACAAATCTAAAATATTTTCAAAAATTTGTGTTGAATAAGTAGAGGTCGATAATAGACATGGAAGAATAATCAAATCAAGTTTGAAGAGAGAACAAGTTATGCTTATGACTTCACAAATTAGTTGCTTTAAAAAGGGGAATTTGCATCATTTGCAAAATTAGTTAAAAAAGATAATGGAGTTGGATGGGATCATGATAAGAAGACCATTCAAGTTGATGGTGGATGGTGAATGTGAATGGTAGAATGCTAAGAGTGATTTATATTTGTGTTTAACTTATTGTGTAAATATTTTTTTTACGTATATCTTTCTTCGTATATACCGAGATTCTAAAATGGAAGAATGGGGATCTGAATTCATGGAGTTGTTGGAGAAATGTTTCAAGGGGCAAGTAGCTACTGGATTTTCTATTTTAAAGTCATGTCAAGATCATTGCCTTTTGAAATACTAGGTGAGGAAGAGAGGGATAGTCTCAGCGGTCACGAAACTAATCTAATTATTGAGAATCTTTGAAGTTGGTAAAAATGTTGAAACAAATGGAACACCAACTTCTTCAAATATAAAATTTTTAAAAGAGGAAAAATGTGGGAAAAAGAGAGAGAAAAATGGAGACAATAAAGAAACTTAAATGATCTCTTGATCGTAGCATATATGGAATGAATCATAAATCGTTAAAATTACATAACTCAACTAGTTATGAAAAATATTTGTCAATGTTAAGATGAAGTTTCATGCTTAGTAAAAGGATCTTGTATATACTTTTTGACAATGAATCATTGTCAACAAATAAAATAGGACTATTTTTCACCTCACGAAAAAAATATTATAATGTGGTTTTTCATTGATTAGGCACTTTTTCTGAGGTGCATATCTATGTACTTTCTGATCGGTAGTTTATTTGATGATAATATGATATTTAGTCATTATTATGATTATTGTCATATTTATTGATGCAAAATATCAAATTAGTGTTTTGAAGATAATCAAACATTTAATTATATTTGTTAATTATGATTTTGATCTTATTATTTATCAACTTATAATTCTTAGTGTATTTAATGATATGATGAAGCATGGGCATCCATAAAAAAATTATGGGCATCAATTCTAGACTCATATCACATACACAACAAACAGAAATACACTTTATAAAATATAAAGGATTCGAAAGATTCCTCAAAGGAATATCAATTAAGAGATTGATGAAAGAATGTTCATAGAACATTCAAATTGTCTTATTAAAAGAGAAGAGACATAATAAATTAATTTTGAAAGACTAAAAGAAAGAGAAAAAAATCACTAAAAAAACATAAATCATATAATACAGTGTCTGGTGTCAAACTTTGATGTCAGATAATATTTTTCAGTTTTATTGATTTGGTTAGGTCACCAACTAACTATCAGATTTATTTTTTGTCACTTTTTTTGTAAACTATTAAAGCATCCCCAATGATACCTCGAGATAGGGCAACATTTAATTCTTTGAGTTTGCTATGCAATCAATCATCGGTTTGGAGCTTGATCACACTTAAACCTCTAGAATAGTGTATTTTCTGTAGATCAAACCTTGATCCACTCACCAACAAGCTCAACATGAATTGCCAACTAAACCCGTACTTATTGGATATATACTATGCCAAAATATTAAAAGATTTCTCGAAACTAATCAGATCGAATTATTCGAACACATTCATAAAACCATACCCTGCTCCAGAGTAAAAAAAAATCTGATAATATTCATCAATTATAATTCCAATCTAGTTTAAGGCAAGAATAGTCAACACAATATATAAAATACAATTACATTATAAAATGGCATGCAGTAATGTTCAAATGTTCTTATCTCTAAAATTGTCGTTTTACTTTACCGCCTCACATGAAAAGCATGATTGTGAATTAATCAAAAACTAAATTGTATGCATCAAAGCTCTACCCAATGAAAATTTTCCCACTCCACCCACTCATGAGCATTGATTTAGTTTAACATTTAACATAAAAATGATCTTAAGACACAATGACCTTAAAATTCTGGCCATGTCACTAGAGATAACATTGATACTCCATCACAGACCCTCTAGCCAAATTCATATTCAAGGTAGCTAGCTATCTAGCATACCAAATAAATCAAATATTTAATATTTCAGTTCAGATGTGAAGGAAATCATGAAAGGGAAACCACAGAGCGTACTTATATGGGTCCCCTTGCTTAAGAGTACAAACTAATAGGCAAAAGAGAGCACTTTAGACGACTCAAAGTGCTGTAATACAGTAAAAGGCAAAATGACATTTAATATTAGAACATTATGCACGCGACCAACTCCTAAGATTTCTTATGACATCAGCCCATATAGTGCCTTTAAATTAGTAGATACCAATACCCCAATAAATGATCAATGACATGCAAACTATAACCATAAACTATTTTCAAGCACAAGCACAACAGATGATCAAAGATAAGAAGGGTTTGTAAGGAAACCATTGCTACTGGCCTTTTTTTTCCCTCCATTTTCCCCATACAAACTCTTCCTTTTTCCCCTTCCCCTAGTCATGAACCAAAATAATAATAATAAATAATAAAAAAGCCAAGCTGATTCACCCAATCAGGACAAATGCTAGTCTATCCTTGCATAGTCTTTTCTTGAACGGGATGTGGGTGGCATGTTTGAAATAGGAGGTATGCTTGAGATAGGAGGATTCATTCTTCGCCCTGCAATATAAACCAGCCAAGTTAGATTGATACAGATACATCATATATTTATTCATAAATTTTCGCAAGCATCATACTAGTCCCATTGTATAAAAGCTGAAGACAAAAGAGAAGCAGATGAGCAAGGTCAGCATCCCCTATCAGGGTTCTAAAGTAGACATTTTTTTGGTGGATTAGAGGGGCAAAGCCCCATAGAAACAACACTACACAAGCTGAGCAAGGTCAGCATCCCCCATCAGGGTTCTAAACAAATAGTTAGGAGCAACATCGAAAACAATAGTTAGAAGCTAACTTAGAACAAAAGTTTGCCAAGGTGTCAGCAGCAAAATTGGCTTTCCTAAAGACATGAAAGATAAAAAATTTAACTAAAACTAGCATCACTTTCTTGATTTCTTCCACAATTAAAACAGGGGTGCACAGAGTTGCATCAACCATTAATAAGAGTCACAATCAAGAGAATCTGATTCAACCAAAATCCTTCTAATGCCTTTATCACTTCACATTTGCAGACCATTAAGAAACCCCCAAAGCTCAGACTTAATGACAGGGCAGACAGACAATCTCACCCTAAAAGCCCAAAGAAAACTCCCCTGATGGTTTCAGCCCAGAAATAGATATGTCTTATCTCAATAAATAAACACACATATTCACAAGGAACATATCATGTGAGAAGTCCTGATTATTGTGATAAATGATAATATTTCATTACAATATTGGAATAAACAACACTTTCAGATTACATCATTAATTACAAATCTCATGCGATCTTTTAATTCAATATGTGAGAATGTTATGTGGGATTTGTAATTAATGATGTAATATAAACTGTCAATTTTAATCTAATAATAATTGTGATTATATGTTCTCATTCTTCACTATCATCAACAATCCTCACCAAATACGCTTACACACACTATCAGGGTACAGGCTAAGGGGAACCTTGGCACAACTGTTGGAGTTGATTCCAAGTTGACTAAAGATCACGGGTTCAAGTCGTGGTACTGGTATCAACCTCTTAAAATTGTCTACATTAAATCTATAATGGATCCAACCCTTCATGGACCTCGCTGTGGCAAGAGCTTTAAATAACCAGGTTGCCTAACTAATCAGGGTACAGGTAACAAGGGGGGTACTGGAGTGATTCCTAATGCTTGGAGTAATATCATCATACCATTGGAATTTAGAATGTAAAATTAAAATCAAAAGTTCAAAATAACAGATTAATAAAAGGAAAACAAAGAGGATGGATGGAACCATGTGGCAAGTAATAATATATACCCCATGTCATACTGCCGGTGAATGAGGCATTCCTGGGAGAACGTGGGCCCACATTGCTGAAACCAGAAGGAGCCTGAATCTTAATTTGATTCCAGTCATTCCCATGGGGAGGTCTACCATGTGTAAATCTTTGAACAGGTTGGTGTCCAAAACGGCTTGGAGAATTTTGTAAAATATGAGGCATGAGATGAAAAGGCTTTGACATAGAGTGCATATACGCTGCTTGGAGATCATGTCCTGGGGGGCTACCCATCTCTACATTAGAAAATGTTTGACCAGGTCCATTTATTCTGGAGCATACAGTAAAAGACAGAATAAGGTATCAATGGGAGTAAATAAAGATGCTCAGAATTTAACCAGAGAGCAAATATAAGGGAAGGGAAATATTCCATGAAATATTAATTTTTCTTTTAGTAAATAAAAGAAGTTCATAGTAATAATATCCATGTCCTCATAAATACAGTCACAAGTTTTGTTATGCTGATACAGGGGAATCGATTTTCTTATTCCCTGTTTTGAGAAACTAGTAATGATACAAAAAACTAGTAATGTATTAAGGAGTCCAATTCGTGGGAAAATCATCCCAGGCTGCAGCCAAGGGAAGCACAAATGTGTATATGGGAAATCATGAGAACTAAGGATAAAGTAAAGCTAAATGCATGGTTATTGGAGATCTTGAATTGGAGACATGGTCGAACCTTCCAAATCCAGACCATGGTTCAGTGGAACCAAGATTCATACTTCTGCCAAACTCAGTTGTCAAAGAGCTTTCATCTGAACCACCCTCTTGCAGAAGTAGTTCATCACTGGAATGAAATTAAAATCATTAGAAATAAAACTAATATCAACATATGTTAATAATTAACTTCAGGAAAATTTCAAGGCAAAAAAATGAGAACTAGAAGAATTAACTTCATTCAACATATACTTTCAGGGGCCAAAATGACAACGTCCTATACTTTCAGGGACTAAAATGGTGGTTTACCCAAAAGAAATTGTTTGTGCAGTCCACAACAAATTTGTCAAGTTTGGAGAGAAATAAAGATAAAAGCAATTTTTGTCATTTTTACTTCCATTTTGCACCTTTTCCTTCCCATTATATGGGCAAAGTTGTCTTTTATGAATATTTATCTATTTGTCTTCATTTGTTTTCACTCATCCAAACAATTGCAGAGAAATTATGATACTTCTTCTTTCTTTCCTTGTATCTGTTCGTCCAAAAAACACAATCTCCACCCAATCTCCCTTCATTCTCTATTTTCCCCACTTTCTATATTTCTAATTTCTTTTCGCCCCATTTCTTTCTTCATCTAAACAAAGTGTAGGAATCCAGATCCTCCACGTTCCTTCCTAATATACAACTTAGGCGTAGGTGGTTTCATGACAATACTTCACCTAGTCGGCTAGTCCTTAAGGTGAACGCAGTAAAACATTCCTGCAACCTGGACCTCTTTTTATCTAAAGCTCATAACTTCAACAATCTTTAAATAAGATGGATGAGACTCACTTGTATAAAAAACGTAGCATAAAACAAAAAAAAATCAGACATCTGATATATCAATTTTAACGGAAAAAAATTGATCACAAAAGCGCTATTTGGGAGCTAATTGTGTTTACCTATAATTAGGATCCCAATCTCCAGGATCAGGCAATGATAAGCCTGTCTCCACATTGTCGTGAATCAATTCCGTCGATTGTGAATTCTTATTAGAACCAGGAATAATCTTGGATGGAATGTTCTGATTAGCAGACGCCCCTCCACTTCCACGTTGCTTCCAGTTTCCAGGATTAATATTTGATTGTAGATATGATGGTGAACTGCCAGGAGCTTGTGATGTTCCCTCTGCTTGGCTTGAGCTATCAGGATATTGACCGTGCCAATGTGAAGAAAATGTTGTTTCTTGAGTTTGAGGACTTACGGAATGACCCCAATTTTTCCTTCTATTAAACTGGCTAACTGCAGCAGTCTTGCCTAAAGGTGATCCATGAGAAGCTCCTCTTGCAGGAGATGTAGGTCCAAAATGCCCTGGCGAACCAACTGAAATCTGACTATAGGAACTTGGTGGAGTAAATTGAGATGGGCTGGCACCAAGAGGCAACGGAGCAAAATTTCCACCTGATGGACTTACACCCAGTCCATTCCCAGGTTGGTACTTAACTCTTCTCCGAGCATCAGGACTATTTCCAAGCATTGACATACCACCCTGGCCGTGCATGTTCATACCAGATGGACCGATAGGTGAATAGTAAGCAAACATGTTACTGCTCTCTCCATAACTTCCATAACTGCTTCCAAGCCCAACACTATCATTATAGCTCCCATGGCTTCCTACACTACCATAACTATTAGCAGGTGGATGTTGTGCCATCTGAAAATGTGGACTGCTATAGAGGGAAGCTCTGTTTTTGCCTGCAACCTGCAGGAACAAAATATAGTCAACTAAGAAAAACTGGATATCGTTATTTCAAAACTGAAAATCATATACATAAATCCCGAATTATGCAGTCCCGTGTTAGAAAATTACATAGGAGCTTTCATTAATATAGAAAAATGTTAATAATCAATTACCAAAATCAGCATTCAGCAAAATGAGTTGGGCATTAAAAATTAGAGGTTATAGAAGACATACTTTTATATGTCGAATAGTTCACTATCGGGAAAATATTGATGGTGATATGCAATGAAATATTGTTGGTGGATTTTAAGTATAATGATTCTGTAAGGTGAATACGAAATGAACTTTTGTTACATGTCCTTCTATTTTATAATCTGATCTCAGGTTGAAATTTTAGCTAAGAAATCTACGATCCTCCCTGAGGCAAGTCACTCACTTGAAAACCTTCAACAAATCAATACCAATACAAGTTTAAGATTTGAGCTACTAACAAGGTTGTGTTGTGATATGTGTATGATGTGCATTTCCAGTTAATAAGAAACTGCACATTAAGTTCTAAATTGCCCTAGCTGAGGGTATGTTTTAGGAAGCATTTGGTAATTATTTTTTAACATATCCTCAAAACATGTGGAGCTTTGATAAGGGAAAACCCTTATGCCAAGAAAAAAGGTTGGCAAACAACAAACCATCCCCTATAAGTATGTTCCAGCAGTCTATACCTTTCTGGGAATCAAACTAGTGATTGGCTCTGAATCTTTGATAAGTGATAACACATGTCAGATTGAGTGCTTCCCTAGACCTAAAGCTAGTATATAATGTTAAAGACACAACTTTTTCTATTTAAGCAACATCAGAAAGTGCTGTAGTTTGATCCAAACTCAAATCCTAAGTGGGCCTTGCCAAGTCAGATTAATCATATTAACGGTGCATGGCTAACTGTTACTGCTTTATGGCATTAACTGTGTACTTGGTACTATGAGCATAAAATTTGAATATATTCGGGAAAAAAATATCTCTAAGCCATCACAAGGTTAAGTCACTATAGCTTTTACTCAAAAGGACTTTGTTGCTTTTGAAAACAGTTTGAGGTTCGGCAATGTGTCCGTTAGGAAAGAACCAGAAAAAATAGGATAGAACACAAATAAAATTAACTGAATGAAGAAGACTGATATATTGCTAAAGTCAGAAACAACAATCAGTACTGTTCATCAAAATACAGTGGATGGACCTTAACTCCTTGGAATAATGGAAATGGAAATATTAAATTACTAATGAATACGAAATAAGAAAGATCCCCTAACCAACCCTAAGACAGAGAGACATATCCCTCAGCTCTACCTTGCACCACCAATTACACCAGTGAATTCTTGCTTACTACATTCTGTTATTTTCCTTCCTTTATACTCATTCATTTTTTCTCCCACGATACCTGCATCTCCTCTCTCCAGTCTTAATTTGCCACCTGTACATTCTGTTACAAATTCCACAATTCCTTTCGACGACTCCATAACAGCCTCAATTGTTTTCATCAAGCCAACATTGTCACCGGCCCTTCCTTCTCCATTACTGCTCACATTCTCTTTTTTGTCTCTTCTCTTATATACTTGCAATATGGTCCTAGCAGTGCCCATCTTATGAACAAAGGTTATTTTTCTAGATGACATCTCTTAAATATGTTGTCTTGTCTTTTCTAAGATAAAAAGTAAAAAGTCATCCCTATACTTGAGACGAAAGCAGTAACTGTTACGATCATAGAAGACTCACATTTGGTGATAGGCCAGCAGCAAACCAATGCCCTCCACCTGGATGATTATCAACCTTGATGTTTTGAACTACCGGCTAAAAAAGTCACAGAAAATTAGATGAACATTAGATCATGAAAAGATTAGAATCCATTGATTAGTCAAACAATTAATTTCAATGGAAGAAAAACAACATCCAAACAAATAAAATAGACTGATCAAATTATAGGAATATCTAAATAACAAAAGAAGCAATTGCTGATGGATTCGGTAATTACAAATATAATAAATACAGAGATGCAATTTATCTAATTATTATATATACACATTAAAAATATAATAAATATTATTTTTGCAAGAGCGGTGAACCATTGCAAATAACAATTTAAAGAACAGTAAATACTGAATGAATAGTTTAAGCTACCTACACAAGTGGGGATGCTTCAGAATTGAGATTTACTTACAATGTGAGGGGTCTCAGGGGAAGGTCTATAAGGGTGTGTAAAAGGTTCCCCAGTTACAAAAGGGTGTTTTGAAGCCTGCAGCAAAACAAGTAACAATTTGGTACGTATAGCATAAACTTTGCATGAACACAAGCCAAAGTTTAATTTGAAAGATGGGTCGATGCAGACAATAAGACAAAGCCAACTACCTGGAAGGGTGACCAGCGTTTTGCAGGGTCGAATTCAACAAGCCCTCTCAAAAAATCAATAAGAGCCAACCGTATTTGACTTTCTATAACAAGTGAAGTTTAAACAGTATTTATCAGTGCGATCAACTTGAATTGAATATGGAAACGAAGCATGCAAGCAAAATAAAATAGCAAAACCATGTTGAGGAGAAATTTCCATCCTTCTCAGGAAGCTAACCTTTAGCAATATCTTCCTTCGGTAGGTTTTTCCTGTAGGGGTAGTTTGTAACAATTGCTTCAAGGTTCATATGATTAAAATACTCTTTTCCAATTGAGGGCTTCTTCAAATCTCTCTGAACAGGAACCAGAAAGATGATACTAATCATGTAATATTTTAAAACAAACCAAAAGGATAAAATAATTTGAAGAGATGCAACAATGTTCATATTGGAAAAAAATCCTAGAGCAAAATCAGTAACATAAAACTTACAGCTTCATATTCTTCCTCTGTCAGTGCTTGATAAACACTTCCATTTTTGGAACCCTCACTGATTTCTATGTTCTGGAGACTCCCAATACACTTAAAGAATTTACTAGTGTTTTTGGCGTCCCGTAGTACATAATCAGGTGGTTGTCCTCTACAATATATTCACAGCATATTTAGTGTTATTCAAAATAGTAAAAAATATACCGAGCCAACTAGTTTGTGAGATGAGAACTAAATCAAATATTTGTTTCATATTCAAAATCTAATAAACATCCTATATTTATGCCAGAGAGAGAGCAAGCATAGATTCTGAGAGGTGAAAAAACTGGTGAGTTAGAGGAAGTGAGAAACACCCTGAGATGTAACTTTTGACAGAGGCAACTGACTGCACTGCCCTGAGAGAGTTTTCCAGTGTCTAATTTGAGACTCCTTAATGGACATAGAAAAGGCTAAATGGATGACCATCGATTGTTTAACCTAGTGTGCCATACTGTGGAGATGGAAGTTGAGAATAACACTTTGCACTATGATATAAGGAAAGAGCTTCACAATTTACATGAATCAGTTTATTGAGGAAAAGGTCATTTGACTCAACTATATGATCTCTATCAAGCATTATTTTAATGAATAATGAGGTTAAAAAGAAAGAAGAACATGTCTCAAATGTATACTTCATTTAATTGTCTTTGACTAATGGAATTAACTTCTCATCACAATAGAAGTTGAGGCTATAAATTCTTAACAACAGCAAATGGAATTAACTTCTTCTCCCACAATAGAAGTTGAGGCTATAAATTCTTAACAACAGCAAATGAGGGCTTTTTAGATTTCTATTATCCGGCTTGTAAGATGAGGACAATCAGAGTCTATCCTAGATTCACTGCGTGACCCATTATTGAGCCACCTAAGATGGTGCGAGCAACCCTCAACTTGCAAGAAAAACTTCCTATAAATAAAAATGAAATTTGAATTTATGTTTCATTTGACTGTTTTTCATCTGGCTGACATATTAAGTAAAATTTGGATAGACAGCGCTAAAATATCTTCACGGTGATGCCATACTTTTGGTATATAAAATGGATAGTTACGTGATTAAGTTATGTTTCTCCTGAAGAGATAGTAGCATACCCAAGTATTTCAATCATCCTTTTCAAAAGATCAAATTCTGAAGCCCCAGGGAATAACGGTAATCCCAGAAACAATTCCGCCACAATGCACCCAAAGGACCACATATCAATAGCTGCTGAGTATCTTAATAATGGGTTAAGGGCTAATATGAATCCAAGAGTACATGAAAATAACCGGAAAAATAGTTAATAAAAAAGAGATAACAAGTCATCCGCAGAATATTATAAGTGTGCCATCAATTTAGACAAGGGCATGCTGCTACGTAAATCTAGCGTCTTATGTTATCAAGGTATCCTATGTGTGATTGAATTATTTCTTTATATCACAGTCATGAGGATAATGTATATCATGTTCATGTTGAAATGTGACTGTAACAAACCTGCCACACATAATGTTTTAGTAAAACTAAAGCATTAAAGAGTACTGAAGAAAGACAAGGCTCTGGCAAATCAACTAATTCATTCCCCACCCTTAACAAAAGGAAGGAAAACATGGCATGAGGTGATGGATATGTAGCTTCAGTTGAACAAAAATGTTCTTCAATGATGCTCTATAACTACGTCATAGTAGTAAAATACCAAGCAACAAGTAAATGTAGAAGCTTTAATTGTCATTAGATGAAATGTCGAAGCTTTAATTGTCATTAGATGAAGCTTTGGCAAAATTATTCTTGCGTTAGCCGGATATCATCAACATGAAGCCAAACTATGGTTCCACATGCTATAGCACAATCTTTATCTTAAGAGCAGCTGAGCAAACTAAGACAACCGCATGCAGCTTGTAATGTAGAAAGCTGATGAGGCAATAAAATAAAGCAATACAAAAAAACTCAAAAATAAAAATAAAAAAAAGCCTGCAAAGAACCTCAGGCTTTCAATTACTAACTTCATTGGTTAGGATACTGATATCCAAGAAGAACCTCAGGAGATCTATAGTATCGACTCTGCACAAAAAAACAGGTAAAAGGTGATGTAAGTACCAGATAATTATAATTAGCAATAAGAATTATCATAAAAGCCTACTTTCAACAGTGAATATAATGTATACCTGAATATAGGAGTAGACAGTGCGATTTTCCATGCATGCTGATCCAAAGTCAATAATCTTTATTTCTGCTGGCTTCACATTGCTACTGCGCATAAAACAAAGTTGTATAAAATCTCAAGATGAAATAGCTGCAGCATACATGGAAAATTAAAGAAAATAGCTGCAGCATACAGTTCTTTATGAGCACCTTCATGTAAGAAACCAACCTCGTACATAAAAGAATGTTTTCTGGCTTCAGATCACAATGAATAATGGCAGCATCTTTTAATAGAGCCAGTCCACATAAAATCTTAACATAAATTTAAGAAAATATATTACAATAAGATATCAAAACCAACAAAAAGGACTAAACAGAAAGGTTACACAAAAAATTGACATACCTGCTTAGAGAACAGCTGAACAATACCAAGTGACAATCCCCTAAAATGATTCATTTTGATAAGCTCATACCTGTATACTATATAATGTCAATACAAAAAAATGCAAGTGGGAGGAAAATATTAAATCTAGCATAGTAACATCGCATAATTCGACTTTGGCTCCTCTAAAGTGATTAAAGTGTAAAGAGAGAAAATCAAGGATTGTTATTTCAACAAACTTGTGATTTGTTATGACGACCAAACTATAATCACCTTTGATTTGTTAATCAATGGTTGACATTACTCACTTTACATTCTAATATGAGTTGCTCACTCTCGACGAGTCAGATCCATATAATTCATCCAAGATTTAAAGTAAAATTGAACTTGAACATCATTTAAGTTTTGATACACTCTCAATGATGAAAGCCAGACAAATATCAAATGACAAAGAAGTTAAAAACTTACAGGTTTGTGTCCAGAAGTTCAAAGCATATGCACAAATGCCGTTGAAATACAAAATAATCATATATACGAACAATGTGATGCTTATCCTCAGGGTCGTACTTCTTATTTAACTACAGAAAAAAAAAACAGTGTCTGACCACCTTCTCATGGCTGCACTTCCAAGAAAATGACTAGCGTCTTAAAAATGATAACAATATTAATAATAATAACAGCCGGTTACCGTTGTTAAAATAGTCACTTCAACCAGCGCCTGTTGATAGTATGCAGGTTGATTTTTAATGATCTTCACAGCAACAAAACTGTCGGTATCTGAATCCCAGCATTTGGCCACTTGTCCAAATGTCCCATGCCCAAGGAGATCTTTGACAATATATCTACACCATAACGGAATGCAAATTTTATGAAGACGTGGTGATTTTGCCAGATGGATGATGAGACAACTGACACCTTTGGTATCATAAAAAAATCAACAAGTATTGCTTTTGGTATTCGTTAAGGAACACATCTCATTATAACATAGAATGAAGGAATCAAATATGAATGACAAACCTTCTACTTTTCTCTACATGGATCAAGACAAAATTCACTGTCAGAATAAGATCCGAGTTTACATTATCATAGCCATCATTAAGCACTCCAATAGATGGGCTAGTCAAGAATCTTTTTGGATTTAGATCTTCAGAATATTTAAACTGTGGATTGCATATTTGGTATGTTTCAATTATTTCCTTGGTCAATCTTGCCACCAACTGCAAATTAGAAGTTAAGAATCAGTTGAAAATTTTAGGTACTCTAAGCTCCAAACAGTCACATTAAAAAAAACAGCAAAACTTGCCATCCTATATCAAAATTATGCTAGTTACATGTTCGTGTAATTAGAAACATAAAAACAAAGAGAAAACCGCGATCTATGTAGCAACAGAGCTTTCAAGCAAATCACATCATCAGCACACCAACTCCCAAAGAAATTAGATCCTACGAGTGACTCTGCCCAAGTGTATGCCTCTATCCTCCAGTCCTCCACACACCAACCAAGGTGAGCCAGAGTTAAAGAGACAGGGCCTATGAACTAAAACAGAGCCCAAACAGGTACGAAACGACTAGGAAGAAGATGTCAATGCATTGTAGGAAAGGATGGTAGAAAAGGGATAATTACAATTGCATTTACTTTTCCAAAGTCCAAACAAGGGTTGTTTTAATTTTCAATTTGAAAATCAAAAATTGAAAACTCACGACCATCTCACACAGGCTTTTAGTATCGTATTAATCCCACATTGTAAACAATGTAATTTATGTAAATTTCTCTTTTATTAAGATATTTAGTTATCACATATAGAAAGAGGATTTATTTTAAAGTATAGAAGTAGTTGGGTCAATATATTGGAATGCGTCATATACATAATCACCAATCAATGATATTATTTTCATTAATAGTCATCTTATTAACAGTTGGTGGCAAGGCTTTTGAACTGCAAGACTATGCTGCCATAAAATCCTATGTTGCCTTCATTGTAACCAAAGCTCAACCGCCTTCACTACAGCTGAACTCAATACCCCACCAATGGCTTTACTGAGTTCAGAATAGTCTCAAACACCAAACCAACCATTGTCACGACCTGTCATTGCCAAAACTATGTCCGATAACCTCACTAGGTGATCCCCCCTGCCCCCAATTCGATCAAATAGTAGAGACATGCCATCAGCAGCCATCACATGCTCCATCCGGTTTGCCTACATTGTCATACTCATGTGTATCCTTCTGGTATCATGTAACGGCATGCCCTTCCTATGTTCACCTCAATGGCAGACCCAACTTGCTCATCGGCATCATTTACTTTTTTTATGGCCATTACCCAAAGTTTAGGTTGATTTTCCTTACAGAGCTTATTTGATCTCTGTCACCGATTCAGTACTACAATGTCTGACTCTGACACAGTTAGGTCAATCAAATTGCCTCAAACTCCAATCCCAGGGTGAAGTCTCATACAAAAGAGGAAGTGCCAGCCTTTGGTAAATCTGAGTTGGAGCGCCTACAGGGCCTCATTGTTTCTCTCAATAAACCTTCTTACACTTGCTTTCTAGCCACGAGGCCCAGAACTAGTAACAACTTCAATTTCTTATGCTTGAATGGTTCTAGTATAATATCTGAGGCATCATGGATTATTGACTCAGGTACTACAAAACAATATGACTTTCCATTCCCCACGTCTTTTGGTCTTATTACCCCCACTTTAAGTAAACAATCACTTAACCAACCGTACCATACATGATGACTAGGATGCCTCCAATGCAAGGAATTATAGCATTAAATCACAAAATTGTCATTAGCATTTAGCATCTAACCCAATCCAATAGGATAAGACAGCAAAGTGAGAAAAACCAGCACTTGACAACAAAGAAACCGAATAGATAATTGACATATGAATGTGAATTGATAACCACATCAAATGTTCTTTAAACACATTAATTGAAAAATGCATTGACTAAGGGGCTACCGACAAAACGTTTACAAATGCATTGACTAAGAGGCTACCAACAAAACGATTTCCGGATCTTACTATCAACCTAGTAGTGATAGTCTGATAGTTATCCTTTCAACAACTTCAGTAACATTATAATAATAGTCCACATTACAAATAATGAAGTTTTTGTAAATTACTCAGTATTTGGATTATTAATTACCATAGATAGGAGTTTTTACTTTTAAACTTTAAACCATCCACCATAATTCCCTCTGACTAACTCTTTGAACAGAGTTACCTCCAAGAGAATTGTGATTTCATCCACACACACACAAAAAAACTCCACTTTCTCACTCAAAAATAAAAAACCAACCTTTTGAGTCAAAAAGCAATATTTCCCTCACAACACAGACAAGCATTTCCAAAAACACAAACTAATTCAAAATGACACACTAATGCAACAACAACAATAACAAAAAGTTATAAAGAAAATCACCACAAATAAATAAATTAAACTTACAGGTTTCCTAACAACAGCACGCAACTTTGAGGACTTTCCAGAAGCACTAAGTTTTTGTTGTTGTAGTTCTTCACCCCTCGGCACAAAAGGAGCAAAAGCAAGCTCCCTAGGACGCCATCCCGAAGAAGACGAAGACGACGACGCCGTTTCCACAACCGTTTCTCTGGACTGAGTCTGCTCCGCTTCACTACTACAACTACTAGGTCTAACCTCATCCATCACCCCAAAAGAAACAGACCCAACCAGACCCTAATTTTTCAATTCAAACTCACAAATTCTTTTTTCACAATTCCAATTCCACTTTCATTACTATTAATCATCACATAAATAAAACACACAAAAAAGGGTTATAGTTAAGAAAGTAACCTTAACCCTCCTCTCGTTGAAAACACTACGCTACGATTCCAGTTTCTTGAGAAATTCACCGACGGATTTTAATCCCATCGTGAAACGGAACCTCCAGAATCATCGTACGGTTAGGAAAAACCCGAGATCCATTGATTACCGGAGATTGAATTTACGGCGATGATGATGATGATGGTGACGACGATTTTCTTTTCTTTTCTTTTATTTTCCTCTGGGAATGAATTGAATCGGAGGGAGGAAAACGGAAGGAAAGGAAAAATGTTTTTTTTTTTTTCAAAGGGGGATTAGGGAGAAAAATAATGGATGGAAAGCGATTGGGATATTTGGTTAAAATAAATTAAATATAAAGTAAATTAATTAAATATAAATAATTAAATTAAAATAAAGTACTATATTAATTACCACTATTAATATATCTTTGGTTTTGGCTTAGAAAGAAAGAGAAAAAGAAGAGTGAGTGTGAATTTGATTTGACGATGCAAATTGCAATGGTTTAGATTGTGTGTTTGATGGATGGTTTCGGAGATAGACACGGCACGACCCACCGTCTTGCTTCGTAGTTTGGTCCAAGGTGAAATGGAGTATATAATTTCACTCACTCTTGGTTTATATATATATTGTGACCGTTATGAACAAAAATAAATATATATTTTGTCTTAATTTGGGGTAAATACAATATTTTATTAACATACGCATTAAAGAATAAAAAAATTAAATATGAGTGAAGTTTTATATAAAAACGATTAAATTTTATAATTATAAAGTGTTTAATACACTACTTCCAAGTAAATAAGTATTGATGTGTGGGCTCGTTAAAAATAATCGAATTATAAAATTTAAGACAATTTTTTTGAAAAAATAAGTTATTAATATAAAAGGATAAAATTGATAATAAATACTTTAAATGAAGGGTCAAATTGAAAGATAAAAGTTACACTAAAATTTAGTATCCTTTTATATAAAGGTTTAGATATTTAAATATTTAATTAAATAAATGACAAAAAGAAATATAAATAAGATATATTAAATGAAAGGTAAAATTAAAAAACAAAAAATCACATTAAAATTTGCTATTTCCTTTATAGTGTAATGTAAATTTAAAATCCAGGAGTAATTACATAAAATATTTTTGAATTATGCCGGCAATACACTATTTAATGTATTGTTTTCAACATAGAATTTCAAATGAATTCTATTAAATTTATGTATTTTATGAGCAAAAAAATTATGTATTTTTAAATCTCTCTTCATTATTATTTTTAATTTTACTTTCTCTACACTTTCTCTTTTTAATTGTT
>JBBPBQ010000002.1:17542245-17629445 GCA_037974755.1 Cicer yamashitae
AGATAACTGGTTAAAATTAGTATTATGTTTTACTATCGTCTAACAAAAAATAAAAAATTATAGCATAATAACTATAATTTTCATACTTTCATTTTTTTTCATGTTTTTTTTAAAAGAGTCATTAAATAAGCATTTGAAATATACAATTTATACACGAGATAAACGTTTGTCATTAATCAATTTATTAAATTTAGTATTTTTTTGCATCTTCTAAATAAAAATTAGAATAATTATATATAGTGATTTGAATTTATTATAAACACAGTAAAAGGGTATAAATGATTGTTACTAAATAATTAGTTAAATTTGTGTTTTTTTTTAATATTGTTGGTATAAAATCATAACAATTATAATACACTAACTATAATTTTGTCACATTTTGATTTTTTCACGTTATTTTATGTGAAAATGAATCACTATATAGGCATTTGAAGTGTATAGTTCAAGCATGAGATAAATATTTGTCGATAAACAATTAATTAAATTTGGTGTTTTATGACATTTTCTAAAAAAATGAATAATTAAAATATACTAATTTGATATTATAATCATCACTATACAAGGGATAAATATTTGTCACTCAATAGTTAATTAAAATAAGTGTCTTTTTTAATATCGTCGACATAAAAATGTGGTGTTTTTCTAATATTTTATAAAAAAAAGTGAGAATAATTAGAATATAATAATTTGAGATTATTATAATAACTATACAAGAGATAATATTTGTCACTAAAAAATTAATTAAAATAAATATTTTTTTTAATATCGTCGACATAAAAATGTAAATAATTATAATACACGGACTATAATTTTTTACAATTAAGAGCTTACAATTCATACATGAGATAAATAATTGTCACTAATCAATTAGTGAAATTTAGTATTTATTTTTTTTATATATTCTAACAAAAATAAAAATAATTATAATATACTAATATCATATTATTATAAACATCATACAATGGATAAATATTTGTCACTATAAAAAAATCAGTTAGAAGTGATTGAGGATAAAATAAAGACTTCAATTGAGGAAATTTTGGGACATGAATGTCTTCAAGATTGGAGATAATATCTTATTTATATATTTCAAAAAGAATTATTACAATTTATGTCAAAGTCTTTAAAATTCACGTGATAAGCCTTTAAAAAAAATATTCTCTTAAATTAAATAAAAAATTAGAAAAACTTTCACACACATAAGAATCTCTCTCGCGCAAACTGTTTTCACAATTTTCA
The DNA here is from genome assembly GCA_037974755.1 of Cicer yamashitae. Taxonomy (NCBI): domain Eukaryota; kingdom Viridiplantae; phylum Streptophyta; class Magnoliopsida; order Fabales; family Fabaceae; genus Cicer; species Cicer yamashitae. The sequence goes on from JBBPBQ010000002.1 coordinate 17,543,485, forward strand.
TCCCCTCACGTGTGAACTAATCTTCCTCACACCAACTTCAGCGCCGACGATGAGTTGATCGGCCACAACGTTTTTCTGTTTTTGAACTGGCCACAAATTTCTTTCTCTTCCCCTTCCATCTGTTCAAACCTTTTCAAAGATACGCAATCGATAGTGCTTGAGAGTAAAGAAATTCAGGAGACTAAGCATAATTTTTTTATTGTTCCATTATCATCTTTACATTGGTTGCAGGACACTGTCAAAACTGCAGCTCGCCGAGGTTTCAGGGGAAAGGATCATTGAAACTTTTCATAATGATGAAGAAGCACTGGATGCTGCAGACAATGGGGTTGTTGTAAGTATTCTATTATTCATATTCTCATTTTCTTTTCACGAGCAGGTTTGTTTGGTAGAAACACTATGAAAAAATCAGAATCATTGCATATTCAAATTTAGTACTTGTTCTAGTATGCATATTCTCATGGTTTTGAAGAGACTTCATACTTTTATCTTGTTTTATTTAAAACTCTGATTTTGTACTGTGAAGTTTTATAGAAAGTGAACTACTTTGCATGCCTTTGGTTTAGATGATATTAGCTCAGGCTTGTGGATTATCAGATTGTAACTTCACAATTTTTATAAATTATCTTGTAGTAGCTTACTGTTGAGTTTTATATAAGCTAATAAAAATTGAAGTTTTATAGTTCAATGCATATTTATTGGTTTATCTAGGTACATTACTACTAGTATTTTGTTAGATAATGGATTTAATCATTTTGTTAATTTAATTTCTCTGTTGAATCTAATGGCATAGGTTGTGGATCTTTTCACACTTTGGCCGGATAAGAGGTACTTGTTTTTCTTGTACTATTGCCTGTTCATCGTATAAGAGCAATGCATTCACTAGGAAGACTCCCAACACTTTTACATTTACTTATAATTTTACAAATTTGCATTACACTTAATCCATACTAAGCAATTGGGAGGGTTTATCCTTAACATGATTTAATGTTTTCTTAATTTTTAACACAAATACTTCGGGTAACATGAAATAAAGTCAGTGGAGATGATTGCGTTAGTTCCTTCACAGTCAGAGTAATGCAAACTTCGAATGTCTACAAGCAGGACAAGTACGTGGAAGAAGGCTGCATTTATGTTTTGTTTGCAATTTCAAGTTTGTCAATTCATTTTTATATTTCATATTATATTACAGGATTAACTAATAAGATATTTAAGTGAAATCCCTAGGGATGTGACACTGTTTTTGTAACACCAACAGCTTAAACTATTGATATCGCACATGCGTAGATCATGGTAATTTTCTTTTCTTCATCCCTCTACAATGTAATAATAATATTAACTTTCATTTAGGGACCACTTTCACTTGTTGCTTTGATAGAAAAATGCAATAACTTTAGTGGTTTCACCAAAGACTTGTAGGACCATTTCTAAAATGCTGAAAAAGATGGTAACTTGTGTAAATTGTCATTCGTTATGAGTATTTTCAAATACATTGGCTAAATCTTTTACATGGAATGATTTCAAGGTAAATATTTTTTGTTGATAAGGTAGAGATTTAAGACATTACTCAGAAAACCAGCTTATTTGTTTTGGTAGGACCTAAAAGTGGCCAAATAAGAGCCATTATCATAGCCATTTAGTTGTGAGAATGACAAAGTTGGTAATTTTCAATATGATGACATGAACAGGGGATGGAAAACCTGAACCTAGGCAAATAGACTATTAAGTTACTTGATTTGCTTGCTAAATTTCTTAGTTTCTAATCTACAATTCTAAATAAATAAGCATAGCTTTGATAATTAATTAGTGGTTGTTTCTGCAACAAAAACACATACAAAATAAGTTGCAGCAGGATCAAAAAGAGTGTTATCTATTAGGGCTCAAAAACGCATACAAAATAAGTTGCAATATGATCAAAAAGAGTGTTATCTAGTACCTTATCTCAACAAGTAAGTAAATTTTCATTATAATTTACCTATTATAACATAAATGTATTTAACATTATATATAGAATTTCAATTGTAATTTATCTAGTACCTTAGCTCGAATGAAGTGCCACAGGTTTCAAAATGTTCTTTCCAGTGTTATCGCTTGTCATCCGAAGGCAGCTAGAGGGAAGTTATTTCAGGTACCGACCGTTCTTTTGATGGTTTTTTTATCATATGGCGAAAATTGAGAGGTCTTTGTATTTGTACTGGTTTTATTTTATTCCTTAGTTGATATTTGATAATCTGATAATGACTTCATTATCTTAGTCCAAGTAGAAATCTGCATATAATAACTCAAACAAGTTTTTCAAACAAGTGTGGAAATGCAATATCACTTAATGAATCTATTCGTTAAATAAATTCTTTGCTTTTGTAAGCATTTGGCTAAATTTTGCCCTCTATACCTCCTTGATGCTTTTCTGCCACATTTTGGCACCTATTAATTTATTTACTTCAAAAAAATGTCATGATAATTTCACTTATGTATCGCTCCATTATGGTGGTTAAATACTTGAATCGTATTTGAGTATTTTTATCCCGATTAGTCCTCCTGAATTTTATTTATCAGGTGCCAACAAATCAATATATGCTCCTGATCCCCTTGATGTTTGGAGAATGGTACAAGTGGACATTGTCTCCAATGGCAAAAAACTTACACTAACAACGATGCCCATTCAAACTGGTTAGTTTTGTTATTGGCCTTCCCTTCTGCTTATAATGTAAATTGTTTCTATTCTTGGCTCGAATAGTTGGGGTTATGCAGTACCGTTTGGAACTTATTGATACATCCAGAAATAGAAAACAACGGCTAACAAACTACCTATCATGTGTGTAACAGTCTCAGGACTCGGAAGCCATGGGGAGGCACTTCTCCGAAAATCCAATATTGATTTTCATGTATGTTATGTTATCCACACTCTTTAGATTCAGTAATTTTACTGATAGAAAAGATTATTGAAATTATCACCTGAAATGAAATCGTTTAATGAATGCATTCGGAAATCGGGAAATGGACATTTTTGGCAAAATAATTCTTACAAAGTTTGTATTTGGTGTTGTTATACACTATACAGGTAGTTATTTCTCAGATGAATGGAAAAAATCACTCATCAATTCTACCAATTCATTTATCGTTGGAAGAATGAGGATAAAACTATGTAGGGGTTGAATTACAAAAGCTAGAGAGATTTACTCCCCAACAATGCAGGTATTATTTCATCAGTGTATTTTTTTTCTATGTTTTAAGCTATCTATTTGAAGACTTATATCATTAAACTAACATTATATATAAAATTTCAATTATAATTTATATGTTTCTATCTATATAATATTTTCTCACTATGATTTTACATATGATATTCAATTTTAGTGGCAAAGACAACCTAAAAGTTATGAGTGTGGCTACTATAGTATGATGCATATGTTGAACATTGTATCTAGTTGTATTAATTTTTTTATTGTTCCATTATCATCTTTACATTGGTTGCAGGACACTGTCAAAACTGCAGCTCGCCGAGGTTTCAAGAGAAAGGATCATTGAAACTTTTCATAATGATGAAGAAGCACCGGATATTATTTGGATATTATTCGTAAATTATTTGTATATGATATTATGGTTGTATAAGAAATTCTAGTTAACAAGTTAATATGTGAAACTTTGATTATGTATATGTGAGGAATGAAAGTTATGAACTATTTTTAAAAAAAAGGTTAATTATTTAAATAGGTTGGCTCAAATTCTAGTTAACAAGGTAATATTTGAATTTGACTTGTTGTATCGGTTCAAATTTTATCGATGAAATAAATCAATTTTAAATTTTGACTTGTTACATATTTCATTTTAGCCAATTTTATAGTTAACTATTTGTTACAACGGCTTATGTTAGATCGGACAAGCAACCTATCTAACATGTACATAGGAACCAGACTTAAAAAACTTAAAATGCATAAGTGATAGCACGTGTTTAGCATTATTATTTGGGATGAATTTGAACTCAGACCTCTAGTTAAGAGGAAAAGACACTTATCATTTCATTTAAGTCCAAGTGGTCTAGTATAGCTGGAGAATATTTGAAGTTTGAACACTAAGATACTCAACCTTACATGCTTAACGTGACCCATTATCTCTATCCCTTATCAGTCAACACATGCATTTTGCCTCATGTAAGTGGACAATGTGACACACATTTGTTTTGGTTCCTAACGATGAGAACGAACAATTGAAGGGTATCTATAAATTCAAGGAGTTTGTAATGTAACTAATGTCTCACCAAATTTGATTTGAGCAACTTGGTTGATGCGGATAATTTCCAATAATCAACAAGTATTTTATTTTATTTTTTACAGAAACAAAATCAATACATTTTATTATTATTATTATTATTATTATTATTATTATTATTATTATTATTATTAAGTAACCAAATAATAGAAGATGATAAGAAGATAAAAACATGTAATTATAGTGTTAGTTAAGGTCTAAACAAACACATTTGCTCACACCTTAGCTAAAGTGTGAACAAACTTAATTATAATGTTTGAATAATTATGAATAATAGACTTATAATGATCAATAATGGATTCAAATTTTGAAAAATCAAGAGGCACATAATATTGGTTTTGAGTGAAGTTCATAAATCACTTTGGACTTATTCAATTATTTACGGATAAGCATGAAAAAAATTGCAGAAAACTGAACAATTATACAATATCTCATAGTTTATTTAGCTACTATGTTCAACCCATAAGCAATATTAAAAACTCATAGTTTATTCGACCATAATTTCTATTATATCTTCTTCTACATCATCCACTCTTACTAACAAGTTTAATTACACACTCTACAATATCTTTTATTGTATTTTTTTTATAACTATAAAAATTTACAAGATTAATATATTTTATATATATATATATATATATCACTTTATAAAAAAATTTAAAATTAAACCCGCGCAAAGCGCCTATCATTTTCTAGTTTCTACCTAATTGCATACCGCTGCAAAACTGTTGAATTTTGAGAAAAAATATAAGAATTTGTCTCTCTTAATCCATTGACTATGCAGTAGAATGCAAAGAAAATTGTTGCAAATGATGTCTTCTCAGAACCTAAAACATGAAGCGAAAATTGTGGAAAAACATGAAGGGAAAGTCATGTAGTTTTCTATTTAATTAATGGCAATTTTACCTTGTGCAAGTTCATGTTCCACAATTCTAACGATTGTTACTTTGACAAAACACATAAAAAGAATTTACATGAAAAGAAATAGAAACCATGAAAAGCATGCTAAAAAGCCAACAAAATTGAAACCTTGGCCTATCTGAATCATTTTTCAATATGGCAATAACATATTAACTGGAAATCTGAATTTTATACAATTAACACATCAAACTAGGCCAAGGTTTTATTTATTATTCACTTACTATGTTAAAGAAAAACAAATTGAAGTAGCCATTTTCAGGAATAGAAGAATTTACTACCTCAAAGTGTAAACTTCTATTTATAACAGCAACACAATGATCAAGGCATGTAATGTGATACAAAAAAGAGGCCAACATAAACTCTACATATAGAAAGATTACACAAACTCTCAAATCAAACTCTTATCAAATTTTGCATTAAAAATCACTAACTATCTACTAACAGAAACTTGGCCAACAGATCTAGACCGTTCAAGCTCATCAGATGGATCCCAATCCAATGTAGATGATTGAATCTTAGACAAAACCATGAAAACCTCAGAAACATTTGGTCTTAAATTAAGGTCACTAGCAACACATCTTTTAGCAATCTCAGCCATTGAATATGCAAGTTCCAAAGGATATTCATCTTTCAAATTTGGATCCATGAAACCTCTAAGCTTCTCCCTAGCATTTTCCCCTTCAAGAACCTGATTCACAGTAACAGACAGAAGCTGATCCCCACCAGCGACTTCTCTTCCAGAAAGAATCTCCAAAATCACAACACCAAAAGCAAAAACATCCATCTTTGGAGTAATCAAACCATTCTCAATATACTCAGGTGCCATGTAACCTTGAGTCCCAATTACATGTCTTGTTATAGTGTTAGTTAAAGTCTAAACAAACACATTTGCTCACACCTTAGCTAAAGTGTGAACAAACTTAATTATAATGTTTGAATAATTATGAATAATAGACTTATAATGATTAATAATGGATTCAAATTTTGAGAAATCAAGAGGCACATAATACTCGTTTTGAGTGAAGTTTATAAATCACTTTGGACTTATTTGATTATTTGCGGATAAGTATGAATTTTTTTGCAGAAAACCGAACAATTATACAATATCTCATAGTTTATTTAGCTACTATGTTCACCCCATAAGCAATATTAAAAACTCATAGTTTATTCGACCACAGTTTCTATTATATCTTCTTCTACATCATCCACTCTTACTAGCAAGTTTGATGGTGGTGATGTTGGAGAAAATTCAATATCAAAATGGTACTCAACTTGGTCATTGTAGGATGAAACGGAGGGAATTGAGTGACCGGTGGTTTTGAAACGTAGTAACGTAGGAGTTGTAGAGTGAACCGTTGAATTGGTAGTGCTTCCGTCCAAGGTTCGAACACTCGACTTTCCTAATTTTAGTTTATACTTCTTCTTCGCAGTAGTGTGCCATTTTTTTAATGCCTTTGATGTTTGCTCTTCAAATATTGATTTTTTCATTGTTGAGCCCATCTGCAAAAATGCAGTCAATTAGTCTATCTTGAAATCTTAGTAACTTGCAAGTATAAATGATGGTAAATGATGATAGTATCATGAAATGCAAAACATGTAATATATGACATATCATCATAAATTCATAATGCAACTAACTTCAAAAAAAATTAACGAAGATATATCTTATATCATGGAGTGTGGACAAGATCATTGACTCAACAACTGACAAATGATAAGATCTGGTACTATCTTAAAACTTGAACTTATGATCTAACTCAATCATACAAAACAATGTATAAGGTGAGCGCTAACGAAACATTATAATAATCGGTATTGAGGCAATATTTCTAGGCGATGTGAGACTAACACACTAGGAGGCTATCTAAGGTAGCTTTCCAACACATTCTTAGTGGCATCGAGAAAGACACATATCGGTGTCGCGCAAAAAACTTAATCAAAGAATGATTTTGATCATCATGTACCTGAGTAACAAGAGCATATAGTGGAAGAGTGATGTAGCTGCAGAGGCACAGCACCCCAACCCTTCAAAACCACATAAGTTCATCAAATATTAGTTTATGGTGGTAATGCTTAGATCATACTAAAAAGATCATACTAAAAAGAACTTTAAGTATGAAATTCATTTTATTGCAAAAGAGAATTTTAGATCAAACTTACCCTAAAGCTACTTTGACTATTCCAATTTTGAAATAAGCATTGAAACAACTTGTTTGCCCAAAAGAATACTGCAAATTAAGAAATCACCATTCATTGTTAGTCATTTACCATAATCTACATAGACTAAAATAAAACAGTATTTAAGGTGAAAAGATAGTTCTTGCCCATATCCACAAGAAATACGTTATTTGAAAGGCATTCTGCAACAAAAAAGTATCAGTTAGTTATAAGCATTAATAACTCAAAAATTGAAAATACCACATAAATATTTTTCTCTCATTAGTACTAAGATTGAACTAGTAATGTCAATTGAGGATTACAGAAAATAGTAGTTTGTTCAAATTGTACTACGCTGCAGTACTATAGCATCACTATGCCCTGTATTTTACAACACTTTGTACTAAATAAAGTATTGTGGAACAGTTGTGATATGTTCAAATTCTACTACGCTATAGTGCTGCTATTTGACAGCACTTGATTGAACTAGGAATCGTTTCCTACTTGTTTAATTCGACATCCATCAAAATATCTTAAATAATATAAAATGAATTAAAAAAATTGTAAGCTCGAGTAACCAAAAGATTTATCTTCTTTACACTGTATTTAACAAATTGTTTACCTGAAACAAGGCAAAATGCATAAGATGAAGAAGTAATTGAGGCCGACCAAACCAAAAATATTTGTCCGAGCCTTGGACAAGAGGAATTCCTCCTTGGATAACAACATGTCTTCTTGTGATTTCTGTAGCCATTTTTCCCAATATGGCTTGAAGTTTTGTTCCAACAGCCAAAATTATCTGCAACAAATTAAATCATTAATATAGTGGTAATCTCAACCATGGTTATTAGTATCTTGCGATACATGTGAGTCTAATCTTGATTACAAACAAAATTGAACTCAATCCATATGAATCTTTAGAGACAAACAAAATTGAACTCAATCCATATGAATCTTTAGAGAGTATCTATATTGGACACAAATTTCATCTTGAATCCCAATTCATTATTAATGAATCACTACCTAAACTTAGTACAGCCAACCACTTTTTTTTTGTTATTTCATTTTACTTGAATTATTTTGATGTTAGTAGGCGATGTATTAGCTTATAGGTTTCTTATGACACTTGTTTTTATTTATAAAATATAATTGCTAGTGTATGTGACGATCCGTAATAAGATTCAATTCATGATTCCGAAAATAGGTATTCCAATTTACAGTTTGAATCTTGATTTGATAACCATGATCTCAACCAATCACCGAATTTTATACAGAGAACATAATACTTACAGCAACAGAAATCAGAGATGCCCAAAACATAAGATGCCATCCTGAAAAATAAATAGGATTAACCAATTTAGTTTTCAACTGCAAAAAGTAAGTTCGGTAGTATTCAATTTGCTTATCGTCAAAATTTAGGAGGATGAAAAGAACAAATGAAACCCAGAGAAGAGGACTGTAAATAACACAGTACACATAATAAGCATCTATTTCAAACCAATATGTTATCACCAAAAAAAAAACCATACATAATTATAAATAGTGCTTTAAATGAGCAGTGTTAAAACCTTACCTGACTCCCACAACTACCTTGAAGTCATCCTCCAACGATCTCTTGATATATTTTTGGAAGTTGAATTTACTTCCGGGTGACAGGTGGATCTACACATGATGCACCGTAAGAAAGGAAGGTGAATCCCAACATTTAAAAAAATAAATCTTATGGAGTATGACTCACGGTGATAAATCCTTTGCGAAGAGTGAGGTAGTCAACCTTATCCACAGACCTATAAAACTGTCTAAAGAAGCAACTCTGAAATTGGAAAAATCGAAAAAAATGGTAAATCGTTTATCTTGAAGGAGCATGACATTTTTAAAGCTATGAAATTGCAGGCATTCTGTTGATAATAATATTGGAAAAAATAGAAAGAGTCGGTGTTGTCTATCGCAAATACGGAAAATAGCGGCTACTTCAAATTGCACTATACTAGAGTGCTATAGTTACACTATACCTGTTGTTTGTTAGACAACACTTTGTGCTAAATAGTATATCACAAAACAATAATAATTTGTTCAAATTTTGCTATGCTATAACTCCGCTAGTCTCTATTTGAGAATACAAGCAATAGTCAATCCCTTTGTTCTGCTACCTCACTTGCCAATTTTTCTGAGCTATACCTCAAATAGTACAACTAAAGTGTCACTCTTCTTTTTCTTTAACAAATTTTACATGCATTGATGGTTCCAATCTAAAAACATGGTCACTCGTGCCTCTAACTTGTTGATGAAATCAAAATCAAATCCTTCACCTCAAGCAAATGGAAATGAAAACATAACATATTAGAAAAGTTGGTCTTACTATATAGAACAAGATTGGAATTTTAGCCCAAAAAGTTGCATGTTGTCTAACAAATGATGTTTCATGTGTAAGCCGAAGTCTTGAAGGATCTGCATGATAAATGTAGAAGCATTTGAAAATAAATGTGGTTTACTTAAAATCTAAAGAACTGGTAGTTTTCATAATCAAAGAAGAAAAATAGTTAAATACATCATTGGACAGCATACCATTGGCGAACTCGTATCTATAAGACGATGTTTCCGCCTCCCACGCCTTCCATCCTCGTATCTACATAAAAGGAATCCTCAATCAGCAACAAGTTATTAACTCAATCTACGTAAAAGTTGCATCGAAAACTGAAAGCGACAACTATTTTGAGACACTATTTTTTTCAAACGTAACAAATATTTTGGGATTGAAGGAGTATAAACAAAAGAATACAAGAAGTTTGAACCACTAAATGAGACTATCACTTTTTTAAGGCTCTATTAAATCCTTTAGACTAGATGCTTTCGCATCACTGTAATTGGATTTAGTTTCATTCTTCTGAAGCAAGACAACAAAAAACTATACCAAATAAGTATCCTTAAAATGCATAGATAGTGCAAAATAACTTAAGTAATGGATCAAAATAAAAAGAAAGGCATACAGACCTTTAGTCTCCCAAGAAACATTGTGACAGCACTGTATATCACATGAAGGACCGCTAAGAAGAATATGAGGATGTGTAGCTGGTGCAATCCATCGACAGATATAAGTGGCTTATGTCTCTATAACAAACAACAGTTAGATTTACAATTTCATAAATGAGGGCAAAGTTTGCAGATAAAGAGCAGTAAAGATCAAAAGGAACCTTTGATAAATTTACCTCCTTGCATCGGTAAGGTGTAGCATCCTCTGATAAATATCTCGGATCATACTTCTTGTGACGCGCATTTGTATATGCATTTGTATATGATGGACATGGCAACAATGTGTCTGCCATATGGGCAGGAATACATATTCTAACCATATAGCTCTGGCCAAAATTCAAAAGGAGTGAAATGAAACCTAAAATCATCAATTCTGAAAGAAAAAAAAAAACAAAATAATTAACATTGATTAGAGAAACCTGAGATAAATAATTATAATTATCATCATCATTATATTAGTATTCCAAATAAATCTGAAAATGAAACAATGACGGTAAATGAAAATTAACTCAACATGAGTCAAAGTGTCAAACCAAGAGAAAAACAGCACTATAAGTTGTGTAGCACCCACATTACATGTTAAAGACGTGGCTAGTGTCCGACATATGTCACGGTCAGTTTGCAACCGCAAACTAACACAAAACCGATAAATAAAGTTACATTTAATTTTTTTTATTTTCAAATTATTATTGGTGTCAATGTGCAAGTGTCTGTATCTAGCATTTTTTATATGTGTTGGTGCTTCATAGATCATATGTTTACAACTATTAATAGGTTGACTAAAATCTTACCAACTTTGACTTTTTCCAACGCTTCAAGCAAATACTTCTTCCGCCTGTTTCTAAGCCACTGACAAAAAAAACAGAAGACTCGTGAATCATGCAAGGATTTCAAAGAGCCCAATAAGCAAAATAATCCCTCAATTTCAAAAAAATTCTAAGATTTCACTTATTATGACACAATTTCAAGCAAACAAAAAAAAAAAGACAAATTTGCCGCAAGGAAAAAATCAAAGACAAATTAATTGAAACAATGATCAAATAGAATTATCATTGAAACAAATTAAATTTGAAAATATAACAATTAAAATGAAAAACAAAATAAAATTAAAAAAAAAAAAAAAGAGTTTCAAATTACCATTCCAACTTTGTGAAGACTTGTTTCCAGAGTAATGAAAATCAAGATGAAACCAACACAAGCAACAACCCATGTTGGTGTAAGTTCGAGGTCTCTAGAAGTGTCTCCGCTTTCACTTGAAGCCATAGCAACACCTCCATTCAACAACAGCCATGAAACTACACAAAATGAACATTTTTGTGTAACCAAGAACAAAATTATTAAACCAAGTGAGTGAATTCCTTCTCTTAGAACCGTACTTGAGAGTTTCCTGATTCATACGGCTGACTCAACAGTTAATTCTTTTGATCTTTTTTTTTTCTTTTCTGGAAACAAAGAAGAAGAAAAGACTTGTAAACGAAGTTTTTTTCTTTCTAGAAGCAAAGAAGAAGAAAAAACTTGTAAACGAAGAAGCAGAAAGAAGAAGCATACGATGTCAATTTAAATTTTGACTATACTATTATTAATATAAATTAAGATTAATAATTCACCTGCATTACTAGTATTAGCATTGCCATTTCCAGTTAGTGTACAAGATTTCCGCATCAACTCTCTGGACTATACTGTTATTAGTATTTGCATTAATTATAGGAAGTGGAGAAAGTCAATGATTTGATTCAAGTTACAAAAAAATGTTGTCTTTCTCGTGGGTGTTGTTGAATGGAGGTCTGGCTATGGCTTCAACTGAAAGTAGTGACAGTTTTAGAGACCTTGATCATACACCAACATGGATTGTTGCTTATGTTTGCATTGTTTTCTTCTTGATTTCCATTATTTTTTAGAATAACGCTAATTTGAAACTCATTTTATTTTATTTTTTAAAATTTTATTTTGTTTTTCATTTTAATTGTTATATTTTATTATGCCTTTCACAATTAATTGAACTGTCCTTTTCAAATTTAATTTGTTTAAATGATACTTCTATTTGATGGTTGTACTTGTTGGTAGTTTAATTAATTTGTCTTTGATTTTTTGCCTTTTCAAATTTAATTGTTTCAATGATAATTCTATTTGATCATTGTACTTGTTGGTAGTTCAATTAATTTGTCATTGATTCTTTGCTTCTGTGGCAAATTTGTCTTTTTATATATATATATATATTGTTGGGTGAGATCACTCCCCAAGTGGAACCCACCAAGTTTATTAGTATTATTATTATTATTATTATTGAAATAAAAGAAAACAAAAAAAAGGAATATATGGTTTATTGGACTTGACCCATGTAAAGGAAAAAGGCAAAGGCAAAAGGCAAACAACCGAACCAACAATAGTAACCGCACGCACGCACGGCAACCAGAGAAAAGGAAAGGAATTCAGTTGCAGTTGCGGGGTGGTAATAGTTTTACTTTCTCTGAGAGTTATTTTGGCATACCCACTTTAGTTATAAAGTTGTTGTTGTTCATTTATATTCTCGTTATTAGGAAGAGTGATTGATATTCCCTATTGTTATTAGGAAGACTCTGCTGTACCCATTAATTATTATAGTGGAAGGTTTTACTGGACTAGGTCCCGTGGTTTTTATTATCTCAATTTGAGGGAAGTTTTGCAGTTAAAAATTGTGTTTGTCTCATTTAATTTTTTGCCAATTATTATTTTCTGTTTAGCCATTTATCTGCACATGTGGAGAAAAATATTTCGCATTATTGAGATAGTTATTTCTAATTATCTCTGGTTTTTCCCAAGATATATATATCATAAGTTATATGATACAATAAAAAATAGAATGTGTATCTATATTATGAAATTTTTTATTAATAATTTTCTTTAATTTGTCGTTACTATAGTATCGATTAATTAAAGCGGAGTGTGTATCCAAAGTGATTTATGAACTTCACTCAGCTAGTATTCCTTGCCTCTTGATTTCTTAAAATTTGAATCCATTATAGATCATTGTAATTTGTAAGTCTATTATTCATAATTATTCAAACATTATAATTAAGTATGTTCACATTTTAGATAAGGTGGGAGCAAATGTATTTGTTCATACCTTAGTTAAGACTATAGTTACATATTTTTAACGTTTTATCATCTTCTATTATTATTATTATCATCTTCTATTATTATTATTATTATTATTATTATTATTATTATTATTATGATTATTATTATTATTATTATTATTATGATTATTATGATTATTATTATTATTATTATTATTATGATTATGATTATTATTATTATTATTATTATTATTATTATTATGATTATTATTATTATTATTATTATTATTATTACTATTACTACTAGTATTACTACTATTACTACTATTACTATTATTATTATTATTATTATTATTATTATTATTATTATTATTATTATTACTACTAGTATTACTACTATTACTATTATTATTATTATTATTATTATTATTATTAATATTATTATTATTATTATTATTATTATGATTATTATTATTATTATTATTATTATTACTATTATTATTATTAATAATAATCAAACTTGGCAATTCATGTTACAAAGAAAATTTAAATATACAAGTTTTGTAAACTACGTTATCAAAATCAAACAGTTTTAGTCTCTCCACGTAGTTGCGCATGTGCATGTATGGTTTAGTTTACCCACATAAAATATTCTTACGACATGCATGACTTGATTGTGAAAATCTTGACTATAGACTTGCTACATTTCGTCCTAAACAATCCATGCAAAAAAACTATTGGCCACAAAAATAATAGACAACATTATATTTCTTGTACAAAAAGAAAAAATGGAGAAAGAGTACAAGTAAAAGTTTTTGTTTGAACAAGAGAGAATGAAAAAAAGAAAATGACACGTCTAACTAAATGTGTAGCATCTATTTAGGTTCCACTTTTGTTGCAAGTGTGTACCCTCCACTATAATCAAAGGCATTATTGTCATTAACATTGTCCTTCTTAGTAAAAGTAGTATCAATATAAGGATGTCTCATTGCAGCACCCTTAGAAACTCCAAAATCATTGGCAGAAGAGGAAGCAGAAGTAGAATTTGTGCTCATTCCATCATTATGCAATATGGTTTCTAATGCTTTCACAACTTCACTCATCGTTGGACGATTTGCAGCCGATTCCTCGACGCATTGCATTGTCAACTCTAAGAATCTCCCGAATCCTATTGGATTTGCAGTGTTTCTCACCACTGGATCCATTAGTTCGTTCAAACCATAATACTCTTCTTCTCTGTTGTTCGACAAGGTTCGAACCTCGCGAACAATGTACTTACCCTTTTCAATTGGTTGTTTGGATGTTATCAATTCAAGCATAACTATGCCAAAACTGTATACATCACTCTTCTCAGTTAGTTGTTGAGTCATGTAATATTCAGGATCAAGATATCCCTGCAGATGTTAAGTATTTTAGATATCAAGTTATGCGATCACGTGAATACAATTCAAATCCGTCGATCAAAATTTATGTTTGCATTGAAGCAAAGTCGAACAATTAAAATCCAAATAAAATTTGAATATTGTTATTCTATTAAATTAGTTATTTGATTGTATATATAGTGCAACATAAGAAATGGTGCAATATTACTCACCAATGTCCCTTTAACCTGAGTTGAGACATGGCCTTTCTCACTGTCTGATACCAGCTTAGACAGACCAAAATCTGCAACCTTTGCTGTCAAATTTTCATCCAGCAAGATATTGGTTGACTTCACATCTCTGTGGATTATGGGAGGGTTGGCAAGTTCATGTAAGTATGCAAGTCCTCTAGCCGAACCAAGAGCGATACGAAGTCTCCTCTTCCAATCAAGTTGAATGCCAGATCTCCCTGCAACTCACATTCATTGATGCAAAAAATTCTATTAATTGCTTAAGCAGTATTGTGCATTTCAGTTTTGTTAAATAGTAGCTATAGCACAGTGAAATTTGAACAAATTACCATTGTTTTGCAATACGCTATTTAATGCATAATATTGTCAAATAACGGCTATATCATTGTTATGCAATGGAATTTGAACAAACTGTTATTTTCCACAATTTCCAATGGATAACACTGATATATCTTTTTGTTCTATAATAAATGCCAAAAAATAAGCTGCAATGAAACATGTGTACAGTACATAAGTCTTAAATAATTTTCCTCCATGCAATAATTTTTGTTACAAATAGTTTAATCAGCAACAGTTCATTACTAAATTTTAAAATTGTTTTTCATTCATAAAATAAGATTAGATTTCAGCTTGAGTGTTCCTTCACTGTGAACTGACCTGACAAAGTCTCCCTAAGTGAACCATTGGTGATAAATTCGTAAACCAACATCTGTTCTCCTTGTTCAAAGCAGAATCCCACAAGGCCAACAAGATTCTTGTGATGAACTCTTGAAAGCAACTCTATTTCATTCTTGAACTCTAGGCCTCCTTGCATTGATCCTTGCTGAGCTCTTTTAATTGCAACTATTTTTCCATCACGAAGAACCCCTTTGTACACCTAGTGCCAATAATAAAGAATTATTAAAATATCTTCCTAAACTAGACGTAGGTTTCTTCCTCTGTTCCTTTTTTATAGTCGTTTTAAGGTTATTAGCACATCCCAATAGAGCCAATAAATTTCGTTAGTTTAGATGAAATTATTTGTCTTTCCTGTAATACCTTTAATTATTTATTATCTCGTTCCACCAATTTCTTCCTATGCAATATATAGTTAGGGATAATTTTTAAAGAACAATAATTAATCCTACATGGAACTTTCAAAAGGACAAATAATAAGAAAGAAAAAAATTCATAAAAAAAGGCACAAAAAGGAACAAAGGGAATAAAAAGAAGAAAATACCTTGCCATAGCCACCAAAGCCTAACTCGTTGCTTCCAGAGAAATTGTTGGTTCCCTTTTTGAGTTCATCATAAGAGAACCATCTTGCTCCCTTCAATTGTGGTGCACCTCCACTATCCTTGCCACTTGGTGCCCAGGATGCTGCAAAAAAGAAATGCTTGTGGTGTAAGCAAAGTTGATGATAGTTTTTCTCAATGTTATCAAATAGCAGTTAAAACAGCACTACAACGCTATAACAGTGCAAAGTGTTGGTGGCTATAGCAGTACTATAGCCCTGTAGTGTGCCAAAATTTGAACAAACTGCTATTTTTGTGATACGCTATTGACAACTTACACTAGTTATAACAAGAAAATCTAAGTGAGAACTTTGTTTGATTACCAAATGGTCTACTTATTCCAATGGCTTTCTCTGCGCGCTTCTTTTGGAGGATTGCGTATACTCCTAACCCTATAAGGCACAGAATCAGACATATGCTCCCAGTTGCTATCCCAATAATAATACCTCTGCTAAAAGAAGCTCCTCTGTGAGAATCTGAAATAGTTTATAGTTACATTTAGTTATGCAATTTTTGAGACACAAATTTGACAACAAAAATCGATAACAATATGGATGGTTAACACAGTTCAAATATGTAGTTATTTACGTTTAGTGATTGGTTAATAAATATAACAAGGTGCCACAATTCATTAACCATCTTCTGAATGCTAACCACGATTTTCAAGTGTTCGAATAAATATGATATGTATTAACCACAATTTGTGATAAAAAATATACCTTAATTGTTGTGAATAGCATTCAAAATCGTGGCTAATCGTGTTCTGTAGATGATTAGTGAGATACTACACTTTGTTATAACCATTAACCATCTACTAAACATAATTAACCATGTATTCGAACTACATTGTTAACCATCAAAATTGTTGTCGAATTTTGTTCTCATATTTTGTGTCAAAATAACACAACTCTGCATAGAAGTTGCAACTGTGAGTGTATTGTATTTGTATCTTACTTGGAAAAGCATAAGGAGATGCAATGAAGTAATAGGGTCCAAAATCATGTGGAGGCTTGTACGTTTGATTACTCAATGCAAATCCAATTCTTTGAACTTCTGACCTATTAAAATTCAGTCCTGTTGGTGGAAACAGTGCTAGATGTATTTGAAGATAATCATCACTATTGAAGAAAATGTTTTGTAAAGAAACTGAGCCAGGTGTTAAACCCAATTTCACCCATAAACTCATTTCAAGTGAATGGAAAATAGTTATATTTGACAGTTCACTGAACAAGGGTCCTCTAAAGAACAGCATTCCTTGATATGGATAAGCACATTCACAACTTTGTGGACTTAGATTTTGATCAGGGGGACATGATATTTCTCCACAATTAGCCAAGCTAGTTGAATAGGGTTTTTTAGGTTGTTGCTGAAGTTGACAGTAATTTGTATTAGAGATACCAGTGCTGCACACTGGATTTCCTATGAGACTGAAAAGACATGCATAGGTAAAAAATCACTACATCAGAAAAAGAGCACACGGAACATAGTTTTAAATTGCAGTAGCAGTTGCGGTTACATTGTGAATTTTTATATTGCAATAAAATGTGACTGATGCGGCCACAATTTCCAATGCATTAGCCGTTGCAGAGACCTTAAAAACTGCTATATTGCGGTTGCAAACTGCAATTTAGAACCATGACATGAAGTATCAAATTAAAAGAAAAAGTCTCACATCAATGTGTTGTTGTATTGTGAACCGACTGTTACCCTTGAAATCTGGTTGTCTTGTAAGTCCACAAGCTGCAATTGGGGACAAATGCTGTCACCCATGTCTAGGGTTTTGTTCAATGCATTGTTTCTTAGTTTCCTGAGAATAATTTAAAACATGAAAATTTATGTAATCTTAGTTCCATTTTTTGTAGTATATTCTAATGTTAAGCTCTAGCTATCTTTAACATAGAAGTTTAGGACTTACACTTGCTGTATTTGAGGAATGCCGAAGAGCTCTGATGGAAGAGGACCTTCAAGAGATCCAAACTCCATAACACTAAGCATAGTATAGGTTATGGAGAAAAAAAGTGCTTGTTAGATTTCATAACTTGGTAAAGAAGAAACTTTATTTTTGTGTAATTTATAGACTTACAGAGTGGTGAGTGATTGTAGAGTGGAGAACCAAATTGGAGCTTCTGATGGATCAAAAGAATTATTACTAAGATCCCTACATAACATTATCAATTGATTAGCATTATGTGAATGATAAATACCATCACCAATATAAACTCATGCCAATTACTTACACATAGTTGAGGGAATCCAATGAAGTTAAGTCTGGCAAAGGACCTGACAAATTGTTGTGTGCTAAATTCCTGAAAGAGGACACCATTATATAAATATCCATGAGACGGGATCAAGTTAATCTGCTTAATAACTCATTTTTAACAATGATTTTCATCAGTTCAACCGTCGAAATAAAAGTTTTTATTGAATGGATCAACTCCACAAATTTAATATAATTTTGTATGTTTGATCATTAATATAATATGATAATTCTAAGTAGAGTTGTTCCGATAGTAACTTCATCACTCCTCAATATCCATTGTTGTTATTATAAAATCCTTTTACTTGTCCACATCTCAAATCTAAGTACTCACAATTCATTGATGCGAATAAGGTTATTGAGATTTGAAGGAACCTCTCCCGTCAAGAAATTTCGATCGAGCCGACTGTCATAAATCGAAACAATCAAGAAAAATTAATCAAAGCATGATATTCAGTATAATGGAAATGAAAGGAAGAAGGAACTAAGTGAATGAAAAGAAGATTTGAAATGTTAAGGAACTACTTACAGAACTTCAACTGTGTTAACTAGTCCTATTGTAGAAGGTATACTCCCACTTAAATCATTCCCATCAAATAATCTGTCAGAAAGAAAACAAAAGTTCAAAACAGCACAGAAATTGAGAGTTGAGAATGTATAAGCTTATAAAAACCTATAAATGCCAAAATGTCAACTTACATGTGTATGAGTGCCATGTCAGAGCTGAAAAGTTTGGAAGGAATGGAACCAGAAAGCTGGTTTTTATTGAAATGGCTGCATCAAATACCAATCAAATCAGGATTCAAGATGAGATTCATGTCCAATAAGACACACTAGAAGTAGAGATTGATATTGAAGGATTTCATTTAGTATAGTAAGCTACTGATAACCATGATCAAAACAATGTTGATATAATACTCAATATAACATTAGCAACTAATAATAGAGGAAATGATTAAAGGGGTCATTTTTCTATGCACCAACTAAAAAATACGCACAAGTGTCAACAAAGAAACAAAAAGAATAAAGAAAAGCAAAAACTTACAAGTGTTTAGCCTTTAAAAGGAGGTCTAAGCCAGGGGTTGTGGAGGTTGAAACTGGGATGGGTCCTGTGAGTTGATTGTCTGCTAAGTCCAACCAATAAAGTTTGGAGAGTTTACCCAATGAAGGAGGTATTTTTCCAGTGAAGTTGTTTGAATTTAAAGCCCTGAATAATTCAACAACATGTGTGTAGTGTTAAATTACTCATCTTGAAAAGGGGAGGGGATAACAATAGAAATGATACTTTGACACACAAATTTAACAACAAATTTTGACGACAATTTGAATGGTTAACGCAGTTCACATATTTGGTTAACTACGTTCAGTGACTGAACGGTTAATGAATATTACAATTTATAAGGTGTTGCAACTCATTAACCATTCACTTAATATAGTTAACCGTGGTTTTAAATTTCTCTAACCACAACTTTCAGGTGTATGTAAAAATGCTTCTTCTAAGATTATTCTTACAAGAAAGATAGCTCTGTAAGATTCCCCAATGTATCTGGAATATTACCACTGAAGCTGCAACCAGCCAAAATCCTGAAACAGTGAAGTTTAAATTACTACTAATGTTGCACTTGATATGACATTAAAAAATTATTTGGTTTTGTGAATCTAACTTACAGAGTATTTAGCTGGCTTAACTTTCCCAATTCTAGAGAGATAGAACCCATTAAACCTTTATTAAAGGACAAATCCCTGCAGTTAAAATGAATTGACGATAGATTTTTATTCACCAGCTTGTAATAACCATTATTTGTAATAATTGTATTCGGTCCATTTCATGAGGCTCATTAAATTTAGAGGAGTCTATTTAAACGAATTAGTCGTTGTATTCTATTCACAAATTTAAAATATATAAAAAATGTTTTCTTCCATTTTAATTAGAAACATAAAACAATACTTACAAGGATCTCAATTCTGTGAGTTCACCAATATCTCCACTTAATTTACCCTTCAGGCCCATGGTTGACAATCCCCTATATTTTTAATGCACATAACAAAGTATTTTTCTGAAATTAGTAATTGGAAAAATGAGTAAAAGGGTGATGAAATTAATATACCAAAGATAACAAGGATCAAATAATTTTCAATTGAAGATTTATATTACAATGAAGTAACCCTGGATTTACTGCAAGTCACTCCTTCCCATGGTGCTTCACAGGGGTCATCTGACCTGTCCCAGCTTGGAGGTGTATTTTGCCATATATCTTTTAGAGATCTAAGTGCAGCAACTGCAACAATTTATAATCATAATAAAAAAAAATGCATCAAAAACAAAAGGAAAAAATGGTAGTTACTACTAAATTTAATTAATCAAAGGTCTCTTTTTGTTTACTTAATAGTTTTCAGCTAGGATAAGCTATTAAAATGTTGATCAATCTGAAAAACTCTAAACTAACTAAATACATGTTTAGATTGACGTTGAATTTGACATAATCACAATCACAATGATTCATTGTTTTTTTTTTTTTTAATAAAAAATCACTTTTAAATTATGATCCACAGTTTAATTTAATGTTGAAAATCGCTTTTTTTTAATAATAAAAATCAGTTATAAAAAATAATTTTTTTAGAAGTTTCTAAAACCAACTTCTCAAAAAAATCAAATTTTAAATTATTTTTAGATTTTATTTTCAAAAAAAGCTATAACAAACAATACAAACTGTCAAAAAGTAATTATTTTTTATAAAAGTGTAACAATCGCCCCCTGTGTTTTGGCATGAAACAAACATTCTGACTTATTTATTTATGAACAATTATCATACTACATAACATAATCTATATTTTAACAAAACCATTTTACTACTTAAGTCATCAATTCTTGATGAGCACACACATGGACATAAATAAAAGGGATGTCATGAAACATTACCATCTTGAGGATTAGTTAATGAAGAGATGAGATGAATTTCAGCCCATAAGAATACCAAGAATAGCAACACACTGAATATTTCCATGTTAAAAATAGTTTTCACCAACTTCTTGACAATTTCTGAATATAGCACAAACAATTGGATCAAACAAAAATAATTGTCTCAAGCAAAGAAAGTATAATATGCATTGTTTCATTTAACATGCTAATTAGAAAGTTGCAAAGAGAACTGTAGAAGGTTTAGGAGGAAGAGGAAGTAGTGAAAAAAAAAAAACACAGCATGAAGTTTGTTTCATAAAGAAAAAAACAAAGGAAAAGCTTGACTTGGTTGTTTCCTACTCCATATTTATTGATTTTTTCTTGTCTTAGAAGCTAATTCAATTCAATTTAATATAATGTTGTTGCCACTATCTATAACACCATCATAGTATTTTTTTTCTTACACTTTTCGAAATCAAATATAGTCAAAAACGAATTACTATCTTACCCTTTTCTTGACTACCCAGCTAGTTGGCTCTTAAGTGGACTTGTCATCATTAATTTTACTTTTTTTTAGGACCAATAGAAAAATATCTTGCAACTTGTGCATCAATTAATTTCATTGATGTTATTATTATCAAGTTAGTTATTGAAAGCATTTGGGTTGGTGTGACATGGCCCCATCTCACTAAAATCGTGTATATCTACATTTTCATGAGTTACAGGAAAGTTTGGCCACACTTATAATTTTATATTATATTTTTTATGTACTTTTCAATTTAATATTTACTCTTTGTCCTAATAACTAAACTGCCTAGCTATGATAGTATTTTAATTTGAATGAAAATAAACGATCCAATAATAGTGGTGAATCCTATGAAATTTATAAAATTCATATAGTTTTATCAAAAATTCAACGTAACATCAATATAAAATAAAAATATAATTTTTTAAAAGAGATATTTACATCGAATTAAAGTTGTCTATTTTGTTCTCTTAAAATAATTTAGAATTAAATATTAACCCGCGCGTTGTACGGTAGAATTTAATATATTAATTATTAAATATAAAATAATAATATGTAAATTAAAAGTAATATTTTTTTTTTAGAGTAGAATATACTAAAATATTTATGTGTTAAGAGCTAAATATATATTTGAATAACTATATATAGGCTAATTTTGTTTTATTTCAAAGGAGAAGGTTAAACCTTGTTGATTAATACAACCCATGCAACATATATTAAAATATGATCCTATTGATAAAATTTTGCCCTTATCTTTAACAATTGTTTCTACTTAGAATTGGTTTATTCAAGTTTATTTTTTCTTTTAAGTGTTCTTTCCAATGATATATTTGTTAAAGGTCAACATTTCTTTATCCTAAAGTTGTATATTTAACTATAATATGTTCTTCATTTTATATGATTTATATTAGTTTGAAAATATTATATTTTTAAATTTTTTGTACTTTTTTGACATTTTCAATTTTACAAATTAATCATGAAAATATTTTATGTAAAAAATTGGTTAACATCAAACTAATCATGTGTATATTTAAATAGGATAGTCAATTTCAATGAAAATGTGAATACAGATTCACAAAGAGGTGTATAGCATTGATCAGGAGTTGGATGGAGTATATACCAAAGACTTCTTACGATAAAGATTACACTCCCTAAGTTTTTGTGAAACAATAGTCAATGTCGTCTTAAAGTAATTGACAATACAGTATAACTATGTATACACTAACCCTAAAGTGAATTGCTCAGTTTAACATTAAAAAACGAACAACTTCACATGTCCCTCAAAGTTTTCATTATATACTCTAAGAGTTCATAATAACTTAGTAGAGAATAATTATTGTGTGGACACAAGAATTTGGACACACACATAAAAGAAAAAAGTAGAAAAATAATAATTAAATAATATATTGTTTTAAAATAATTAAAAGAAATATAAATTTTTGTGTGTGTGTCCATATTCTGGTGTCTACACAAGAATTACTTCTTAGTAGAATAACTTGTCATCGTGACTCAAACAATTAATAAATTTAAGTATGTAAAGATGGAGAAATTTTAGTAAAGAAAATTTTGTCGATAAACTCTAAGTTGTAAAAATGAAATGTAAACTTTTGAAGAACTAATATTGTGTATAAGTGTATGTTTGAACTGGTGGTGAATTTAGAAAATTCACCGTAATTTTGTTTAACCTTTAAAGAGTAACTTTGTTAAAATTTACGTAGCTATGTAACTTTATCAATTCAAACATGTATTAAATAATAATGTGTATCCTAGAGTGTACTATATCATTCATGAGTAGTAGTTTGTTAAAAATAATGTTTATAATAGTATTCAAAATATTGCAACAATTCTTCGTGTATGCAAATATATATATATATATATGGAAGAAACACTACAAAGTAAAATAGAAATTTCTTGAGGCTCAAAAATCTTAAGTAATAATTATAATATTTTTAAGATAGTAAAAATGTTATTTACACAAAACTCTCAAGCCAAATGAATTTGATACAAAAAAATAGTTGGTGTGAAATTTGTATTTAAACATCAAGTTAATACTATAATTGCAAACCAATTCTATATTTAGTCTTTTGTACATGGAACAATTTCAATTACATTAACTATTGTTTCATCTAATTAATTAGATTATGAAATGAAGTTTTTAAATAATTATTTGTCATGATGAAGAGATATCAAGAGTGGGTTACCAAAAATTATAGGCATGCAAAAAACGTTTGTTGATGTTTAAGACATAAGAAATTTCAAGTAGTGAAATGGTTAGAAGTAATTCATTTCCAAACAACTATCTTTAGTATTCTTCATCTTTATTTTATTTTGATTATGATATGTGTTTTTTTAATTATAAAAAGAAAACAAAATGCTAGCATTCAATAGCTTAGGAAAATACTCACCTCCTATATATGGTCTTCAACAATAATGAGAACAAAAGAACAATGTCATTGAAATATTTGTGGACTAAGAATGTGTTACAGGTTGAAATGGAAATGGCGTTGTTGCATTTTATAATGTCTTTATCCATTGGTAAGTGACTTGAATCAAACGCAAGAGGGTGGTTGAAAATCAATGGATAGATCTTTATGTGTGATAAATAATGCATTGAAGATATTGAGTGAATTGTTCTTTTTTATATAATTTATTGAAATGAAAAGTTTGATAAGTGATCAAAACCTTTAAGTGTATTGATTAGAGTTAAATTTGTTAAATGTATGAAATAACTGTATTTGAATGGGCAAGTGAAAGGGTTTGCTTTATATTTGGTGAAACAAAATATAATGGAAGAAAAACATGAAAGAAGTAGTGTGATTTTAGAGGTACCACATCAGAATTTTTGTGAGTTGGCAAATTTTAGAATATGCGGCGTGCATATAGATGAGTTGTCGCCGTTAGAAATCGGGGAACTATTTTAATATATTAGAATAGATTGAATCAGAACTAAAGCTTTCGGCTATTTCTTTCTCAATATAAAGCATCATATTGTCGGCAAGAAATTCACTCTCCATCTTGTTACGCAGTGTTATCTTGATAATCTTCATTGCTGAAAATGATTTTTCTGTAGTAGCTGTAGAAACCAGAATAGCTAAGATAAGGCAGATTAGTCATCAATCAAATAATATGTATCCACCTTTCCCTGTTGTTTTTAGAGCTTCACACAATTCATTCATAGTCGACGAGTTGGAAAAGTTAGAGTTTCAATTCATACAAGTTTTACAATTTTCACGAGTCACACAATTCACACAAGTTTTTAGAGTTTCACACAATTCAATTAAATAAAATGCATCTGCTTTACAATCTTGAAAATGCATCAATTTTTTTATTTTTAAACATTGTATCACTCTTAAAAATATACACGAATTAATTACACAACACATTCAAATAAACAGTTCACAATTCTCAAGTTTACAACTCACATTCACAAAGTAAAACAATTCACAATCCCACATCCACACTACACTAATCAGAAAAGAAAAAAAAATTCACAAACACAAAGTCACAGTTCACACACTAAAGTTCACAATCCCAATTCCCATACTAAAACCATTCACAATTCGAGGGGGAGATGAGAGAAAGTCAGGGAACAGATAAGAGAGGGAGCAGTAAAATACCACTATTTTTTATTTTATTTTAGAAAATATGGTAAATTCCACCATAATTAACTCACACATGAGTCCCAATTTCGAACACCCGGGACAAGACGTACAACTAAACAATATTGACATTTGCCAGTGAAACTAGGGCTTTAAAGACAACTTATCACTATTACTTTAGTAACCTATCATTATTATTTATAAAAATAAATGAATAAAAAATATAGGGGATGTCGTGGTCCATGCGAACTCAATCCGTCACTGGACCAATAATCAAAAGCACTATTGAACTACCAGAATTAATTAATTGATGAAAGTTTCTTTTTTTACCCTCAAATCTTCTCAAAAGTCCTCAAGTTTTATTTAAATTGATTAATCTGAAGGTGTATTTTACACGTTTTTACTAACTAATTCGAACGTATATTTTTGTATATTTAAAAACATTGAGGTGAGAAACTTAGTTTATCTTTTCTTGGTTATCAAGTGATTGGTGCACTATTGGAGAGTTTGATTACTATTCATAAAAAAAGTTACATGAAGGTGTCATTTGAGAGTATTTAAAATTACTATTTCGTGCAATGAAGGTGAAATGATGTGTTCTTTCAGGTGTAAGAGACTAAAGCAAAAAAGACAAGTTTAGAAAAAAAGACAACCAAAATAACAAATACCTATTTCAACAATATGTATAGATCAGATAACAAACAATTTTGTTTTTAAGGAAAAAGAAAAGTTATTTTAATTCATTTTTATTCTATTTGAATGTAAAATAACAAAATTGTAAAATACGGATTAAATTCTTATTCACTTGTACGTAGGGATATACGAAAAACGAATTAAGTTGGATTTTATATCTCCTTAAATAACTCTTAAATTACATCATACTTTTATTAGACTCGAACTCAATCCTTAACTCGATAAAATTCAATCATGTAGAAATTCAATAAATACGTGTGCATACAAGAAAATATTGGGTTAGTCCTACAATATCAAATAGTAAAACATAATCATGCAAATAGAGTTTTGCAGAATCTACCATCATCTTGAAAATGTGTCTCATGAAGTTGAATCTTCTCTTTCCACTTGTGCCAAGAACATAACAAAATTATACATATAAATGTTCGCTACAAAACCCATAAAATCAGTGAATACACAATCTTCATAAAGCTTTAACGTAAAACAACCATAACATCACTACAAAACCCACAAAAAAATAAAACAACCCATATAGAATAATAATAATTTGGCATTTCATTACCAAAAAAATAATATATTTGTGATGTGGATTTGAGTGTTTCCACGTGAAATTGAATATCTAACCAAATAATTTTTTAAAATGAAGTGACAAAATAAAAGGAAAAAAAAGAAACAAATATGGATTAGGTAGAAAAGATGAAGAAGACGTCACAATCAAAGATGATTGATGTATCAAAGTGAACCAATTCTGTTTTTTTTTTAAATGTCTTTTTTTCAATAAGTGATTCTGTGTAGAATCACTTTTTTTCATATCTTTGGTGCGTTTGTTTCAGATTTTTTCATGAAAAAATCTATTTTTTTAAACCAAAAAACATTTTTTATTGTTTGAACGGTGTTTGTTTCAGATGGTTGACAAATCATTTTGTTAAAAAATTCATTTTTTGACTAAAAATGAAAAGCTAAAAATAGTATCTTCTCACATTAGCTACTTGCGATAGATGAGAAATATGCTACAAATTTTAGAAACACTGAACTTAACTCACTAATGAGAGAAAATGATGTAATTACCCTTACCTTTTTGAAAAATCCAAAATTGTCCTCCATCAATTTTTACTAGGGTTTTCTCCGTATTGCATAAGTTTCACGCACTCACTTGTGACCGTTTTTCTCCTTCCATGAGATTTTGATATAGGTTTTCATCGAGTAAGTTTTTTTTTCTCCTTTTCAATTTCTCGTATTTTTGTTGTTTCTATGTCTTTTATTTTAATCATTTTATTTTTACATTATTCATATGTTGATACGAATTTTTTATTTATTTGTATGTTTATTTATTGTTTTTTGATGAATACTTAAGGTACATTAATCAATTTTGAAATGTGTTTAAGAAATGATAATTAAAAAAGTCATGTTTTTTATGGTAATTTTGTAGTTTAAAAAATTACTTTTATAAAATTGTATACAAACAGATTAAAAATCATTTTAAAAAAAATCATTTTTATGATAGCAAACAAATGGAAATCAAAAAATTATTTTTAAACAAATCTCTACAAAATAAACTCTAAATTTTTAAACTAAAAATCATTTTTATTTAAGCTCAAACAAACGCACTCCTTATCTTTTTAGATTTTACTCTACATATTTGAATTTCTCTCATTTTTCTAATCAATTTAGGCTTTTGAATTTCCAGAATCAGACACATATGGAAGAAATAATATCAAAAACAAATTTGCAAATGAAATTTGGATCAAAGAGAGTTGCAAGTGAAGATAATGGAATGCAGATTATATTTTCTGCAATATTTTTTTCTCCAGCAACTCCAGATTTCAAATTTCACACCAAATGAAGCAAAAATTCATCAAATTAAACCTTCTTATACTTATAATCAACTAGCAACTCAAAATTACACAAAAACAAAGATCAAGTTTCAAGAAATTAACCTAAAACTTCAAATTTCTCAAGAACTTCAAAATCTTAAAAACAGAAATTAAGAACAAATATTACCACTTGGTGACAAACTCTGAATACCAATTGATGTGGATTTGAGTGCTTCCACATGAGATAGGAGATCTCATCATGGAAGATCTTCACAAAATAAAGATGGGTTTGAAATTGAGGGAATATGTAGACATAGATTTCATGAGGAGAGACGAAGATATAATGGTTATGATGAGAAGGAAATGAGGTATGAGAGTAGATTTAGAGAAAAAGAAAAACGATATAAAGATTATGGTGAGGAGGAAAGGATATATGAAAGGAGAAATAGAGAAAAAGTAAGGAGGCTTAAAGATTTGAGAGAGATGATATGAGGTATGCAAAAGAGAAAAAACATGTAGAATATAAAAATGAGGATCAAGAAAAAAATGAGAATATATTAGAGATTTTGTATTAGATCCAGAGTATGTGGAATATCTTTATGAAAATGAATATGCAAAAGAGGCAAGAAAAGTAGAGAAGTTTGCCTTGAGAGAGAAAGAGAAAGAGAAAATCAAACAAAAGAAAGAGGAAGAGGAAAATGATAAGTTAGCTTTGAGAGAGAAAGAGAAAATTAAAGAAAAGAAAGAAGAAGAGGAGAAACATTTGAGGAGACAAAGAGCAAGAAATTGACTTCAACTATTTGACTAACTTTGATAATTTTCTTGTGCAAGTGCTTGAAGAAGTGTCTCTAAAAGAGGAATGTCATCAATACATTGACTTTGAAAGCAACGAGAAAGATGATGGTTAAATTGAAAGCTTGAAATGAATTAGAATTTCTCTCATGAAAATGTTGAGTGAGATGTGTTTCCTCTTTGAGCTCTTGGATTACAACTTGCTTGAATCTTATCAATGGTTTCCTTACCATTGTGGTGATTCCACATTGACTTATCAATCATCATTGATTGTGGCGCCTTCTTCATCTTCTCAACCTATCCCTTTTATTTTGTCACTTTATTTGAAGAAATCATTTAGTTAGATTTTCAATCTCATGTGGAAGCACTCAAATCCACATCAATTTGTCTATTTGATGAGTAATATTATTTTAACCGTTATATTATTTCAAGGGATAGGGCAGGTGACTCTAAGGTCAATACAGACCCATTCACTCTTAAGTGAGCCACACACATTTGTTCCCTTTTTTTTTTTTTTGAGATAAGGTCACATCTAACCAACTGTTTACAGGCTGAGACAGAATAATAGAAAATGTGTGAGTTAATGGAAAAGATCAAGCTTTTAACACCCCCAAACTTGTATGGCACTATGATGCAAGCCCGACCCTGAAAGTTGGAGTGCCCTGTGCGAGTGATGAGCTTGGTATCCTATTTTTTTAAAGTTATATATATAGAGAGAGAGAAGGAGAGAGAGATGGGAAAGAGAGAGAGTCTTCTAAATTTATAAAAAACAATTATGAAACAATTAAATTGTTGAAATATAATATTTAAAAAAAACATGTTCATGAAGTATATAAATATATACATGTAAGATTAATACAAGTACCAATTAAACCTTTAGGTAAACTAGGACTTACTCATATACTATTAATCTTAAGAGATAGTAGAATTAATTGTTATGATGAATCCATACTAGCTATATTATAATCAAATCTTAATGATGGTTTCATGTATTTTAATAGTTATGCAAAGTTTTTTATGAATTTAGAAAATGAGCACACTAAGAATTTGTTAGTAATTAATATTCATGTTTAGATAAAATGTTTAAAGAATAAGTTGCTAAATGTAGATCTTATATTTAGAATTACTTAGAAAGGTTACGTGTGTGTATAAAGAACATAGAAAGCTTATGCAAATATATAGAACCATTTTAAAGATTTTGAAGGTATTTTTTTAATCTTAAGAATTGGACTTCTTATAAAAAGAAAATACAATTTTAATAACTAAAAAAAAATTGATAAAAGAAATATTTTGTCCCTATAAAAAAAATTTCAACTTTGTGGTCCTTAAATTTTTTTTATTCATTTTTAGTCTATATTGTGAATTTTCTTTTTTTAAGAAAATGAAATGTTTAGTTCCTAAAAAAGTCTCTATAAAATTAAAATAGAGACTAGTAGTTAATAAATTTTTTTAAGGACTAAACTTAAAAGGTAGTAATTTTGTAGAAATTAAAAATATATTTAACAAAAAAAAAATCACCCTCATTTTATTCAAAAAAACTAAAAAAAATTAGGACCCTCACCAATTGGTAGAGGTATTGTGTTATTAGGCTGCTTGCACATCATCATAGTCGACCATACATATATATATATATATATATATATATATATATATATATATATATATATATATATATATATATATATTAAAATGATGAAATGAAACACAACGTGAAAGTGTAGAATACGGATTGAGAATTCAAAATACAAGGTTTTAGTATTTGATAATATAATTTACAAAAGTAGTAAACAACACTTAAAGAAGACAAATTATAAAAAGAGAGCTTTATAATTTTATAATTCTTTTGAGAATTTTTAAACAAATATTTTCTCTCTCAGAAAATTGATGCCTCATAACTGCTATGAGTTGCTATTTTATAGACTAAAGATGCATACTCAGATAACAATAATATCCTTACTTTTTCCTCGTACAAAGAAAAAACATATTATTAAGTTAAAAATACAAGTATTAGTCTGATCTTAGTAATTACATTAATTCTTTTAACACAATTATTACAATCACATATGTCTATCCCTGGTCAGAAGAGCTATATGACTCTTCTAATGATGATTTATTTATTTGATTAATGACATCCTCATAACAAGATTCTTTGTCCGAAGAACTTTCAATATCACTATAAATCAGTATATATTCTAAGATATTAATAAGACTTTCTTTTAATTCTTCTTGAATCTTAAGGTTATTTATTTTATTAATTTTTTCTTTAACTCTACATGTTTTTGCATGATGATCAAATCTTCCACATTTAAAACACTTATAATCTTTCGAGTTTTTCTTTTGTTTTGTTTTCCTCTTAGTCTTATAATTTGTTGATCTTTGTACGAGCGTTTTGTATAATTTCTAAAATTTCTTCTTTCAATAAAAGATTTATTGAATGTTGATTTTCCTTTCTAGTAGATCTACTTGGGAGTTTAGCTGATTCTATTCCAAACTGCTCATAGAAAGAACCTAATACTCTTCTACTCTAAAGACTTTCAGATGTAATCTTATTTTTTAATTTATAATTAGTGCGAATTTATATTCCAGTTTTTACTATGTAATTAGATATTTCTCCCATGGTTAAATGACTATATGGTATAATTTCGTCATTTTGTTGCTTAATATTACTTTTTACTTTTTCTGCAAATAATTTAGATAATCCTTCGATGAATCTTTCTTTCCAGTAATCTAATGCTCCATCTAACCAAAAATAAAGTTTATACAAAAACATATCTTTATAACATCA
Organism: Cicer yamashitae; assembly: GCA_037974755.1. Classification (NCBI taxonomy): domain Eukaryota; kingdom Viridiplantae; phylum Streptophyta; class Magnoliopsida; order Fabales; family Fabaceae; genus Cicer; species Cicer yamashitae. Next base: position 17,575,169 of record JBBPBQ010000002.1, read on the forward strand.
ATAATCAAACATAGTTAGACAATAAATGTTTATTAATTAATTTGCTGCTTTTTGTTGCATGGTTCTCCAAAGTAATAGTATATAATAATGTAGTAGTAGCATCTTCTCCGTATCTATTAGATTCATGTTTCATGGCATTTAGTATAGTTTGTCTATTTGAGCAGACAAAATATTATCTCATCACTCTTTTAATTGACCAGAAAATATTCATGTTTCATGGCATTTAGTATAGTTTGTCTATTTGAGCAGACAAAATATTATCTCATCACTCTTTTAATTGACCAGAAAATATCATGGCTATTACAGCAGTTGTTTACTTATAAGCAAAAGCCACCATTGTCATTTGTTGTATTACATCTAATATTTATTGCTCACTAACTCCATCGATTTTCCATTCTACCTACAACATATCCAGAATAACCATTTTCTATAAAATTAGGTCCTTCTTCAAATTGTACATCAGCAAATAAGAGTCGATGATAATAATTTTCGATAGTGAATTTTGGATTATTATATTTTATTTTATTGACTTTCTTCTTCATAATTTACGACATCTATTTTATTATCTAAACTTGAAACAATATTAGTAATGCTAACTTTTCTAATTTTTTAATTTAAGTCTTCTACTATATTATTTTTATTTCTTAAATTCAGCCTTTTTAAATCTTGTCCTGGAATATTAATGTATTTATATATTGGTCTTTTAGGGTTTAAAAGATAATATATTTCTTAAGTTCAGCCTTTTTAAATCTTGTCCTGAAATATTAATGTATTTAGATATTGGTCTTTTAGGGTTTAAAAGATAATTTTTATAATTTTCAGGTTTTTGTAAATTTTGACTTGATAATTCAACTTTATCTAATTGTTGAGAAATAGTATATAATATTTTTAAATTCTTTTTTATCTTCTCTAAGATTAGTAATTGTTTTAAAGAGAGAAGATTCACCGTCTATCCCTTCTTTTGTTGAGACTAATATAGCTTCTAAAGGTGGATGTATAGCATCTATAATTTTTTATTTATTATTATTTAATTTTCATCTTGTATTTAATCTAACATTAACATTTACATGTAAATCGGTTAAAAAAAGATTATTAATATTGCTTTCTTGACAATATAATTGAAACCATCTGAAAAAGTAAATGTTTAACTCTTGTGATTCTAGAAAATTATAAAAAAATTCTAAAAATTCTATAGTTTCTTTTTTACTAAAAGAAGTAAAGTATCACTCTTGTTTTTCTTTATCATAATTTACTTTAAAATCTTCTCTAATCCAATTTTTATTTATTTGAAACAGTTTTTCATGTTGTATGTTATATAGAACTTGAGATCTTGTAGGTGAATGTTGTGGCGAATTAGATAATTGAAAGGAATCATTGTAAATTGGTTGAAGAATATAAGAATTAAAATTAACTCCCATCAAGTTATTAGGTACATTGGAATCTGTTGAATGCCTAGACGACATGTTTCTTAATATTTGTGGATCAATAATTTTAATCAACTGATTTCGATTCATTCTGATTCTTGTAGAATCGTTTTCATCTTCTATTATCTCTCAAACTTTTATGTGTTCTATTTTTGGTACTTCCATAATTTCTTTTAAGACCCATTTTTAAGGAATATTTTTAATTATTTCTGAAAGTTGTAATCTCTTTATAGTAGTAATATTTGATTTCTTTAATTTAGTTTCTTTTTCATTTTTTTGGTGAAGCTTTTAATGCCTTAAAATTATAATTAATAGTAGATACTTTATAACAAATTCTAAATATAAGAAATATATTAGCCACTTCTTCTTTAAACATTTTATCTAAACATTGAATATTAATAACTGACGAATTCTTAGTGTGCTCGTTTTCTAAATTCATAGAAAATATTGGATAACAATTAAAATACATGGGACCATTATTAAGATTTGATTCTAATATAGTTAGTATGGACTCATGAAAATTATTAATTCTACTATCTCTTAAGATTAATAATATAGGAGTATTTGGTTCTAGTTTATGTAAAGGTTTAACCGCTACTTGTATTAATCCTACATGTATTTATTTATATTCTTAATGAAAATATTTTTTTTAAATATTATCTTTCAACAATTTAATTGTTTCATAATCGTTTTCTATAGATTTAGAAGACTCTATAGTATGAGTAACATTTTGAGTTCTAACATTAAAAGTAAAAGTAAGAGAAACTATAACTTTAGTACTCTCCTCCTCCTTGTTAGAAATATAATGTTAGTTTGAGTTGAGTTAGTTAGTTAATATTCTTCAAAGCTCTATATAAAAAATTATGTGTAAATCTTTTTTAGTATCTTTTCTTTTGTTCAATATGAAACATTATGAATTTTATTATCTATTAAGCTATGAGGTTTACATCTCTAGATTAATTTTAATCTTTATGATCTATTTATTTTTAACATGGTATCAACCACTAGAGCAACATCAATAGTCACCAAACCAACCAACAACAAGAAACAACCACTACAACAAGAATTTTCAATTGCAACAAGACATTGCTCTTGAATTCGGAATCATGAAGAACCGTCAATGTGATATTACTTTTGACATCATTGATTAGCATTTATAGAAGAAGACACACATGAATGAAGAAACTACAAACAGAAAACACAATTTGAACTTTGGTGGAACATGAAATAATACTATACTATAACATAACCGACAATTGAGTCAATAAAAGTAAATGTATTTGATTAATTTGCGAGTAATTTTTATTGAAAATTATTTTAATATGTCCATATATTAAAATTATTTTATATTGTTATTGAAAATTATTTTTACACTGTTGAAGTAATAATCTTAATGCCCGTTTGATGGACATGATAACGAGACAGATATGATACACGTATCCTATCCCCTTCTTAATCCTTTGTTTGATGCAGTCATCGGATATGATATATGATACACTAATCAAATTTTTTAAATAATCAGGTTGCAGCCGCATTATCTTATCCTTAATTTGAGTTAGGATAAAATAATTCGTTCTCAACCGGATATCATTGTTCGCATTTCTCTAGTCGTTTCGCATTTCTCTAGTCGTGTTCGAGTCTACCCTGTGGCACTCTTCTATTTTTTTTATTTTGTTTTCTTATTTATTTTATTCTATAACAATATAAAAAATTGATGAAAAATAATAATTATTTTCTTTTCGAGATAATGTTATGATAGTAAGGGCTTGTTTGATCGTGTTTTACTTTTTAGTTTTTGAAAACTATTTTATAAATAAATTTTAAAAAATTGTTTTTAAAAAGAAATTTTTAAAAAAATTGTTTGCTAACTTTAATTTTTAAAACGGTATTTGACTAGAGAATTAAAAAAACTGAAAAATAAAAAGTAAAACACCATTTATTTGCTTTTTTAGTTTTAAAAAGTATAATATTAAAAATAGTTTTACAAAATAGTTTTTAAAAATAAGTAATCCAAACAAATTGTTTAGTTTTTAAATTTTAAAATACTAAAATTACTTCATAAATTATTTACATTTTTATGATAGTGAGTCATTATTCAATTGTGATAGATAGAGAAATCACAATTTTTATGATAGTGAGTCATTCTTCAATTGTGATGGACAGAGAAATCACAATTTTTTCAAGTATATAAAATTACTTCATAAATTATTTACATTTTTTTTAGCATTTTTATTTATTTATAAAAAATTATATGAATGTTATTTTGAAAGAAAAAAAATTAAATAGATTATAAGGACAAATTCGTCATTTTATCAAAATATAAATCATATCATCTTGTTATCCGTTGTGTATCAAACATTGAATAGAATAAACTAATTTTATCAAGTTTGTTATCATGTGCACATCAAACACAGGATATCATAACTCTTTATCCTACCCATATCCTATCATGTCTCTATCCGCTCTTTATCCTATCCTGTGCCTATCTTATCCGGTCCATCAAACGGACCCTTAATGTGTGGTCCAATGCGCTTAATAGTACAAATTTTAGTCCTTATTTGGATAGTTCATATTCTTTCTTGTATTGTAGTTTATATATCCGTTGACTGATCAGTCCCTCTCGATGCTTTCACAGAAGATCCTACGTCACGTCGTAAAAAGATACCCAATTTTTTTTTACAAATAAAATACAATTGATAAAATATTAGTTGCTGATCATACATGAGAAATAGTTCCCTCATAATTTTATTTATTTTCATAATTTTAATACACGATATCCCTATAAACATTTCTTGCATTAAGGTGAGGATGGTGCATTTCTAGCTCAAACATGACCTCCATCTGCCTGTGGCTGATATGTTCGACGCCTAAGCTGAGAATCAGCATTTGGTTGTTGCAGAAATATTCTTGTTGGATCATTAGGATCAACGTACCTGCATAATGTTTTCAATTGTAAATCCTTGGCTTCTGGATTATAAACAATGCAATCCACACCCTACAAACTTCACAAAAAATTTAAAGCTTAACAATCACTTACGCGTGTCTCATCATCTCATCAACAGGAGTCTGAGATGCTTGCAAAGGATCCACACGAGTTTCTGTTGGTACATTAGCACGTTGATTATACTGTCTCACTGAAGCAATCAAATTGAAGAACAGAGGAATGAAGGTTCCACAGCCTCCCTCTTTGAATATGATCTTAAATGAGTGGGTGGAGTAAAGAGCTCTGTGTTGGTCATCTGGAACTACCTATGTTGAGATTGTAGAAAATTACTAGTTTTAGGACCAAAAATTTTGATACAACAATAATAATTACAGAAAATAGAGAAACAAAACCAGGATAGCAGATAATGGAAAATTAACTTACAGGCTCAACAAGTCCAGAAATATTGTTGCAGTGAAATATTGGTTGGTTAAATTTTTCACCATTGATGTACAGCTGCATAAGGATAAGCATAGTGTAGATGTCAAATATAGAGCATGTATGTCAATTGAATATTCTTTGGAAAAATAAAAATAAAATGGCGAAACACAGTTTATCCCCTTCAAATACATAGCTGTTTCTCAACTTAATCCCCTTAAAAACAAAATAGCAACACTAAACTATCTTGAAGTTTGATTTCAAGTGAAAAAGTAATAATTTTTGGAGGTTAACCTTTAGACACTAATAACAAGCATTTGCTTGTCCCAACTAATAATCTGACACACAAACATAATAAAACCTACATTCTCAGTAATCAGCAAGTTAGCAAAAGGTATATGCATTACACTCTTGCAATAATGATGCAAATTTGCCAAGAACATTCAACAGACCTATAACTGCACCCTCAAACTCATAGCATTCATAATGTCACATGGATCATAACAGAATATATAGAGAGAAAGCAATGGAAAATATTACAAACTTAATTTGACATATAGTTGTACAAGCTATGCAGTGTGGTTCTGCTACTCATAGATGAATATATAGATTAATCAACATACTCAACATATAGAAGGGTCCATTAAATCGTGTTAGAACAACAAGAACATCTATAATTTCGCTAAAACAGCAAACTTAGCCAGCAAACAATTTGAAGCAATGAAAGAATGGTATCACATACCAAAGGCATATCAAAAGCAATAAGACCATCAACAGGAATTTTAGCAACAAAAACCATCCGTATATTTGACAAATAGATGATCCCCTTTGCTTTGAGACGACCACCGTGATTTCTGAAAATTAATGAGGAAGTAAATAACAAAATGATGAATATAACAAACTGTATTATGAGATTGACTGAAACAAAAAGTGAAATCATACATTTACAAGATGACATGAAACATTCATCATAAATCCCATACATTTTCTTTATTTATTTCAAAATCAACAAACAATTCCTATTGGAACTTTTGAAATACAAAATTAAAGTATTGCATCAGTCTACAGTAAATATATAGTAGTAATTTTAATAATAAGTTTATGAGCATAATTAAATAGAGAAAGCAAGTAAAAAAGGGAAAAATAAACCTAATATTTGAAAATTGAATAGAAGTAATAATAAAGGGAATTACCCAGCGGAAGGAATCTTGTCGACCTCGAATTCGACGCCATCTCTTGCCAATACAAACATCTCGCTGACGAAAGGAACCGGCATCCCGTTAGGGAAGAGTTGAGGATTCAACGCCATCTCTCTGGAAATCCCAAATTGCTTCAATACGTTGCGTAGATCAAATTCACCCTCGAATGTTTAAAGGATTTAAACCAACGCGTTGACAGGTTTCCAGAACAACCTAGACCTCAAAACAAATATTTAAATAAGATTTAGCATGCCTCCTATAAATAAATTATAATCAATAACTTGACTCTAAAATTATAAAATATGATATTAATATCACATATTTAATTAAGGTGTTACTTCTAAATTTATAACATAAAAGTTTACATAAATATTATTTTAAATGATATTTTATAATTTTAATAATATATTTGTTAATTCACAAAATTCAACGACTAATTTGATAAGACTGTATATTAAAAATTTCGGAAAATAAGATTAAATTGCTAATGTATCTACAAAATAGAAGTGACGTGTTATTTGTTTATTAGTTTGGAGGAAAAATAAGAAGGAGTCGTTAAGAAAATAGAATTATGTTGTTTTTTTATCTACAAAATATTAGGGACATTTTTATTTGTTTTGCCACATACACTAAATTTGATGTATTTTTTTTTATTAAATGTATTTTATTTGATTTTATTATTATTTTTTTTATTACATTTACAATATTTTATTTTTATTATTTGTTATTTATTAGATCGGAGTAAAATTAGGAATGAGTTGTTAACAAAATAAAATTGTGTTGCTATTTTATCTTTAAAATATTATGGACACATTATTTGTTTAGACACATCTAATCAACGACATTATTAATTTTGATGTTTTTTATTCAATTTAATATATTTTATTTGATTTTATTAATATAATTTTGTTTATTAATTATTTTTTATTAACAATTATTCAAATGTTAAAATGAAATAATAATAATAATAATAATAATAATAATAATAATAATAATAATAATAATAACACGTGGTACATGTTCGCATCATCGGGCTTTTACTGGGCAAAAAAAATTATTCCTTCACTTGGTCGCATCCAAGGGATGCGACCTCTTGAAGGGTGCAAAAAGTAGGGCAATTTAGTATAATTTTTTATTTTGGTTAACTTTTTCAAAACAGATGATATATTGATAAAAAAAAAAACTTTATTTGATTTTATTAATATAATTTTATTTTTTTAAATATTTTAATTATTTTTTATTAATTAAAATAACAATTTTTTAAAATTTAAAATAAAAAGAAAAAAAAACTTAGTAAATGGTCACGTCCTTGGGATGAAACCTCCTACTCCGAAAAAAATTAAATCATCGCATCCCGAGGATGCGACCGTGCAAAAAGTAGGGCAAGTTGGTATATTTTTATTTTATCAAAGTGGGGGCATTTTAGTTAACTTTCTTAAAAGAGGATATATTGATAAAAAAAACCTCAAATGAAATACATTAAATTGAAAAATAAAACATATCAAATTAGGTTCACTAGATGTGCCAACCCGGGAGATGCAACCCTCCTGAAGGTGCCAAAAAGTAGGGTAATTTGGTATATTTTTTTTAAAGTGGAACATTTTGATTAACTTTTTAAAAAAAAGGGTATATTGATAAAATAAAATAAAAAAACCATCATTTACAACCCTTTTCATTGAATAAAAATATAAATATCTATTTATATTTTTCTAAATAACTATTAAACGCGTATTTAGCATATTTTAAGGTATCCACGAATATTTACAGATATTTATAAATATTATATTTTGAAAACTATAATATTTTTCTCTACAAAATTTATATTTTGTTTAAAATTATATAGAATGTTCCTCTTTTTTTTACTGCTCAAAAAATATTAATACAAAAAGAAAAAACATTAACACAAACATAATGCGTTAACCTGTAATTTTTCTTTCTCCTTTTACAACATAATGATAAAATATTTTAGTAATTTTAATAATTTACTAACGTCAACTGAGATCTGCAAGTGTACATACAATTATATATGCATTTGTATTTATTAATCAACAGATAGTTAAAATATTCGTTTATTTTACTCTTAGATCTTCGTTAAACTACTCCGTGTATCTGTCACGAATTTTAATATTCCAATATTTAATTATTATTTAAATTTAACCTTTTGGCGAGTTCATGTGTCATAAGGTAATTGTACTGCTAAAGATATCTCTTTTCTAGTGGAGGCTATTTAATTATAGGTTGTCCAAAAAGTCCAATCTAATTTGACGCGACACGTTGTCTACATAGGCTCAAATGTACAATAGTGGGTGTGGTGATGTGGAATTGTCATAACATTTATTTGTAGCTTATTTTCGGAAACTGTGGTCAATGGTTTTGTATTGGTTTGGGGTTTATGTAGCGTTCCCAAATCATATTAGCTCTCATACTTATTTTTTCTCCAGTTTATTTATTAGGGATAAAAGACTTCAAGATTGTTTGATTGTGGTTTGGCAAGTTAGAGTTTGGAGTATTTGACGCGCTAGAAACTTTTGTGTGTTTAACTAATAAGAGTGTCTATTGTACACTCTCGTAGATCGTATTAGGTTTTTGTCTTGGTCATGACATCAATACAATATCAAAGGTTTTTAGGTTGATTTGGACCAATGGTTGATCAATCTCTTTAGTTATTTAAAGATTAATATTTATGAGTAGTTATCTTTGTATTTGTTAGATGTTCAAGAGGGTGGTGATCTCGCCCCTTTGTAAGTAGTGGGGTTGTACTTGAGATCAAAGTTATCAAATTCGAGTTTTAAGTAAATTCGTTTTGACTATATGAATTCGATAGGTAAATTTGTCGAATTCACTTCATATTAAAATAATATATAAATTATATATATATATATATTTATAATAGCATAAATCTATCGATAATTCAAACTTTCAACTTAATTATAAAATAAAAATATACAAAATCACTATAAAATTTCATACTCATAAAATAGCATCAAATCAAGGTGATGGTGAAGATGAAGGCACACAAGAGTTCAAAGCAAGAAGAAAAGAACAATCTGTTTGAGTTTAAGAAGAGTAAACGTTATTATGAAGCGTGTTGGAGAAGATGGAAAACAAAATGAGTCTTTTGAATTGAACTTAAAAAATTGAGCCTCTTTTCAAATTAAGGTAATATAAGTGTACTCTTCAAATTCACCCGAATTTACTGTAAATTTACAAATTCATCCGTGTTAATTCGATCTTTAGAACGAAATTATCAATTTTCGAATTTACCGATGAATTAATACCTTTTTTGCACCTTAATCCATAAGCTCATACAAATTTACGTGTTAATGTGATTTTGATAACTTTACTTTGATATCTTAAATTTTTGTAGTGATTAATATTTGTAGAGTGTTTTCTTATTACATACTGTGGTCCAGATGAGTTTTATTATATTTTGGTTTATAAAAAACTTACAGGAGTTAATACTTCTAGTTGAATCTTATGTTTTTACAATTTATTTATTTGTGGGTGTTTGTTTCATTGTAGTGAAAATAATTCATTAATGCCTGCCAAAAAAAGTGAAAATAATTAATTAATGCCTGCCAAAAAAAAGTGAAAATAATTAATGAGATGGTGGAGGTTTTCTTTTTTTACTCAAGGGAGTGTGGAGGTTAAAAATTTGGATTCCGATATTTGTTAGATAGTTAGAAAATAATTTTCATTTATAGAATACATTTAAGAACAAAATAACTACCAGTTTTTCATGCTTTAGTATCCAATGAGGAGGGTGGGGAAAAAGTTGTTGAGAACAAAATTATATAACTATTTCTGTATTCTACTGTTCTAATATTACAAATATTTTCTAGGAATGTCATAAGTGAATTAAACACTCTTTTTAAACTATAGTAAATGAGAATAATTAATATCGCGAATGTTTTTCAATTAAAAGAAACGATATTTAGAATATACATATAATACAAAATCAAATTTGTTAAAAATAAAAAGAATAGCGAACAAATTTACATCTAAGTTAATAGTATAAAATGATAACATAATATAAATAACAATATGAATATAAATATGACAAAATTCAAATGTACAAAATACATATGTATTTAAATCAGTAATGTTAACGATAACGTCATCGGTTGAAATTTATAATAAATCAAAGTTTTTATGTCGACCTATACCAAAACAAACGTCATACAAAGATAAAAAATGGTATCAGCATTTACAAATTGAATTAAATCTTAACGTGCTTTATTTATATTATTACGGTAGATCGGTGGTAACCTTGTTAACCCAATACATAAAATTAATTAATTAATTCTGCTGAACCAACCGATAAATTATTTTAAGGAAATAAGATGATGGTGGAACATAGTACAAAACAAATTTCTATTTGAGAATGAGTGAACCAAATCTCTAGAAACTAAACTCTAAGCATAGGCAAATATAAATGTGTCCTAAAAGTAAAAGTAGAGTCATGTGAGGCATTTTCATTAATTAATAGAATGATGATAATTTGGTGATGGAAGCTGAAATATTGAACAATAGAGCATCTTAGCTATAGGGCTATAGCCTTTATATATACAATAAATGATCTTATTTCCTTCATGCAACAAAAGAATTTAATACGAACTCTCACATTTTAGCAGACAATAAAAATAACTCCATCCGAAATAAGACTTTAGTGTTACATTCACTTGCTGCTTGGGTGTGTTTTCCTCTTTGCAAAGAACATGATAACCTTTGAAGGAAAAAGTGATTTCTTCTTCTTCTTTTTGTTCTTTCCATCTGAAGCTGAACCACTTTCATTACTATTATCTGAAGTAGCTTTTCCCTTTGAAGAGTTTGATGAATCATTAACAGACATAGTTGCATCAGCATTGTTATTAATTTCACTACCTTTCCTTTCTTCCTCTTGTTCAGCTTTCCATGTTCTCAACTCATGTTCAACAGCTGATTTTCCTTCAGAAGCTTTCTCAGCATTCTGAGTAGCAATCTTCAATGATTCCCTTCTCACACAAAGTTCTTCATTCAACTCTTCCAACTTCTCCAAGCTTCTCAGTTCAGATTCCTTTGCTATCTCAATTTGAGTGTTAGCAGCTGCAATTCTTAGATTAGCTTGTTCTTCAGCCTTTTGAGTTCTCTTACTCAGCTCATGATATTCATCAAGTGTAAGTGTAACCAATGAAAAAGAATCTACAACATCATTGTTGTTTCCTCCTCTAGTTGATTCACTTCTCTCCAATGCTTTGATGGAATCTTTAGCCAACTTTTCAGAAACTTTAGCAGCTCCTATTTCCTTTTGTGTTGCTTGTAATCTAGTTTCCAATGTTGCAGCTCTTGCTTTGGCTTGTTCAGCTTCTTCTTGTGCTTCAACAAGTTCAGCTTGAGCAGCTTGAGCTAGTGATTTGGCTTCATCAGCTTCTTGTGCTGCTGCTTGAAGTTTCTTAGGTAGCTCAGCCATAACCTCTCTTGCTTCACTTTCTTGCATTTGAAGAAAAGCTATTTCTGATTTTGACTTCTCAAGTTCAATTTGAAGAGTTATGAGTTTAGCAGAAGCTTTTTCTTCACTTTCCTTAAGTTCATTGAGAATCAATTTCTCTTCTTCAAGTTCTGATTGAAGCAACAATGAAGCTTCTTTCAAGTTGTTAACCTCAGCAGTTGCTTTCTCAATGTTAATCTTCACTTCCTCAAGTTCCTTCTTTGTTTCTCCATTGCTTTCATCCTCAAGTTTTGATTCCATGTATGCTGCTAATTCAGCTTTCAAATCAAGCAACAAAGAGGTAGATGCTTCCAATTTGGATTTAAGAACTCTAGCTGATAAAACTTGTTGGTTAAGTAACTCTAGCTCCTCTTCGGATCGTTCGAGTTCGAGCTTCCAGTTCTGAGTTTCTTCATCAATGACACCTGATCTTTGTTCCTCGGCTTCCAAATGCTCGGTTCGAGTCGATTTCAATGACTCCTTTGTTGCAATTAACTCAGCTGTCAAATCTTCCACTGCTTTTTCAATCTCTTTTGATGCTGCAATAGCTTCTTCAGCATTGTTGATAGCTCCATCTCTTTCATTCACCATAGAATCATACTCTTTCCTCAGTGAGTCCAATTCCTTCTTCAAATATTCCAATTCCGAAACCGCTTCACTATGCATAGATTTTTCAACCTCAAGCTGTGCTTTGGCTTCAAAACTGGCTTCATCTGCAATGTCTTGCTCCAACTCCTCGATTTTGCGAATCACGAGTTCGGCTTCTTCTTTTACCTCAACCTCATCTCTTTCTACACTTTCTAAGTTAAGTCTGAGTTCTTCTATCAGTTTTTTTGTGCTTTCCAATTCCTCAGCTGTGTTTTGTTTTCCAAATTCATGTCCTTCAAGCTTGCTACTCTGTTCATCCAAAACAATCAATTAAATAGCATATTGCAGAACAATAGCGACTATTTAATAACATTGCATTTATAAGTATTGTGCTATTGCCAAAAGAACTAATCCAAAACTATAAAGAAAATGTAATGCAAAAAATAGAGATATTATGACATATATACCTCAAGACTCTGAGTTCTACGGGTTTTCCAATCCACTATTCCTCCAAATTTGGACACAGCATCTTTGACAGATTCAAAAGGTGCTGCTGTATCAATGACATTCTTAAGACCTTTCATAGATTCATAATTTGGTGAAGTTTCATCACCAGTCTGATTCATTGAGGGAAGGCATTATCAGAATATTATTAGTACACCATCTTGTGATAATTCATTGATTATTTTTAATAATATTCATTGAGTAATGTAAATTTTACCTTGGGGGATTCTGGAAGTGGCTCCATAGATTATTATATTTTTTATTTTCAAAGTGACACCTCTTCTTTAATAGTACTATTTGTCACAGAACCTGCTCCAAAACAGCAGTTAGGAGTGCCACCAAAATCTGAAATTCAAATTATTATTATTATTAGAAAACAAACAAGTTATTATATAATATGCATGCGGTGAAATTTTTCACAATGTAGATGGTGTCTACAACAACAATCGCTAATGAAATATAAAAGTTTTAGAGGTCTCTGCAAGCGGGTTTTGTCACATTTGCCCACATTTTGACACAATATCAAAGTTCATATACCGCAATTCAGAATCATTTTTACCATAATATATATTTTGCGATAAACCAACATAATGTTTAAAAGACAATATGCTAAAAGACTTAATTTTACCATGAAGAGAAAAGCATAAGGATATGTGGATAAAATAAATGCTTCAAACCTGAATTAGAATTGAGGAACCAAGAATGAAGGAAATGAATGGTAATGACTCAAAAAAGAAAATGAGAAAAAAATAATATTATGGTGCATCTTTATTTATTTAATTATGTGTGTGTTTGAAATTCATGCAACGTCCCCTATAAACTACAACCTCTTATACTCTGGCTGGCTAAGGGAAAACAAAACCACATTTATGTTATGCACGTGTGGTGTTGGATCACCACACCTCATCATTTTTCCACCACTACTTTTGGTATATTGTCTACCACCATTAAATTAAATAATACTCTAACTCTACCTTTTGATTCTTTTAAATTTAAACACATATATTAAAAAATAACAAATTTAGATTGGTTTAGTCAATTTTACCCTTTATTTAATAAGTAAAAATAAAATTTATTTAATATGGAATTTTAAGAGTATAAAAAGTAAAATATCATTAATTACATTTTGATTTTTAAAAAATATTAAAGTTGTGGGATAAAAATAAAATGCTTAAAAGACCAAAGATCAATGACGGAAGGAGTACAATATAATATTAATACTTGTTTGTCTTTAAAATTGCACACACATAAAAAATTAGGAGAAAATTGGACAAAATTGAAATGCATTTTATAGATGTTTTTGGTGTGATTTTTAATTTAAAATATATATCTTTAGTAATTAAAATAAAATTTGAAAAAATTATAAATGAGAAAATTATTCATTAGTAATTATGAATATTTTAAGTTAGAAACAACACCAAAAACACTAAAGAAATACACATAAGATTTTCCCCTTGATTGTTAGCAAGACATGCATATACTTGAGTTTAAATATCCCTTTTTTATTCGGAAAAAAGTATCCCCTTTTTCAAATTTGAATACCACATATACCCTTTCTCCTTGATCAGAAATAAAACAATAAAAAGATGATCCAAGTGTATTGGAAGAATTTGTTTATTATATTCTATCACAAACCAAAACCATTATTGAATATAGTTACTATTCAAAAGGACTTCATTATGTTCCAAAGAATAAAATACTAATCATATGAAGAGAGGATAAAATTTGATAAAACCCGTTAATCATATAACATCATGTTGTAATAACAATAATAAGAACAATTAAGAATTAATGCATATGCATGCAACATTTTATACAAAAACAAAAAACAAAAAGGCATCCAACTTTTTATACAATAACAAAAAAACAAAAAGGTGAAAGGAAATGAATGAACCTGGAAAATTAGAAATGAAGAACTCCGGACAAATGAAGAGAAAGAGAAAAAAGAAATAGTAATAATAATGTGATAAAAGAATTAAATGAATTAAGGAGGAGGAGGAGAAAGAATAAGGAAAAGAGAAGGTTTAATTAATAATATGGTGAAAGGGATTGTTGAGGCGACGAAGAAGGAAGGAACAGCTCATTATGTCTCTTCCTTCCAACTCATCACATCATACAATACAATGCAAATATGCAATGCAATACCATCTTAACATATCATTACACCATTAACATTAAATAATATTCAAACACGTGTTGGGACACAACATGTCACACTTTTTTCCACCACCATCTCTTACATATCTAATCTAAATTAACACATATTTGTTTTTGTTTTTTTTTTACTACCACATCCTAATTAATATCTTCTTCATTCATTCAAGAATATTCTTTTCAACAAATTATATTATGCTCTTGTTGTATAATAATATATTATTTTAAAAGAATTTTTACATTTAAATTTACTTAACTTGTGTCCCAAGATATCCATATGCATATGTTACGGGTGGCATGGGTTGATTTAGAAAGGTAGATTGAAAAATGAAAATCTCAATATACTTTGTCAAAGGCTGGTTCATAAAATAACAAAGTATAAAGAAAAACATTTAAATTAAAATGTGATGATGATTAGATGGGTTGGTGGATTGACATACAAAAAATAATATAAATTAAAAATCATATAATTAACTTAAATATGATATAATTATAAATCATAAATGAGCAGATTATTACATCCTATACAATTGACAAAATGCCACTACTTATTAAATTATGCTTCTTAATATTTCTCTATACATTTGTACAATGTACATCCACCATATAAACAAGGAATGAAAATAATATAGCACGTTTCAATAAATATGACAATTTCAGCCAACAATTGCAAGCAAGCTTTGTCTGACAACTGGAATTGAACATAGTATAGATCCAAATATGCCATTTAGAGCATAAGCAATGGCACAAAATGGGAGAGCTTCAGGTTCCTTAGCAGACAATGCTGCTGTTCCAAGCCCATGTGCACTGTAAAAACATTATTCAACACCAAACTATCAAATATGCATGAAGAACAAAATAGTTTGTATACTTGTATGGTACTAGAATCCTATGAAGCACAAAAACTAATACTGACAATAATTTGTGAAAATGAATGTAATTAATGTGTCGGTGTCGTGTGCTACAGAGTTAGATTCAGTACAAATACTTTTTATCAATACCATTTCTTTTTTAAAAAATGACATGGGAATCATAAGAGTCCAAATGCAATGTTTTAAAAATCGAACCAAACGGTTCAACCGTGATTCGAGACTGTCTAGCTACAGTTCGATTGCTTTTTTTTTTTCTCGGTTCGAGCAGTTTAAAGCAGTTGAAGCATGACCCAGAAATCACGTCTGGTTTGGTTTTTAAAACATTGAATATTAGTGTGGGATGCAGAGAAAAATGGTTTTTGGTAAGCGAACAACATAATGGTTACTGAAAATACCTTGAAGCAGTTGCTATTCCTCGAGCAATCGGATCACTAAATCTGAGCCGATCAAGAGTTGCTTGCACAAAATTTGCACCAACCAGACCAGTTACTACAACCACTGCTGCTGTGAGAGATGGATTGGCACCTGTAGACAGAAAGGGAGAATTTTCAAAGTACAATTCAAATTTTAGAGCGTCCCTTTTTTTAAGGTTGTGATATTTACCATCAAACATGGACACAATGCTGAGTGCTAATGCGACTGTGATACATCTGGGTAGAATGGACACAGTTAAGGACGGTTCTAATTGAAGAAGACGTCCAACAAGTGCGGTTGAGTACAGCGAGAATATTGTTGAGATGATGACAGAGGTGAAAATCTCAGCCGCATGCCTTTTTACAAGCTGAATATGGTACACAAATCAACGGTTAATGATACATGGTTTAGCCGTTATTTACTGTATGAGAATGAAAATGTAGCAAAACATGTTTTCTATTTGGCTAATGATTGGCAGGCTAATTAAGTGTGTGCAAGGAAATGATATGTACATAATTCTATGCTCTTCAAGTTTGAATTAATATATATTCAAGCAAAATCAAACTCTACATAGGCCAATGATTATATCATTCACCATCCATAGGCCTTTGCTAATTTATCAAAAATAAAAAGGAAAAAGTAAATAAAAAATATGCTGTAAAACCAATTGAGAGAAATGAGATATTGTTGTATTCATCTGCTTATTAGGTTAAATATGTCTTTAGTCCCCATAAAATTCGCAATTTTTTCAAGTTTAGTCCCTACAAAAATTTAGTTCAATTTTAGTCTATATTTTGCTTATACAGGGAATAAAACTGTAAAAATTAATGAAAATAGGGACTAAAATTTATGTAGGGATTAAAAACATATTTAACTTTAGTTTTTTCGTAGCAGTATAAGATTGATTTACCGGGAAACGTAGATGGTTAGTTTACCTTTCTTTGCTTGAACATAGAGAAGGAAAAGGAGAGAATAACAGATCCCAAAAATCCCATTAAAATGTCACCAGCTCCAGGATTGGTGGATGCTTTGGTAAGGTAATATCCTATGAATGTTGAGACAAAAGTCAACAGAAACTAAAGATATACATGAGTTTGAAACTAAACTGTTTAAATTACTCTCCAATCATCTTTACTGTCTCCTAATCTCCTTTACTTATTCTATTTCCTCTTATGGTTATTACTGTCCTAGTAAAAAGTTTTATAAACCATATTCAAACAGTTCAATTCGCGTTAGTTAACTTCCAAGCAGATTGGAAACGCTTGACTGTTTGTCATTTGGTGTTTGCAATGAGAATAGAAGTTTCAAACTTGTTGTTTTGAACTTGAGTTTCATTTCCTTGTTGAGTGATCAACTAAAACTAGCACAACTTTCATAAAATTATAGTAATAATTAAATAGTTATTTTCAAACATACCTAGAACAGGATCAAGCCCTAACTTGGAAAAATACCCGAAAGCAAATGCTGTCAAATCTGCTGATAGTGCACAGCAAATTATAGGATGGAAAACCTTCTTCACATTCGACGGCAACCTGAAAAAAAAAACAGCAAGAATGAATCAACTTCTCGTAAAGATTTGAATTGCGTACCATAACAGTTATAAAATTCCAATAGCATAAGCATGTGTGTGACAAAAGAATACTTGTTTTTCAATTACAAGCCAATGGTGAAAAAGAAATTGGCAATTTGAAAATCAGTAGTAAAAATGAATATATATTTACCCAGAACCAACCATGTAGCCTAACACAGTGGCCGCAAGCAAAAACGGAAGGCATGTTCTGGCACTTGTTCCCAGTAATGTTGGATAAAATAGTGCACTAACAAATGATATCAGGAGAACACCAGTCCATGTCCACACTTCAAGGGTAGAAAATGGTGATGGCTTTCCCATAGGCTCAGCGTCTACCAATGTCGTTTTCACAGCTTTTCTTACTGCTATAGCTGTGAAACCAGCAACACAAAGTGTAGCTAACCATCCTCCAACTGAACAAATATTATAAACATCAGCATTCAAACATCAAGCATGCACCAAAATATGATCATTGTACAAGAAATGTAGATTTTGAAAAGAAAAAGTGGAGAGGGGAAGATTTGTCATTAAAGTGTTTAAAACTTCATAAATTTTAAATAAAAAATGATGAGGTTATCAAATAATTTAATAATCTGCAAGCCATTGATCAGCATACCCAAATTTTAATAAATTGTTGATTGAAGGTTCTCAATCTATGTAGCATTGACACTTCAAGTTGAAGGTGTGTTTTATTGTAAGACATGTTCGGTGTCCGACACTCGTATGACACTGTCCCGCGTGGTTACATTCAACCACTTCCATTTTTTCAAATTATTACAGGTGTTTACGTGTCAGTGTTGTTGTTTGCCTAGTGTATGTGTCAGTGTCAGTGCTTTGTAGATCTCAATATTAGGGATTATTTTGGAATTACAATAGTTTCAGAGACACAATTGCTTGATCCCTTCCATTTCAAGGATTAACGTGCCGATTCACTCACAATGCAAGATCAGAGTAACTTAGCCAAACCAACAATAAATAAAGAGCAAATAACCAAACAAAACAAAACTAGACACACATTAAAAAAAAAATCCAAATGATGAGTTGTTATACATGCACCAACCTACAATAAGGCAAATTTTGATGCCAGAAGCAGCAGGAATATCTTTAACAGAAAGGGGCAAGACAACCAAAGAAGGAACATAGAATAAAGGGAGCCATCTCTGAATAAACATAAAAGCAGGCTCAAAGAAGTTCATCAATGCTGTAGCTGCAGATGGCACGGTTGAATCAAGAATAATCAAAACTGAGAAAATACAAAACATCCCAAACAATGCACTAGGGAATTTGATGGCAGCAGCCACGAATGCTTTCTTCAAAAAGCTATCCATAGCTAGAAAAAGCCCCAGAGACACAATCAAATGTAACAACCCAAACACCTGAAATTTACAACAACATAAAAAAGAAAAACTCAAACTTACACATTAGACATAGAAACATAGAGACACCTATGAAGCACTACCACACACACACATGAACCCCATGACGGTGATCCTGACACATAGACCCGTTACTATTTTTGATAGAAGTCATTGATGAAAGAAAGATATAAATATAGAAATTGTATTGATAATAAGAATCACTTACATCAAGAGGTACATAAATCTTATATAGTCAATGAGAATAAGAACTATCTGGTGTAACTAATTAACTAACTAGTGTGACAAACTAGACTGACTAACTAATTAACTAGTATATCTAATATAGACAAGGATAAGAATTTAAGAAAATAAAAGTAATTGAATATAACCGTACGCCAAGATGTGTAAGCACCAGACACACCATTAATCAAAAGGTATTATATGCTATATATAGATAGAAACTCACATTTTGGGTGAGTGTGGAAGTGTTCCCAGAATCAGTTTGAGCTGATTTAGTTAAAAGGTGTCTGCTTATTGAATTTCCATAAGTACCCTCCATTTGCAAGAAAGTGGAATTGAAAATAGAAGGAATTGTTGGGTTGCACAAAATGGAGCGTTTTTGAAAGCATGAGAGGGAAGGAGGGGTTGATTTTGCAATATGAAAGAGTGAGTGTTGTTTTAGAGAACGGTTGGTGAGAAGTGAAAAGGAAGTTGTGAGTAAATGGGTCGCCATGAACGTGGCCGGATGAGGTCTCTAGAGAAGGAATTGTTGATTCATACATATAGAGTTTGTGGGGCCTGAAAGAAAATTTGTATGGATAAAAACAAGTGATGATTTGATGAGATGAGATGAGATTAGACCAAAGTTTACATCCATATAAGCGGAAGTTGCTCCAAAGTAGAAAAGAAAAGTAACCGAAATTTAACTGTTTTGTAAATAGTGTAACAATTTGTCAGCCTTATATCATTTTTTTACATAATCATCTTCAATTTTTTTTATTTGATGGGGGAGAAATAGATTCCAAGTCTTTTTATTTTTGAATTCAATCAACTATCCGATGACTCATGAGTTATAAACTTATTCGCTTCCCAAAGCATGGAGCTGAATTTGAACTATAATCATCTTTGTTAAGAGTTCAAAACTACAGTTAAGCTAATAAAAATAGTAAAAATAAAATCATCAAAATTAAGGATTATCTTTTTTTTTTTATTGAATTAAATAAAATCCCAAATTAACAAAACGTTTCTAAATTTGTTTTATAAAGAGTTTATCACTAAAGCAAAATGTGAAAATAGCTAGATGCAGAAGTTAGCAAAATCTCCAACGTAGACACATTCTAATCAATCCCGAGCTTTTAAGTCCAAAATCTCATTAAGTACAAAGTGGTAAATATATCTTAACTATACTTCCCCGTGAATTGTTTGCACAGAAGCACAACAATCCATATAATGGACAATGCTAAGGTTCACTAACCATATTTCTTAGTGCCAACACTAACTTTCAAAGCAGCAGATAGATAAGGCATGAATCAGTATTCACACCCTACCTACAATCTAGGTTGTTTTTGGCTGTCAAAAGCAAGATAAATTAGGAATGAGGGATCATATAGCATAAACCGTTCCTAATATTACATATGATTGTTGCCTTTGGTACAATTTTAACTAGAAGCTATCCAAAAACAATAACTTGTTGCTATTTGGTTAGGTTATCTTCCTGAAAAGCAACATCAAGAAGGAAGCTAGATTCTAATGAACACCCTGCACAGCCTTCTGTCTAACCACTCTGTTGAGTAGCTTCATTCACATGCTGATCATTCTGGCCCGGGCCAAGATCCTCAGTCCTTGGTATCTCCCCGAGTCTCTCCTGTAGAAACATTATATCTTTATATCAGATAGCAGGTTCAGTCTTTGCATAAATCTTTTCAGATATAAGAATGCAATTTGAAAGTTAGAATGGTAAGTCACAGTCCACTAGACCTTGTTTACCCAATCTAAATCAGGGTTGAAATATGTGTTGAATCAAACCATATGGGGATATTTTTAGGTATCACATGGCATGGGTGACAGTGCTAGTCAACAAACGGAATAGACAAAATCCAAATACCAAAACATGTCCAGATTTCAAAATCACCTTGAGAGCTGCATTCTCAGAAAGTATCTTCTCGTACTCGCTCTTGATCCGGCTCAGTTCAGCACGAAGAGAGGCATTTTCTTCATTCAAAACTTCAGCACGCTGAGCTAGTTCATCACATTCAGCCTGAGAACAAGAAACATATAAACAGTAATTTGAAATATGTCAATTATGACCATTCCAGCCAGAAGTAGGAAAAGGCTATATATACTCTCTATCACCTGCTTTCGCAACCTGGACCTGCGTGCAGATTCCCTATTGGACTGCTTCCGCCTTTGTCTTTTAAGCTCTCTTTCATCCTAAAAGTTAACCAGAAAATGACAGATTTAGCAAAGTAATAATGCAACCATGGTTTTAAATTGCGGTCTACTATCGCAGCCGCAACGCAAAGGGTTTTGAGGTCTCTGCAATGGCACCACACCCGCATTTTTCCACAATATTAAGGTTTGCAGCATAACCGCAATTTAAAATCATGAACGCAACACGATAATATGGCATGTTGACAAATTTAACCTGTAGCCAAAGTTGTGAGTGGACATCTCGTGACCCAGCATTTACCATCCCTCCAGCCACTGCAGCAGAAGGAACCTTTCCATGCATTGCAGGCATGGTAGATGAAGTTGGTGTTCCCCAATAATCCATTCCTATATTTAAATTAGTAGTGGGACCAGGAACTGCTGTGAGAGGACCAGCAGCAGACATAGGTACGACAGACATAGTTTGATTAACAACTGTATGAGGTGTATTAAGTACCCCATTTTGAGGAGCATGCACTGAACTGCCATTTTGAGAGGGTTCATCTGTAATGCAGCAAAACATTTCAGCTGTGACATGCATAATTTATTTATATACACAAATCAACTCAGAAAATATTTCCTTGTCAAAAAAAAAAAAACTTAACATTTTGATATGTAACAATATCAGACCTTCATAAGAATCCTGCCTCTCCCCAGATTTAAATTGAGAGTCCTACAAAACCCATTGAAATAAATACCAAACGTACAAGGCAGTGAAAAGCAGCACCGAACAAAAAAATTATACGCATCACCCAAAAGAAATACAAGCCATTTTATGAGCTATGTAGAATGCCCCCATTATATTAAGATACAATAGATGCCATTTCTGAAGATCAATCTAAACCTACAAAAGATTCTATACAGGGTGGATCATGAACATATTGCACTATGTATGGTTGTAAACCCTGATGATGTTAAGAATAAAGACATACCAGAAAACGAACCTGCTATGCATTTAAAATTAATATTTAAAGCTTTGGAACATACATCAATTCATATATTAAATTTGTTTGTTCGATGATACTGCCAATCAATTTGAAAACCGTAATTAGCATATTAAGCAATCCCACAAACAATGTAAAGCTTTGTTAGTCCAAATGGTCAATTACAGATGTTTTCACCAAGTCCGTAAAAGGTCCTTGGTCAATATAAATAGATATAGCACTATATAGATATGGTAGTTAGCGTAATTGTAATTTGTAAATCTTTGAATTTATTACTTCATGTATGTATAATATAACACCACTGTAAAATTTACACCTAGATTCCAAAATACACATCTCTCATTTCTCTTTCTCTCAACATAGACATTAGTATGTTAGTTTAACAATTGAACGGTATCACATGCCCGAACAGTTAATGGAAATAACTACTACAACAACTAAAACAAATAACTTGATTTTTGTTCGAAATCTCAATAAGGATCCATTTTGATAATGAGGAAGGTCTGCACTATGCATAGTATTTTTTTTTAAGATATTCCCATTTTATGATTTGACTTACAACTGTGCTAAATCTGTAATTCCTGAATAGACTACAAAAAGATGAGCAGTAGGAGCTATGCACCCTACATGTTCTTTTTCAATTCTCCAAACACATTAGATGTTTAAAAAAATATATGTTAAAAATTGACTTCAGCTGATAACATGTCAAAACATTAGTTAGTTATTTTTTTGTTTTAGAACAAAACTGTATTATTTAAGCCAGATAACCTTTACTTGCAATGTCACAATTGATATGCTTTTATTTTCTATTTTCTTACACAATTTTGCAGGAGTCGCATGCATTTTCCCTAGAACATAAAGATAAGATAAACTCAGTTACTTCTCATTATATTATGCCCAACTACTGCTGCTAGAATATCAAATAATATAATGAGAATTACATTTTGATAATCTAGGAAGGGGAAAGAAAGTCGCTCCAATTTTTATCCTCGTATTGCTCAGAAGATATTTTCATAAACAAGCATGCAAGAGAAAACAAGGATGAAATGTTTTGTTGTTTCTTGTTCGGACAAATATTGACCATGCAGTAGCAAACTAACAAGTGGCACAAAACTTACATTATGGGAGTTTTCATCGCTTCCTTCACTAGTACCTTCACTTGCACTCTCACCACTGCAAATTCAAGTTTTCATATAAGAATAGTAGTAGCCAGTATACAATTGCAACTAGCAAGCAAAAGCACTCAAGAGACTTAGATGAAGTGATTAACTATCGAGTGTCAACCCTACCAATAAATTTCATACAATAGACAAGGAAATGAAACAGCATTATTGACAAGTTAGAAAATAAACATAAAATGAATAAAGTAACTGGTGTTTGAAGGCATTGGAAGTTAAATATTTAGCGGTCCTCTATGTAAAAGTTGACACATAAAACGCCCAATAAGACACCTTTGAAGCTGTATGAAAAAACCCGCAATGCTAGCTCCTTTAAAAGTCACCTAATTTCCCAGATTTATTTCTATGATCTAGAATAACAGGAAAACAGGTCCACAGACCACTGATTATATCAATTTAGTATTTGCATATCTACAAACCACCAAATTACTTCCATTCAATTATAGAACTTTAGAAGAGAGCATTATTCAACAACTTCAATACAACACATCTTACCTTTTTGAATGAATTCCATTGGCAGATGCCCCTGGTGTTTTACCAAGTTCATTATTTTTTCCTGGAACTGGAACCATATTCATACTACCCAAACTTCCTTTTGATCTTTTGATTGGTAATTTTTCCTTCACCTCATGAGGTTTACCATCAGCTTCACTGCTGCCTGGAGTATTCCCCTGCATGTCAATGCATAGGTTACTATTCCCGTACTTGGATAAAAAGAGCAAAGGCAAAAGAGAAAGTGTAAAGAAGGAGAAGGCTGAAGAAACTCACTGAAGCATCCACCATGCCATTTGGAGAAGGCATGGCAAAAGGACTAAAAGGATAAGATCCCTACATAAATTCATAGAAATGTGCAAATATTTGTTAATGAAATCTGGGTTATACCGATCAATTATAACACAATAACTTCAAGAAAGCATAGTCTACGAAAGTATACCGGAGGCATGGATGGATGAGCATATATGCCACCATGGGGATACATTGCAACATAAGGATGTGGTGGGGTGCCATAGGGAGGCATAATATGCTGCATATAAGTATTTAATCAATGAGAATTCAAACTATATATTTTTTAGCATTGGGTGTAGCAGGCAATACACAAGTTGCAGGCATGGAAAATAATCAAAGAAATGAATGACATATAAAGTGGGCCCCATTCAATAATACATAATGAATATATGAAATTTTTACATGTTACTAAAGTTATTTGCTTGAACTCGGAATTTTTAGGAAAATATCAAATTGAAAGATAAAAAGACCAGACTAAATATACAACCATTAGAGAGAAATTTTGGTGTCGCCCTCAATGTAAAAAAGGTAATAGTGATACAGTCTCTACTTAGGTAGTTTGGGCATGTCCTAGATAGTATGTATGTATCCAGAACGGAAACTTATTGGGTAGATATGGGTTCAGACCCAACACTTGGTTCCTTTTTCAAATTTCCTATCAAACACATTTGGATCTTGTTGGCAGTTGGCCAAGCATTTAATGAGCCAATAGCGCACAAGTACTAGTAAGACCGTGCAACATAACAAGTATTACTACTGAAGTTATTGTTTAGTATTAATTGAAATGATCTGTTACTTCACCCCCTCAAATCTTGATCCTTTTTTCTGTACTTGATATACTTTATGGTGCTTCTAATAAATATTACTTGGAAAATTATGGAAATTGTAATCATCATACAATTTAATTTCTCATTTTCTATATTTTCATGTTTATACATTTCTTATGTGATAAATTATTCTATACTCAATTTTCTAAAAAAAATGTCAATAAAAGTACAAACACACTGATATTCATACTACCAGTCATACCCATATCATTCAACTTAAATGGTCAAACGCAAAAATGAACTAGCAACTTCCCATTTCAGTTTAACAATGATATTATCTAGTAAAGGAAAAGCAATAAATATCTATATTCACCATTGGACTACACAGCTGAAGGAAATTGGGTTCCGTTAGATCTTAAATTTGATAATTATAATAGGAAAAACTATTGATATTAACCAAAGTAACAGCATCAAAATTTCACCAATTCCTTCAGAATTCTGAAACAGACTGAGATTGATCAATAATTATGTATGTGCCAAACTGGCAATTACCTGAACACCCCACATATATGGGTGGGCTTGGGGACTTGATGCCATGAATCCAGGTGGAGGTATATGCGAATATGCCTGTAGAATGAAAGCTGTGGATCAAACCCCAAGGTTGACATTAATAAAAAAATTATATGATGGCGAAGACTTTTTCACCAAATACCTGATAGTTAGCCCAGTCAGGATTAACTGCCGCAGTGCCAGTTGTCGTTGAAGTTTGCTCCTGGAAAAGGTAACAAATGTATCTGGCATCACATATAAAGTACGTAATCATCAATGCTGGAAAAAAGAAAGAAAGAAAGAAACCGCAAAGACCTGTGACGTAGCCGCTGGAGGCGTCTTATGCTCTTTTTCTTTCAACGGTTTATCGACGTCACTGCTGCCCATGCTTTCAGACAGGTAGGTAAGGTACTTTTACCTTCCAAAAATTTATACACTAAACCATTCTACACTAATAACATAACTTACATCACAAGGCAGCTAAAAGGACAATATTCTTCATTGAAATTGACAAATAAATAACCTCTGCCAATGAAAAGCTAACCCTCTTACTCGTAAAAAAAAAAAACATCAAGTTACCCGCTTCTATTCTGAACTATTCCACAAAGTTCTAACATAACATGTATATATACTGCATAAATTGGTTGTACTAACAGCTAAACAACTAATGCATTCCTTCTTTCCCCCTAAAAAAATCACCCAAAATCAATTTTTTTTTATTTGGCTTTCTCTAATATTTCCTCAAAATCAGCAATTCAGCATAGTATTTGTCGGCTCTCTCCATTGGTATACTAACTAACAACACCACAAACATTAATTTAGTCTTTGCATAGCAAAATTTCAACAAACCACTATTATTCCTAAATATATGTGATCTAGTTCATCGAATAGCAGCTATAATATAACATTGCAGCGTAGCGGAATTTGAATTACCCGCTAAAGCAATCAATAAAACTGATTTAGTCCCTAACAAAATTGAGTTGGCAGCAATAATCAAACACTTCAATAAAAAAAAGAATGAAAAGAAATTGAAAGTGGCGCCTATCTAAGATAGCAATGTGAATAATTGAAATTAAAATTATGGAGAAAATAAAAGTAGGTACTGAATATGAGTTGAAATTACCGTTGAATGAAGCGAAAGAAGCGTGGTGTGGAAACCTGATCTACGGGGGTGTTGAAATCAAAGAAAAGAAGCGAAAATTAAACAATTAATTTTAAAAAAAAAAATTAAAAACAAAAAAAAAAAAGGAAAAGAATCTGTGTATGTGACACGAGGGATTAATAAAGGGTTGTGTTGTATTTATGCAGGTGACAACGAAGAAGAAAGAAAGAAAAAAAAATTGGGGGAGAGATGAGAATTAGGGTTTGGGTTTGTTGGGTTGAGGTTGTTACTCACTCACGGCGAGGAATGAATGAATGGGTTGTTTGTTGTACGGCGTTGGTGTCCACTTGGCAATCCCAGTCAGACTTTCGTTCGCATTCGATTTTGTTATTATATGTAATGCAAACAAACAAGGGATTAGGTTAGGTTAGGAAGCCCATTTACTTCTTATTCTACATTATTTTTATTTTGCCAGAATAACATAAATACATTTTTTATTTTATTATTTTAGCTAATTCATAAATTTTGTTTTTTATTTTTTAATTTCGAACATTCATCCTTTAAATTTTTTAAATGTGATCTATTTATTTTATCTATCACTAGATTTTAAGTTTATTTTTGTTCATGAGACAAGTATGATGTGGAGATGACAAGTGATTAAATGACGTGATAATATGAGTTTAAAATTCATTAATTTTTTTTTGTCAATAAAATATAATTTTAAAAGAAAGTTTAAAATTATCTTATTTTATTTTTAAAATTTAATAAGAAAATAATTAGATTTAAATTTAGAAATCTAAATTAATCTTTAACTTTTTTTTCAAACTCCTTCTCTTGTTAATCTTATTTTCGCTCATTCCAAAATCATGATTTTAATTCATATCTATTTTACTCAATGGTTCATTTCACACTAGTAAGAAGAACTCAACTCTAAAACAACCAACTACTGAAGTCTTAAAGGGATGTCTTCAATGACTAATCATTATAATTATATCAATAATAGATTCTGTTTGCACGAAGAAAACTCTCAGCAACTTTTATCATGATTGGACTACAAGTCTCTAACAACTCTCAATTCAAAATAAGATCTACATAAGTAGACCAACTAGACGACTTTAGTTACCTAATAACTTAGGGCTCCATAACTACTATAAATAAGGGTTCGTCGCAGGTAACACACATCTTTTACCACTCTGAAATATTGAATTCTATTACCACTCTATCTTATTTTGACATTGAAGTATCTTTACAAATATATCACTTTTGCATTGGAGCAGAAGTATACGAGATGTCAAGGAACCGATATCAACTTATCATCATCATCATCATGAAGTGGTCAATTTCGCATTCTCATGCAGGAACATTGACATCCATCGTGGGACCTCAATTAATTTCACCTGCTCTCAAGACCAACAGCATGGTACTCACCAGTAGTAATGCTCAACATGACTCACCGCAGGAAGAAACACATTACCAATATTGAAACTCTCACGCATAGAATGGAGGATCAAGAAGACAAGAATCAGACTCAAAAGTTAGATGTATACCTACCCCTAAGATCTAAGCGTGAAGACACCATTGAGGCTATCAATGATTAGATCAAAACGTTGAAGCGACATAGAAAAATAAGGCAATAAAAAGGAAAGAGAGGAACAAAGATTCATAAAATGACAACGAAAAACACTAGCATGTGAACTATTTTCTAGCAAATTGCGATTATCATCAATGAAAGAGTGTGACGTCAAACTATGATTCTCAAGTCTCATATAACATTAAATAATATTATTGAAACAAATTATAAAAATATTTCTCTCCAAATTTCTCACTAGATACACAAAAAGATTCCACATGTGTAACCAATTAGAATAGAGGTTAGATGAATCACTCAATTCATTTGTTTCGTATTAGCCTATGAGGTCTAAAGAAATATAAATTGCAATTAAGGCGAGCAAATATAAAGTAAGAAGCGTGACGCAATCAGCATCTGTCATTGATGTATTGGTTGGAAGTTGGAAGGAAAAAAGTATTGGAAGATGGTGCCTTCCCTATGTACACTTTCATCCTACTCTCTAAATCTCAATTTCAATCTCAATCTCAATCTCAATGGAAGAGAATCTCACAAGCTAAACGCAAACTCCTCTCTTCATTTCAGCCGTACGCACCGTCGTTTTGGTTCCAACACAACAATCTACTGCAACTCTACTAATAATTACAACCCCGACTCAAAACCACCATCTCAATCTGAAGCCATTAAACTCTACTCCCAAATCGAAAGGTTCTCTCTCTTTCTCAACTTTGCTTTATTATTTGCCAATTTTTTCAACAACTTCACCTAAGATTCAGTATACAAATAATTTATTTTTATCTTATACAGTTAGAAAGTTTATTTGGCAACCTAAAACTGATTGAAAACTAATCGGATTAGAGTTATGAGTAAGGGATAATATCAAAATAAGTAATCAAACTAATCTCTTTTAAATTTAAAACTGCTATTTGTGGTTGATGGGTTTGTTTTATTTCTTTGCAGATTAGTCACTAATTCTGCTAGACAATCACAAGATGCCTGGTGGGGTTCTACAAACTGGAGTGAAGTCGAGGTATATACTAGGAAAGTTTGGATAAATAGTTTAGTTAGGCACTTATTTAGTGAGCGCTTATTCAATCAGAGTTTATCATATAAGAGTTATTTGCATTTGGATATGGATGTTGTAGAGCTATTTGCATTCTCAACATTTGTTTTCGTTTTAAAAATGGAATTTGGAGTGGATGGGGGGATGAAACGGGGTAAGGGATAAGTTCCAGACAACTTGTTTCCTTAAGTTATCTTGAAGAACTTCTTAAAATAAACCGAAACAACTTATGAGATAATCATCAAGTATGAGCTTTATATCTTTAGTAGTTTCTTCATTCTAGAACACCAAAAGCAGCAATATGTTTCTGGCTCCCCAGAAGTCCCTTAACAAGTTATTCTTGATAAAGTTTCCTTATAAATTGAATACTTTTTGAAAAATGTATTGACTTCTTTTGAAATTAGACCAATCACAACAAGTGTGTATCTTAAAGAGTTTGTTACTAGCAATATAGCATTCCTATTCACAAAAAACTTGGTACATGTTCACTGTATAATTTCAGGGATCATGGATTCTCAAACCCAAAAACTCCAAACCCAATTTCGTCGTACATTTTGTGGGAGGAATGTTTGTAGGAGCTGCCCCTCAGCTTACCTACCGTTGGTTTCTTGAGCGTCTATCAGAAAAGTAAGTCTCTCACTCCCTGTGTTCTTTTCTCAAATTACATTCCTGTCAAGTTATCATACTATTTGGTTTTGAGGTATGATTATTACTTGTGTGCTTATTGAAAGGTTTTTTTTGCTTAATTTTTAAATTTGTGTACTGATTTGTTAGTGTAGAATCTTTGGATGTTCTAATTCTTTGAAATATCTCACATCTGGATCATTTAAGGCTCAAAGATCTAGGATCTATAGTGGAAAAAATAGCTAACTATAAAACCCTTGGTTTTTAGGGGTGTATTGGTCATTGCAACTCCATATGCCAGTGGGTTTGATCACTTCCTCATTGCAGACGAAGTACAGTTCAAATTTGATCGGTGCTACCGCACACTACAAGAAACAGTAAGCCTCAACTCATTATTGAAGGGCTAGTTTCTCTGTGTTTCTAATTTTCTAGGAAATCGTTAAAGGTACTCATTGATTCAGGTCAAAGATCTTCCTATTTTTGGTGTTGGCCATTCTTTGGGATCGCTTGTCCACCTTCTGATTGGTAAATTAAAGATTTTCTGTTAAACTAGATTCTAAGAAGTAACTTGATTTGTAGATAATAAATTTGCTATTTAACCAGGGTCAAGATATGCTGTGCAAAGATCTGGAAATGTTCTCATGGCATTCAATAACAAGGTATTCATTCATCCAGCAATTAACTTACATATAGGATGAAGGATGAAATGTATAGGACTGAAATTAAATCAGCTTTGAATAACATAATTCAAATCTTAACCTGATCTAAACTTATTTGCGCTGTTATTCCTAATTCCTAATCAATTTTTGTACATATTTTCTCAGTATTTCCTGTGTAAGAATCCTCTTTGTAATCTTATCATGATTGAATGATTTTCCTTTAATTGTTGAAGGAAGCAAGTTCGGCTATCCCCTTGTTCTCTCCAGTTCTTGTTCCCATGGCTCAAAGCATTGGTCCACTTCTATCAGATATTTTTTCTTCACCAACTCTGCGAGCAGGGGTCAGTATTGCTACATAATTATCTTGCCTGGGAATGGAGGAAAGCTATTATATTTTCTAGGAGAATTATCAACAACCTCTCTTGAGGTATGTCGAATAGAATTTGGCTCCTTTTCTGTTTAATGTCATATGACAATAACCTTCCCATCAGGTTGACTGGAAAAAAGTTAAGTAGTAAACAGTCATATCCAGGATGTAGACAAATTCTATTCATGTCTGGTCTTTTTTCTTTTTAAATCTTTATTGTATATTTGTATACACTTTAGGCATTTTCCACTCAAACTCTTAGATACCTCAATTGAGGTGTTACTTTATTTATGTCAAAGATGGAAACCTTTTTAAGAAAATAAAATGTGTTTCTTGCATGAAACATCATTATATCTCTTGCTTTGATTTTTCTCACAAAATCCTTTTGAAAGAAAGAGTATGAAATTCAATTGCAGAGTTTCACCAACAAATTGCAAGATGAAAATGACTAAGATTTCATAAGGGAGGTTGTTGCTATATGATATTAAAAACTAAGGGAGTCAAGTGCTATAGCAAAAATATGTGGGTCTTTATCATTTGACCATGTCTCAATAGAGCTGACTGTAATTTCCCTCAAGTGCCAATCAAGCAATTCAGATATTGCATGAAAGAAATTAACAATTTTTCATGGCTGGGAAGGTTGTTGCAGTAGCGGAGTAAATTACAGTGTTGTACACAAGCTGGGTGGTCTATTTCGTTTTATATATCAGGAAAATGATTTAATTTTCCTTGTTCTTTCATATCTAGGAGAAAATTTATTGTTGGTATGATATTGTTTTCCAGAACAAGTATGAATTCTACTTTGCACAGTATTTATATTACCTCTTTACATGACCAATCCTAGCTTCATGAAACACTTGCAGGCGGAGATGACTTTGAAACAATTAGAAAATGTTAGCCCTCCCATTATGAAACAGGTTCTTCCTTTAGTTGAGCAGCTCCCTCCCCTGTATCTGGATTTGGTCAAGGGAAGAGAAGATTTTACTCCAAAGCCGGAGGAGACCCGTCGACTTGTATGTGACATCTCTGATTATTATCATTCCAGCAATTTTATCTTTGTAATCAGTGAAGAGTTTGCTATATCATTCATACTGCATAATCTTCCAGCATTTCATTTCAACTCTATGTCAATGAACATATTTCTTTGTATAGACTTAAGAATTAGAGTACTTTTTGCTTTGATTTTATTCCTAAATTCTAATTAACACGAATGTTGCAACTAGTTTCTTTGAGTGCGTCAAATTCTTAGGAAGGTTTAAACATTAATGACATCTTTAACTTAACTTCATTTTAAGCCTAGGTTCTTCATTTTTTTTAGTATTCCTACAGCCATCTCATATACTTTATAATAAAAAAAAGGTGTTGGGGTAGGAAGGATGTTATGGGCCCGTTTGTTATAGATTAACAAAAAAGTGACTTTAACTTTATATATCACATGAAGCAGAGATTGCATGCAGGATTGGCAAAGGTGCTTACATAATATATTGCCAATCATCTCCGACTTGATTTTAGTATAAGAATCATTTGGTTTGTTCAGCAGCCTTGATTGAACTTTGGTATTTAGGTCATGGTCTCTCTAATCACCTTGAATAGTTAGCATTTGATATTCATTTAGAAAATCAAAGTGGATGGAAGAAGTTTGATAACCAGTTGTGTGCTCGATTATGGCAATATGTGGAACCCAGTATTTTGTCAGTTTCAATACTTATTTCCAAAGATACATTTCACCACGGCAAATTATTAGCCATTGGACTTTCTCAGACAACCAAAACATAGCATGACTAATTTTGTTTCTTAGGCAAAGATTGTGGCAGAAAAGTTGAAATATTTTGCAGGATGATATTGATACTCATCAAGGCCTCTTAAAATAAGTCAATTAGAGAGTACACGTGATTTTTGGGTTCATTTGTAAAAAGCTTTGTACACATGATTTGTATGCTCTAGCTTTAGGTAGTGTTGGAAGGTATCTTCAATTGAGTGAAAGTATTATGTATTTAGGGGTTGTATATGGTTCTTCTATATTTTGATATTTGCATATAACTATGATTTGACTTGTAATGTTTTTCTAAATTCCTTATTTCTTTTATTTTTTTGTACATATAATTAATCATGCAGATGATTTCCTAAAGCAATCAAGAAATCCTTTGATCCATCTTAAGTCTATTTATTTATTGAGTTTCATTTTCGATCTTGCATAATACTTTCCCATTTATGGTTTTTGAATTCTTCAGATAAAATCATACTATGGCATATCCCGAAATCTTCTCGTAAAATTCAATGATGATTCAATAGATGAAACCCCAACACTAGCACAGGTGCTCAGTTCCGAATCAGCCATTAGCTCTGTTCTAGACATGTCAATACGCAAGTTGCCCGGCGATCACGGTCTTCCATTGCAGCAGGTACTTTTAGTAAATTTAAGGCAAAACTGCACCAGGAGTCCTTTAACTTAATTTTCATTTCTTTTTCATGTCAAATTAGTCTTTTATCTTCAAAAATATTTACACCGTTGAACCAATTTTCATTCTTAGTCCACTTCTGTTATAAATTTGTGCACATGATCATTGAATGATATACTATAAAGAATGTTTCACCACTTAGCAGCACAATTAGACTCTTGTTGAGAACAATGAGGTCCCAATCTTAAATAAAAACTAAAAAGTATCATGTTAATTTTGATATATTAGATATTTTAACAATCACTATGATGTGATGTAATTTAGATGTTATCTTGATCAATTGAAGATGTAATTTACCTTTTTGAAAGGTCAAGTAAGACATTTGGTAATGTACATGGATGAAAAATGAAGTTTGGTCCAACATTTCGTTTTTGAACATAAAAGACTAACTTGACACGAAAAAAGATAAATGATCTGTTTGAAATTTTAAATGAAGTTAAAGGATTACTAATGCAGTTTTGCCTAAATTTAACTCAATTTATAATGGGGCTGTTGTCCATAATTTTTATTACACATCTTGCAGGAACTGCCAGATGTTCCACCTGCAATGGCTGATGCAGTTAATCGTGGAAGCGAGCTTTTGTCGAATCTTACCGTAGGAACACCATGGGAGACAGTTGCCAAAGAAGTAGGGAACACACTTGGCAAGGATTCATCAAACATACTTCGTGCGCAAGTATCGAAGGAGATGGATATACTTGTGGATGTGATCTCATCTTGGATAGCCTCCAATGCAGGGCCTAAACTTCTAAGGCCTTAATTTCATTTACATGTGCAAGCAGAAAGAGATGCTTTGTAGAAATATATAGAAAAGAAAATATCA
The DNA here is from genome assembly GCA_037974755.1 of Cicer yamashitae. Lineage (NCBI taxonomy): Eukaryota > Viridiplantae > Streptophyta > Magnoliopsida > Fabales > Fabaceae > Cicer > Cicer yamashitae. The sequence continues at coordinate 17,609,395 of JBBPBQ010000002.1, forward strand.
AAGTTGGCACAAACACTATTCATCCTCCCTTGTAAAATTCTTCAAAAAGTAAAATCATACCTTGTAGAATGTCATTCATGTTAATCCATACACGTAAGGCAAATAAAACTGTCAATCGCCCGTTGCTGTAAAATATAATCTACATGTTAACAGAAATAGTTGTGACATTGAAAATATTGGTTTCTGTATAAAGTCGATTGACATATATCGAAGGCACTCTGCATGTTAACTTTGAATTGATTCTGTAATTTTTTAGATTGCTTACACATTTCCGAGCTAAGGGTGATGATGCCAAGTTGATTTTGGAATCTTGGTAATCTATGTTAACAGTATATAAAAACAGCAATACTATTATTTAGTACAATGGTAATGGTTGACGAAACACAAAAATGATAGGTGTAAAATTTTCATTGAGTGGTCAAATTTTTACTTTTTTATTTTTCAGAAATTATGGTGGGAGAGGGGTTAAAGTAATTAATTAGAGTTATTAATTTATTTTCATCACTTTTGTCCTTGTACAATTAATCATTTTTTGTATAGAAATTGAGATTTTTTTAATTTGCAACTAATTAGTTTTTAGTGTGTAAGTTAGTTATACCTGCAGATGTATTTAATAAATTGTTTTGTTATAACGTGCTAATTTACACTCATTAAAGAGTGAGTGGGTGTTCATCCAAAAGATTTGCCAATCTACTTGTTCATTTTTAATTCGTGTAAGTTAACAAGTTACATCTTTTAGTGTATTTGATGAACTTGTAGTTATAATTTATATCTTAGGATAAGGAAAGGAATGAACATAAATGAATTAATAAATTCTAACAAAACATTACTTGTATTATGTTTGGATTTGAATAAATTTGATTTTATTCATTGATTTTATTATGAGCTTGCATATGGGTGTGAGAGATCTGAATTTTGAAAGTGTAATATTTAATATGGATTTGAAGAAGGTAGTTGATAATGTGAATTTAAAGAAATTTTTGCATTGGGTTCGATAGCATCATAGCAAAAAGTAATTAGATTTTGAAGGGTATAGACAATAACTCTTATGTGGAGTTTTTTGAAGAAGGAAAAAAAAATGGTTGTTCATTTTTCGAAATAGTGAGGCATGATGCAGAGCGTGAAACTAGGTTAAACAATACATGTCAAATGATATGGAGAGCCTTAGAGAATACCCATGTTCCTCTACAAGGCAAATGAAGCCAAATTGATGTTAATGCTTGAAGAGGCAGACCGTATTCATTATTCAACTAAAGAGATTCGTGAAGCCAATTCTTGAGAAATTCTAGAGATTATATTTTTTGTAGTTTGGAGAGGTCTTATAGTACTCAATGTCTAGAGAGGCAAAACAATAATACTCATTGCCTGAAGAGATAGACAATACTCAACTGAGGAAGTAAGTGAAGCCGAATCTTAAAAAAAATTAGACATTGCCTAAAAAGACATTACAATTCTCAAAGTCTGGAAAATGTCAAAACAAAAAATACAGATCTTCCACACTTACGAATCAATCTTCCATAGTTAAAATTCAATTCAATCAAACTCGGGAGTTTTTGAGCAACTTAAGAGTTTCATAAAAAAATTAAAAGAAAATCAGTATTCAAATACTAGAGGTGGCAGTTTCAATAGATCATACAACATTAGAGTTAAACCCTAAACCAGAGTGATAAGATAACAAATTCGTACACAATCTAAGAAATATGCCCATAATTGGAAGACTAGATGTTAATGCTATAAAATAACTTCTGTAAAATACGTCCACAATATAAATATCATTATCCAATAGATAATCACTCAGATCCCTAAAAGTTTTCAATTACACCTTTACCCTTTAACTTGAAAACTCTAGTTTAACCTACATAACTGAATTAACAGCCGGAAAAAAAAATATTGTTCGAAAAAAACATCAGCCAAATCTCCCTGTGAACTGACTCGGTAATTTGTCCACATAACCTTGATTACATAGGGAATGTGCAGCCTCCTGCACTAACTCACAAAATTAACAAGATTTTAAATCTTAGAATTACATCAAGTTAAATTTATAGGGGTATCAAGAGCCAGATTCTCTTCAACATTTTCAAAGATTGTCTTTAGCAACACAATTTTCTGGCAGACATTCCATTCCCATCTTTCCACCAGGTATCACATTACCTATGATGACAAAAAGCCAACTGTCCAAAAACTTACATATCAATCTGCAAATGATTAAGGTTACAGACCTCTGGTGTTGAAGCATGAGAAATGTTATTTGGCGCGTCTTCTCCTGTCTCTGTCTCTGTCCCTGCCTCTATCCTTATCATGATCGTCCCTCTCTCTGCTTCCACTCTTCTCCCTGAGCCGGTCTCTTCCTCTGTCGCCATCAATATCATAACTTCTATCTCTTTTTCTGTCTCGTTCCCTTTCTGAATCATGTTCTCTATCTCTGTCTTTGCTTGATAATTTCTGTTGTGGACTACCACTTGGACTATGGGTACGGTGCCGTTTCCTTGAGACATCATGCCTATCCCTCCTCTCTGAAGATGTTCTCCCTGCAATTGTGAAATAACCAAAATCATTTGAAAGCTTGATCCAGAATAATAAGATGTACCAAGTAACATAAGCCTTTACATTTAATGGTATTTTTGCAAGAAATTAAGTGTGTTTGGAAAGGGTGAAAATGGAAGGGGTGGATAAAGAAGTTTAAAATGGAAGTGTATGAAAGCATGCATCATATGTCATGACTCATGCTTAGATACATTTTGGATCTTCACCCATGTCTCTCAATTTCTTCTAGTTTTACTCCCCCCAAACACATTTTTAGACATCTTCTGACAGGAAATTCTAACAATCAATTATTTGTTTCCCTTTTTTTGATGGAGCGCCTCAAGAATAGGAAAATAAATTACGATAACATGGCCATTTGGTACAACAAAGACAAGGTAGCCCATTCTCAGTTAAGGCGCAAATAAAATAAGAATCACACAAGGTAAATTTACCACGAAATTACATAGTAGAAAACAAAGTGAGAATGAATAAACCAAAGAAAATGGTGGTAGAAGAAAGTCTACTATTGCATTTTTTATTATCTGGTTTTGGTAACATATACCTTTCAAACCGAGGAAAACCACCATGGTTCACATGGAAAAGAATATTTTTGCAGACACCATGCAACGAATAATTATCATTTAATCATATTTCAAGTGCAATATAAATAATGAACAGATGTGTACCAGAGTCATTAAAAACTTTCATAATTGCCATCATGAGAAACACAGGTAGAAATAACTTACTACTGCCTTGACCATCTTCACTAGACTCTGATAACCCGTACTCCACTTGCAGCCGTTTACGATGCATCAAAACTTTCTTCTCAATTTCCTCCAAATTTTTAATACCCCTTTCTTCTAGGGACTCACGATATTCAATTAAAGCAACCTCCAAGCGTCTCAACTTTTGCCTGTTATACAGTCAATGGTAAACTCCATAAGCATAAGACAACAGATATAATATAAATAAAATCCTTTTGTTTACTGTAACCAAAAAGACAATCAAAATATAACTTTTACTTGCATTTGAGTTGATTTTGTGGAAAGAAAGTTAAAATCACTGAATATTATCTAGAACAAAAGGGACCGCAATTAAGACAAAATATAATGCAACCTCTGCTCTTCATTCAGTCCACTGTCAGCATGAGCTGAAAAACTTGAATCAGCAGCAGCCTCTGATTCATCAGCTTTAATAAGGCCATCACCCACATTCTCACTACCAGAAGACGAGTAGCTTAACCCAAGATTTTTTCCACCCTTCGTTTGCTCATCGTCACTCTCATCATCCTCTCGGGCCCATTTAGAGGCTGGCAAAACAATATCACTCTTCTCTTTTCTTGTGAAAGCTTTAAGTTCAGGCTGTGGAATAGGAAGGGTTGGCGCTAAAGGTACAGACCCTTTCCCTTGCAACTGCACATCATCATCCTCATAGTGATTCCATCCAGATGATCCCATTGGCTCGGGCTCGGCACTTGTTTCTCGCCGACTACTTGAATATTTCCCTGAACTTGCTTGGTTGAGGGGATACTTCAATTCGTCATCCAGTTCATAACCTCTTTGCTTTTCTGCCTCTTCAAGACTTAGCAACCGTGCAACCATCATTTCTCTACCACCAACAAGTGACAATCCATTGTGTCGGCACCGTCTTTCCAGCTCAGCAAGAGGAAGACTCATTAGCTCTTGCGTTGCAGCTCCTCGACCCATTGCCAATGCAGCATCTTGGTCGGTCTTGCCACCAACAACAGCATCTTCAGAAGTCATCTTCTGCTCAATCTCAGGTGCATCACCACATATGGAGTGGAATGGTATTACACCAGAGTTCCCAGGTCGAAGGAAAGTGGCTCTTAAACCATTCACATAAGCATCTGAAAAGAGAAACCAATCGGCCCACACTTGCAAAACTTTCAGTACTCGTTCCTGGAACATTTCAGACAAAGATTGCAAATAGAATAAGAAAGAATAATAAGAAATTATATTAAGGCAATCTATTTTTGCTCAGCCTACCTTAAGGGCTTCGGCAGTAATACGCCCCATTATGCTACGATACAAGTCATTAAAACTCTCCATTACGTCAGGTAATGTTGCTTCAAACTTAGTGCGATATGCCGATGCATTTCTTACAGGAGCACTACTATTATGAAGAATATCAGAGACAAGCATAAGCCTTGCAATTTTAGTTGGAATAGGGGTTTCTTTAAGTGTCAAAGATTCCGTCAACACTTCAACTATCTGCAGTTAAGAAAAGATAGTGTATAAAAGACAACACAAAATAAAAGACAATTCAGGAAGACTAATTAACATGTGAGCAACATCAACATCAGATAATTCCTTTCATTCTATTTCTGAAGATAACCTATGTTATTCTTAAGCAGTTTGCATAACTTTCAGGATTAAAATGCATACATAGCATTCCGAAGTTATAACAACTGGTCTATAGTCTTTTTCTTGGTATATAAGCTAGGCTTGTATGTACAACACCCGTGCACAGTACTTTCCTTCAAATAAATATATATAAAGAATAATTACGTACAGGGTAACCCTTACTTCTATGGTCCCCTAAATCAATCTCTTATCTAGCTCAATCTGTGCTAGAAAACTCTTCTATCTCAGTGTCCATGCTGTCTAATTTTCTACACAAAATACCATTTTATAAATGAACTCGCTAGTATCATGTTTGATAGGATGCTACAGCTGAAATAAGTAAATTTTCCTGTTGTGATATTTTTTCTTGGAATTAGAGTGGTTGTCGGTAGTTATTTCAACTTATTTCCTGTTTATTTTTTGGTATATTAATTGAGAGACAGCAACGTAATATTCACAAATGAAGAGTATTTTCATATACAATTTGAGCAAAAATAAATTCATTATGTACTCTGTTGCTTTCTGGTACAGAGTTGTGTACATAGATTGATTATTTGGGAATGACATGGACCAGGTCAGGGCCAGGCATGGCCATAAGGTTGTCAAGTCCAACCCTAGGATTTGAGTTATAAAGCCCATCAACCCAAAAGTTAGGCCAAGACCTAGGCTTATTGGATGGAGTAATGGACAAAGTAAGCATGAACCGAGTAAGCAGAAGCGCTAAAATGGATAGGCAAGCTGGAGATAATTTTTAATGACAGAAATCAACAAAGTATACTGAGGGAACTGCAGTAATGGATGAGCAGAGTAACAATACTACCTCGCCAGCTGCATCGGCGTTATCCAAAGAAAACCCCATAGTTTCCTTTATCTGACTCCTCTCTAAAGTTAAAGCACGCAGCATATCCTCAAACTCATCCCTCTGTGCATCAGTCAGCGTTCTTTCGGGTTCTACACGCTGCAATATTCAATCAAAACAAGGAAAGTTAAAAAAAATTGTGTTGGTCAAGAGAGACATTATTGAGTGTAAGAGGTATAAGAGATATATGCTAAATTCTGTTTTTAGTTATGCTTTACTGTAGGCATTGTACAGCATTGTTATTGTAGCACTGCACCTTAGGCAGTTATATTCAGTTTTCAGTTCAGTTAGAGTGAGGTGACAGGTGTCACACTCACATTGGTTAGAATGAATCTTGCACTGCAAGATATACAGTTGTACATACAGTGACTCAGGCTATATAAGCCTTGAGTCACTATCTCTGTAACAAACTGATTCATTTCAATAAAATCAGATTTATATCAATGTTTTCTTTCATCGCCATGAACTCTAACATAGAGTAATTGTATAGATCCTGATTTAAAATACAACAATAGAGAGTACCCTGCTCCTTCCAGCAGCATGTGTGGAGCCAGATTCTTTGTCATGTTCTGGACTTCTGGCTATTGGTAATGCTGGAGGAATCCATCTGTGAAAAGAAAATATATTTGTTTAGTATATACTTGTTCCAATTGGACCTATCCAGAGACAACAACAAAAATCCACTGCTACTATTTTTCTTCCCCTTTTCTATTCTAACTTTTGGTGAAAAGCACTAACAAGCCAAGCCAAATACTCGCTGAAAGGACAAGAATAATTAGAGAGTACCTTCCACTACCCGTTATCATGATAAAAGGTTCAGTTCGCCATCTTTGAAGAGTATCACCCTGCATTCCCAGCAAAATAAAACATTTTCAATTTACAAATAACTACGTTACACCATTACATCAAAATATGAGCTTTTCCTTTCTTGGATTCCTTAGTACTCTTAAAATATATGGCAAATATTATTCACATCAATATAATTTTATTCTGACTTCATTTTCTGCTCTCTGCCTAAAAAGGCTAACCTTATAATTTCAATATATAGTTTCCAACGGTACTCAAGCAATCTGTTTTAATCAATATATTCCCAGAAAGTTGCAACTTCACAAAATAAAAAATGATGTACCTGAGCAAATGAATAGAGTCTCCAAACATAGTAGGTATGCTCCTTCGAGCCAAGAACAAACAAGAAATTGAAAAGAGGGTTGCCACGGCCCCGCTCCATAATAGCTTGTTCAAACGCACATCCTCCGTCCAAGACATACAAAGCCATTGTATCAATTACATGTTTTAGATGTTCATCCTCAGGAGGCGTAACCGTTATATCAGGAACATTAGGAGTAAGAACCTAGCAATAATTACAGCAGGTAGATTAGGGTTAAGAATCATTATATCGGGAACACTGAATCAAGTGCACCCTTCAAGTATTTTTACCATCTGGTATTTTATGTATTTTTATTAAAAACTCTGCCATGTGGAATTTAGAGGATAGTTATCCATAAACAAACAAAAATGCAAAATATGATAGTTTATATGAAAGATAAAAAGATGCAAATGTCAGTGTTTCCGAAAAAAGGAATTCATTGAATACATATCAAATTTTTGTTTCACATAAAATTACCAGTTTAATGATTTCTGGATTTATGATGATACAAGAAGGTAATGATTTAGAAAAATTATGAGAAGCAAAAGCAGAGAATTTACCAGTTCAGAGTTCTGATTAGGCACTGATGTTACTGGTGGACCTGATGGGCCAGACAAGATAACAGTGTTACCCTGCAAATAAAATGAGTAAAACATTTTTTATATTCAAATCAGAAAGGTAGTGTTTATATTACTTATGTTGAAAAATACAACATAGAGATCCAGTCTAGTTAATCCTCATACTTGGGGGGAAATGTAGATACACTCAGTATAGATAGGATGGGCTAGTTTTTATCTCTTGTGGCTTTTTCTTTGGAAGGGGGTTATTTTTATTTCAGGAATATGAAAAATTACAATGAGGGAAAAATAACCACTGAGGGGTAATTGTTCCCAAATTGTAACTATAATGGTGAAGAGTTTTTCAAATTAACACTTTTTAAAAAAATTAATAATAAATAACAATACCTCCTTACTCCTGATGGCCATATGCCCTGGTGGAGGTGCAGGTAATGCTTGCGATGGGAGGGCAACGGACTTTCCCCATCCAATTTTCAATTCATACTCATAAACCACAACTCCTGCATAAACATTTGTCCAAACTTATATTTACGTTTTTTTTCATGCATAAACTCAGATTATACAGGCATCTAGAATTAGCTTAATGTTCCACTTCTCTGTATAGAAATAGAGTAGATTCAATGCACCTTAAGGAATAGAGTTAGCACTAATTGTTCCTTTTGTAAATTGTATCTAGAATTTATTAGCCTTGTAAACTTAATGTGTACAATATAACAGCTGAGTGATCAATCACTTAAGCATATTCAGAGTCATTTCATCTTATACTGCTCAAATATCTCATCTGATATCATTTGAGGAAAAGAAAAAATATTCATTTAAAATCAAGTTTGAAGAAGTTTAGCATAGAATTTCTGGTATCAGATAAAAAAAAACAGACCTTGCATTTCATCTTTAGCAGCCTGCCCATCAACTCTGTTCATGAAAGCAACAAAACCACAATTTCTTTGCCGCCTTCGCTCCTCCTCTGTCCTGGGCCACATTATCTTCACACTAGCAATAGGTCCGAATCTTCCGAAAGTGCGGAGAAGAAAGTTTTCATCAACCTAAAATCATAAAATTGCCAACATGAGCCTACACAACTCTAATTCTCAAAGAACAACAAAGTTCATTCATTGAGGAGACACTCAAACCTTTGGTGAAAGATTTCCAACATAAAGATTTGTGGTTTGTGGATCACCATCATCAAATGATCCTGGAAGTTTTCCACTTGGATCAAAATCGTCAGGCAGTTCATCAAAACGACTGGACTGTTGGTAAGAGGGAAAACTATGAGCAAAACTACATAAATTTATTGAATACGAAAGGGGAATAAAATGAAATTGACAATATGCATATACTGGTAACTATTTTCTTAATGTAGATTATGAAGTACACCAAGTTATATTTGTAATGCACAAAATCAAAACAGGTAAAGTAAACCAAAATAAGAAAGAAAATTAAAAAGTGACTCTATGATACATATACCATATAACTAATAATATTTAGTCTTGTCCAATAGCATTTAGAAGAGAAATGTACAAGCAATAAACAAGTTGTGTGCATTTAAAGATAGAGGGACCAAAATCCAAACCAAACACCTATATGCAGTATGCAAACAAGTAAGAAAAGGTATCACTAACAATAGAATGTTCTACAAGTCGCCCATCACGCCATTGTTCACGGTCTTGATTTCGTCTCTCCCTCAACTCTTGCTCATGCTTTAGCTCCTCCATAAAATGATCAATGTTCCTTGATTTTCCTTTCTCTTTCTCCTTTGGCTTTTCTTCCTCTTTCTGAAATGTACAACACACAAGCATTAGATCTGGATACATCTCAACATTGAAAATAAATCAGAGGTCAAAGCTTCAATTGTAATACTGACTTTCCTTTCAGATTCTTTCCCCTTGGTTGCCAATGGAGGTGGTATAAAAGATGGTACATACCTGCAAATGAACATAAACATTGAACTTCCTTACCAATTTACTAAAAATACATTTGACTAACTAAAGTACAAGAGTTATTTGTAGTATTTTCAAAGCAATCCCTTGAAGTTTGTTCTTCATAGCTAATGTGTTACTTCAGGAATTGCTACTTCATAATGCCAGAAAACTCCTTGACAATATTCCAGCTAGGTAGTCAATCCCAGATAGCGGTGCGTCGCAGACAACCCCAAAAACTGGGATAGCGGGATACCGGGATGGCCACTATTTTTTTGGACAAATTACATAAATAATACTACATAAACATATATTTTTATGCAAAATTAACAACAACTCAAATTCTGAAATATTCATAAATACCAATAAAAAGCCACAAGTCTTAATCAAAAGATACATTTAAATACTAACAAAAGTTAAGGAAATAAAGATAAATATAAAAACAGAGGCAAAAAAAACTTATAATCACCATACATAAAGTTCAATTACTTCATAAATTCACACTACTGACACTGAACATGAAAGGAACCAGAATTAAGAGAGAAGAGAAAATAATATTATTGATTGAAAAAATAAACTATTACAGAAGATGAACCTCTGTAATCCCAGACACAAGTTCCTCGGAGAAACTGTTTCCTCTGCCTAATAAGAAAATAATAACTCATTTCCTACCCGTCACTCCTCCTTCCCACTATTTATGCTGTGTGGCCTAACAACCTGCCAAGTCAGCAAGTGTAACCAATTTCCTCTCTCTAAACAAACCTGTTTCAAGCATATAATCCTCCCCAAGTCCTGGGTTTCACATGCTTTGAGCCCAATAACTGTCCTACCCATGTCGAGGGTTCTATCAGGACATATATATGACATGTGCTGAAGTTGTGAGATTTTAGATAAAAGGAAGAGAGGAAATAACAAGAACTGTGAATATTATTGATAATGACTTGATACAAAAGACTCAATACTAATCTTATTTATAGGGATACATAGACTCAATCCTAAAGAAATAGAAAATCAATAACAAATCATAACAACAACAACAACAACAATAATAATAATAATAAGTAATATAAAATCTAATCCTAAGAGATACTATAATATTATAAGAAAATAATTAAAGTTACATTGAAAATTGAGAATGACTTTCATTTTGAAACAACTTTTTTTTTTGCTAAAGTGACACTCATTGTGAAATGGAGGGAGTACCAAAGAAATCAATAACACTTACACAAGCATTCATCGATTTGAAAAATCCATATGATAAGGCATTCAAAAAGGTACAATGGAAGGGTTTCGAGAAGAAAGAAGCTCATATTGCCAAGATTCAAGCAATCAAGAATACATAAGATGGGTACCAAACCTAGTGTGAAAATACAAGGTGGGGCTACAAAAGATTTTACTATAACTATAGGGAATTAAGTATGCATCAAGGTCACCTTTGAGTACCTAACTCTTTAACTTGTATCATATGCGCTTACTGGACATGTCCAAGAACTATTGACACAATGCATGCTTTTTGTAGAATTTATAGTCCTAGTTGGGGAGTCGAGAAGAAATATGAGATTGGGAAGAGCTAGAGATGGTGAAACAAGCTTAGGAATCACATATGGCTTTCATAATGTAGAATCAGGATGTAGTATTTGAAATGCAAGTTTAGCAATTATCGTACAACACAAAGGTAAAAATTCGACACCACATACCATATGTTAAGTATTGATTTTGGGCGTTGTATAAATTGAAGGAAGACTAGAGATGGAGAAACAAGCTTTGCAATCACATGGCTTTCATTTAAGTAGAATTAAGATTGAGTATTTGAAATGTAAGTTTAGCAATTATCGTACAACACAGGCTTTGTGTTGTACGATAATTGCTAAACTTACGTCAAGTATTGATTTTGGACACTGTATAAATGAGACTTAAGAGACTAACATAATTTTTATTTTTTATTTCAGTTATGCATTTCCTCTCCTAATATATTGACAACAAAAAAAGGACTCACGGTTTAAGCATCTTGGGACCATCATACAAAATGACAGATATAGACGAAAATGTAAATGACAAAGATGTAAACAATAGAATTCAAGCAAGGTGAATGAAAAAGAGGAAACCACTTTGAATGTTATTTCTGACAGAGAACAAAGAAGTACCACTTAAATAAACTTAAGAGAATTTTACTGCACGACTATAGGATCGGTAACGTTGAAAGTGACTAAATATCAGGCAATATAGAGCTAACAAGAAAATAAGCTCAAAATTGCAGAATATGCGAATATTACAGTGGAAATTTAACACTAAAAAAGATATGATTAGGAGTAATGTATTAAATAGAAAATTGAGGTGCTACTGCTACATATTGTGGAAATGATGGTAAAATATTTTCTTAATTATTTGAGCATGTATGGAGAAGAACTACATAAATCCAAACAAGAGAAATAGATCATACGGAGTGCAGTGACTCTTATAGTTTAAGGTAAAGGAAACCTAGAAAAATCATACATCAAACCATTAACAAAAATGCATAATCAAACGGTTTTTCATCAGATATGATTTACGACAGGACATATGGTGCCATTGTATCCATGTAGCTGAGAGGAACGTGGGTATTATGGAGTACTTAAATCCCACATCAAGTAGTATGAGAGGGACGATTGATGGAGTACTTAATTGGCTTGATCCTTCCCCTATACAACTAGCTCAAACAGTCCCATCTTCAGAACCTCAAACCCATTCCACTAAGTGACTTCACATAACCAAAACTCAAAAGTTCGTTAACAAACTACAGAAAGTCACTTGTATAGTTTTCAGGCATAACTATTTTTCTATTAAGCCAATTTCATCAGATGTTCATGAACAGATACAATGCAAGAATGTTGATTTGTTAAGAGCAGTATACCTTCTACAATTACAAATATGCCTTAACTATTCGAAGATTTACTCGAGCAATATAAATTGTTTACAGCAAAAATAACTATACTTCTCAGTTCTGACAATAAAATCAAGCTTTTATAATACCATCATCAGACAACCATCCACAATAAGCTTTTTGTTTTGGATTTATAAAAATGAGATGATCTAAAACAGCATATTGACAAAGGAATTTCATTTGATCTCTCTAAACCAAGGACTTCCTCTAAAGTCTAAATAACAGAACATGCTACATATTAGTGAGTTGAGAAACTACAGCTTATCCCTGAAAAAATCCTAGTGCACAATTACAGAAAAATATTTTTTCAGTGATGTTAATCACACTTCAACATTAAATATTCTTATAGAAAAATGTACCATTAAATTATCATATTTCATAAAAACTAAATTAAATTCCATTTATTAAGACTATAAGTACAAACCTACTGAACATAAAGCTATACCTGAAAAGGAATGTGAATTTTCTACTTAACATGCCTGATTTAAAGAGAACATAAACATGGTCAATCAAAAATATTTATTTACCTACTTCCCTTCTTTGGACCAGATACCCCATCTTTGGACTTTTCACCTGTCATCCGCGAATGAATAAAAAAGGTCCATACTTTTATTAAAGGCATTATACAAAATAATAGAAGAAAACTACATATTTATCCACAGCATGAAAAGCATATATAATCAAGACTTCCAAGATATGAGACAGAAACAATAGAAATAAAAGGGTGAGAAATACAGAATCTATCACTCATACTAACCCTCAGAGTCGTCTTTCAATTTATCATTGGGATTAATTGTTCCTCCTCGAACAAAAGTCTTCGAGCCAGGAGCATTATCCCCTTGAAACGACTCTACAAATTCAGCATACAAGCGAGCAGTCTCATCTTCCGCTCTCTGCAGGAGACAAAAATCAATCATGATAGCCAGTAAATGCCTTTTCTAACTTATACCGCAAACCAAATAAATCGAATACATCAACCCTACCTTCTTCTTTGCCTCCTCCTCTTCTCTATGCTTTTGAAATGGCGTCTTTTTCCGCGTAATGGAAAACGAACTCATCTTTGCATTAGTAAGGAAACCCTGCCACAATAAATTAAATTTAACATAACTGTTGACTTCTATTAGAGAATATATACAGCACATGAATATAAAACCCACATGTGTAAAAAGGCTAATAGCTTTACTCTCTAACTAGCTGAAGCTTTTAGAATATTCTGTTAGAGTTTGTTAGATTCAATTTAGATTAGTTAGGAAGGTAGTTTAAATTTTGTTAGCTTTAGAGAGTTAGTTACAGTGATCTTTACATATAAATAAAGATCACATCATTGTAATAATTGATCAATTCAGATTCAATAAAATCAGTTTGGGATTTCACCAACTATTCTCTCTTTTATTCATTGTTACACTCTGCAATTCATATTTTAACATGGTATCAGAGCATGATCAGATCCAGGGAGGGAAATTGCATCTCCCAAGTTGGAGGCATCAGGTATGAAGCGGATGAAGGTGCTCCCCAAGGAGAAAAGGCAGATTGACCAGTTCCTGAATGACGATAATAGCAGATGGAGGCATTGTGGCCAGATTTGTGACAAATCTGGCATTGTACACGATTAGGAGGATCAGTTTCTGTCTCAACCCCTTGAAGACCACTGGAAGGCAGTCAAAAGGATTCTGCGTTACCTAAGTGGCACTCTGCATCATGGTCTTCTTCATCAGGTAGCACCTATGCATCAGCCTCTCTCTCTAACAGGCTTCTGTGATGCAGACAGGGCATCAGATCCTGATGATCGTAGGTCCACCTCAGGGGCTTGTGTGTATCTTGGTCCTAACCTTATCTCTTGGTGGTCCAAGAAACAACCTCTAGTAGCACGTTCAACAGCAGAGGCAGAAGCTTGGCACAGCTTGCAGCAGAAACTCCTCAACTCCTATGTGATAACTTAAGCACAGTCTCTCTTGCACATAATCCAACTCTCCACAACTGAACCAAACACATGGAACATTGGAACTTGACATCTTCTTTGTTAGAGAAAAGGTGCTGAATAAAAGCCCCGTTGTCTCTCATGTTTCAGCCCAAGACCAATGAGTAGATGCATTAACAAAATCTATTCCTGCCACCAAGTTTGTAAATCTTTGTGACAAGCTCAGAGTGTTTGATAAACACACCTTAGTAAAACCACCCTCAAATTCTAAGGGGGAATATTAGAGAATATATACAGCACATGAATATAAAACCCACATGTGTAAAAAGGCTAACAGATTTACTCTGTAACTAACTAAAGCTTCTAGAATATTCTGTTAGAGTTTGTTAGATTCAGTTTAGATTAATTATGAAGGTAGTTTAAATTCTGTTAGCTTAACAGAGTCAGCTACGATGATCTTTACATATAAATAAAGGTCGCACCATTGTAATAACTGATCAATTCAGATTCAATAAAATCAGTTTGGGATTTCACCAACTATTCTCTCAATTCTCTCTTGTATTCATTGTTAAACTCTGCAATTCATATTTTAACAACCTCAAATCAGAAAAATTCCAAGAAATTTACACCTTTCAAATTGTCCCCTAAATTTCACATGTCACCACTCCTCATTCTTTATAATGGTCTCTATTTTCATTTCTACATCATCTACAAACTCCACTCACTCACCAAAAATTAAATCCCTAGCACAACACGATTGTGGAGAAACCACGTCATCAAGGCATATCTACCGTATCCAATAATTAAATGGCTTAATGATTAGATCTGGCCAAAAAACACCGACAAATCATATCTTTCTTCAACTTTTCCATTCTCACCTCCTTTGCGGCAGGTCTAGTGCGCGCGACAGACGCAAACTTTATCACACCATTCCTGCCGCGAAGCCCAGCGTAGCGCCCGCACCCTTATTGCACGACGCACTTGGCCTCATCGTTCACCGTTCTGTGCCGCTATTTGGCGTTATTGACTACCTAGATTAAACCCATCCTCAAAACAAAGACACAAAAATCTACATTCAACAAATGTTGGAAAAACCCTAAAATGCAGTATCCACATTCTCAATCTCAAGTCAGCCACAAAATCAAACAGTAACCTAACAGATTATCATCTAACCTAATATTGTAAAATAAATCCAATAACAATCTATAAAACCCTACTTTGAAAAATCCAATGAACACAAAATTTATAGCAACATAGGCATAGCAATCTAATAGTACTTCGAGACAGAAAAGAAAAAAAAAATCAAAGTAAGAAGGGAAAATCCAAACCTCCACAAAAAAGTGAGCTCGTGAGGAGAGGAGCAGCTACAACTATAAGGAGCGAAGGAATAATGAAATTATGCAATGAGTACTTCACTGAAGGCAACAATAAAAATTTCTAATCTCATTAATATAATTTAAATTAATTAATTATTAATTGATTGATTATAATAAATAAAAAAAATAGATAGATACAAATATAGAAGCTTATAGGAATGGATTAATGAAAATCGAAACAAAATTTAGAGCGAAGAAATGCAAGAGAAAAGGGGAAGAGCGAACCTTAACGTGAATTGGTGGTGAGTGAGTAGTAAGAAGAGAAGAAAGGGAAGGATGCGCACGGAGGAGTAACAGTCGTCTGAGTATCTATTGAGGGCTGGCTGGTAGGACTCAGAAGGTGAGGGTACCTTGGCCTCGTATTCCACATTCCACATTTGACATTTTTTTTTCTTTTTTTTATTATTTTTATTTAGACATTTTTTTTCATCACATTATTATTTTTCTTAGCAATATATTTTTTAATTCATTTTATTTGATTATTAAAATTCGTTTACCAAATTTAAATGCGAATTTAGTGGGACTAAGTGTATTTTAATTGATAGAGAGTGTTGTTGACACTTCTCTTATTAAGATTATGATTAAAATAATTTAATTTTTATGTAAAAAAATTTAACTCTTTATAATAGTTTACAGATTTTTGAGATAGTTATAGTAAAAGTCAAATATTTTTATTAATATAATCTAATTGGATATATATAAAAATTCTTTACATTTATCATCTATTTGAATAAAATTTTGAGATTAACATGTCTATTTGTATTTTTAACAAAGACTGTCTAGCAAAAATTAAACTTTAAATTTGGTAGAAAATTCTACTATTATTTAGTATTGTTAATTTATTTTAGTTCCTATATTTAAAATTCAAAATTTATTTAGCATTGGTGTAGATTTGATTTGTTAAAATTGATAAATGACTAAATTAGATAGAGATGGATAAAATTCAAAATTGAATTAGCATTGGTTTAATGTGATTAGGTAAAGATGGATAAAATTTTAAACAAGTAATTGAAGCAATGTTAATTATTTGATTAGATAAAAGATGGATAAAACTGTAAACAAAAGAGTTCAAATGAAAAGTAAAATTGGTAGGAAAAACATTTCAACCAAAACTTTGTATTCCCTTATATAATCTTTTTTTGGGAACAAAGTATAAAGTATAGATAATTATTTTTATATATATAAGAAAAAAAAACAATCATTTGTAAAAGTGATGTGAGAAGGTAGACATTGATAAAACTATAATATTCTTCTTTAAGAGTGTTTATTGAAACTACAATGTCATTTGGTGTTTGAGGCTATTCCAATTTATCTGCATTCGATATTGGCGAAAATTAACTAGTTGGTTGAGTCAATTAAAATAAAGATTATCCTAATAACATTTGTTGGCTTCCCAAGGTTCTTATCTTATTGCTTTTGTTGTTGATCTTGGAGTGTGTTCAATACTTTTGGCTGAATTATAAGGTATCTACTATGTTGTCAACCTTGCACGTCAAATAAGTTATATGAAGATTATTGTTTAAAGTGATTTCTTGACTATCATTCACTTGTTGAAAGATGGTTGTGTTAAGAGTCTTCCTTGTTATTTTCTTGTCAACTGTATTCACTCCTTATCAAACCTTAATGGAGAGCTCAAATAGAGCCATATGATACAGAGAAATCAATCAGGTGACAAACTCTCTGGCCAAGCATGATCTTGTCTAGACCGCTCTTTGTAGATTTTTAATTTTGTTTATGTTTTTATTTATGTTCTCATAATGGCTAACTCATTTGTGATTAGCTTCCCTAGGAGCTTTTAGTCTTGTTTTTTAGACCGTGTGTCTCTTTTATTTGTAAAAAAATTTATTATTACTGGTCGTGTGTTTATATATCTATTGTTCTTGATAAAAATAATAGAACTACAAAATTTTATACGATTATTTTTATAAAAAAAAAGTATTTGATTCGTAAGAAAGAACAACAATAATGTAAGGTTAGTTACATAAACAAAACGACGTCATAATGTTCTATCATACAACATATATGATATCTCTATCGAGCTCATTAATCACTCATTCTTTTTGTCCTTAAGTCCTACCTCAACTGACAAATTCGACATTGTTAGGTTGGACATTTTGTTCTGGGTTCGAACTCGAGACTTTGCAGTTGTATGAATTAATTATGGTGATATTTATCAATTTATTCTGAGACTAAAAAAAGTTATGTCTTCTACCTTTAGCAATTTGACTACCCTTCATTTGATATATTCTCATTACAACAAAATGTACAAGTCTCCTTTCCTCTCCCCATGTCCAAACCACCTAAGCTAAATTTCCACCATCTTTGAGAACATGTCACGCCCCTCTTGTATGCCCGTCTCTTTTCCTAAATCATGGATTTGCAATAGTAAGATCAAAAACTGGCAAAAAAAAAAAGTAAGATAAATTTACCCTCTGCATTCACCTCACTGAGGCCATACCTCTCATGTAATCCCTCATAACCTCTTGATGCATTTCCTATGTACCCATTTGGATCCCCTCCTATAATTTTTTTCCTAATGGTATTTTATGAATTAAGCATTTAAAATTCTCCAAAAACTTTATTTTAAGGTGTACTTCTAACCCTAAGATGTGTAAGTAGCATCTTATGGTGCGATTTTGAGAGACTCCCGAGGTTCTTATCTTATTGCTTTCGTTGTTGATCTTGGAGTGTGTTCGATACTTTTGGCTGAATTGTAGGGTATCTACTATGTTGTCAATCTGCACGTCAAATAAGTTATATGAAGATTATTGCTTAAAGTGATTTCTTGACTATCATTCACTTGTTGGAAGATGGTTGTGCTAAGAGTCATCCTTGTTATTTTCTTGTCAATTGTATTTAGACTTTATCAAACCTTGATGGAGAGCTCAAATAGAGCCATATTTTGCATAGAAACCAATCAGGTGACAGACTCTCTGGCCAAGCATGATCTTGTCTAGACCGCTCTTTGCAGATTTTTAATTTTGTTTATGCTTTTATTTATGTTCTCATAATGGCTAACTCATTTGTGGTTAGCTTCCGTAGGAGCTTTTAGTCTTGTTTTTTAGATAGTGTGTCTCTTTTATTTGTAAAAAAAAATTATTATTACTAGTCGTTTGCTTATATATCTATTGTTCATGATAAAAATAATAGAACTACCAAATTTTATACGATTATTTTTTTTAAAAAAAGAAGTATTTTATTGGTAAGAAAGAACAACAACAATGTAAAGTCAGTTACATAAACCAAATGACGTCATAATGTTCTATCATACAACATATATAATATCTCTATCGAGCTCATTAATCACTCATTCTTTTTGTCTTTAAGTTCTAACTCAACTGACAAATGTTGATATTGTTAGGTTGAACGTCTTGTCCCGAGTTCGAATTCGAGACCTTGCAGTTGTGTGAATTAATTATGGTGGTATTTATCAATCTCTTGTGAGACTAAAAAAAATCATGTCAATCTTTCTTAATAATTTCTCTTTTAGTTTTTTTATGTCTCCTGCCTTTATCAATTTGACTACCCTTCATTTCATAAATTCTCATTACAACAAAATGTACAAGTCTCCTTTCCTCTCCCCATGTCCAAACCACTTAAGCTGAATTTCCACCATCTTTGAAAACATGTCACCCCACTCTTATATGATCGTCTCTTTTCCTAAATCATGTATTTGGGATAGTCAGATCAAAAACTAGCAACAAAAAAATAATGTAAGATAAATTTACCCTCTGCATTCACCTCACTGAGACCATACCTCTTATGTAAGCCTTCATGACCTCTTGATGCACTTCCTACGTACCCATTTGGATCCCCTCCTAGAAATTTTTTTCCTAGTGGTATTTTATGAATTAAGCATTTAAAATTCTCCCAAAACTTTATTTTAAGGTGTTCTTCTAACTCTAAGATGTGTAAGTAGCAATCACATTACAAATATCTTGTTTCACTACAAATTTTAGGGCTATGGTCCAATCTATTATAATTTTTACATCCACGGTGATCTTCTTCCACAAATGAATTGGTAAAAAAGAATAATGATATTATTTTTTATGTGCTAACGGTGTAAATTATTTTTACACATGCATCTAATCAAGGACTCGTTTGTTGTAGATTATAAAAAATTGATTTTAACTTTATATTTTTAAAAATGATTGTTATGAGAACTTACTTAAAAATAGTAAAAGTTATTTCGAATTAATTGATTAGAAATTAAAAATAATAATTTTGACATTCAATAACTTAGATATTCATTGTTAGAGATTTTAACATAATACAAATCATTTTTTTTTTAAATATCTCTCAAAAACAATTTCTATGAGAAGCTACTCAAAATAACTTATCATTTTAATTATTTTTTTAAATTCCATTCTCCAAAAAATGTTGTAGCAAAAAGATAAAATAATTATAATAATTTTCTATGATAAACTCTTTAAACTAATTTCTCATTTTGA
>JBBPBQ010000002.1:17629802-17689252 GCA_037974755.1 Cicer yamashitae
TTCAAAAATAAAATAATTTTTATATATAAATAGTAAAATTAGAAAAAAAAAATATTACACTAAAACTTGAAATCCTTTATATATACACACACATTGGAAGAAAAAAGTATCACCAAAATTTGATAATTGCTATTTATATAATAATAATAATAATTATTATTATTATTATTGTTGTTGTTATTATTATTATTATTAATATCATTGTTATAATTATATTTTTAAATTTAAAAGATATACACTATTAGTATAAACCTGATTTACACTCATCGAATTAAAATTAATATTTTACCACATCATCCACTTTTATAAGTTCATTTTAAAATTGATGATGTGATATAAAAATTGTGATATCTCACAAATAGTGTATGCTATTAAATTATTATTATTATTATAGGAACAATGGGTTTAATTTATATATGAATTTTTGGTGAAAGAACATTTAGGTGTTATCAAGTCATTTATATTGTTAATATTAATGTGATAAGTTGTTAATTTATATTATTAATATTAATGTAATAAGTTGTTAAGCAAGTGGTTGGGCTCACACTTTACTTCCCGACCGAGTTCTAGATTATCAGACTTCTTTCCCTTGGGATAAGTCGCGTGGCAACATGTGATATAAAGGATTTTATGGTCCAGGCAGGGAGAGGGAGAAAGAGAACAATGAAGATGCCAATACAAAATTATAAGGTAGTAGGATATAACAGGTAAGTTTGACTATATCTTCAACAATATAACACTTAGTTCTATACTTACTATTTACATCAGGAATGATAATTTCATTAAAATAATAATTCAAAGTGAAGCAACTTGGCCTTTATTTGCAAGTGAAAACCAGAGAAGCCTTTGTGTTTGGGCTGAAGCACAATGCTACAGGCTATTAGCAGAAGAGACAGCCAAAGACATTTAGATGACATGATTTTCAGGCCTCTGCATTTTCCTCATCCTCAAATTCATCAATTCCAACCCACCGTGTAAACGCGAAAAGAAACTCCTTAAAGTTCACCATTCCATTTTTATCCCAATCCATTTCTTCTGCATTTTGGCAAAGAATATAAAATAATTGTTAATGAGATACAAACTTAGGAAGAAAAAATAAAGACTAGATTGCTTTTGAGTTGTTACAATATAGATGTAGTTGCAATGAAGGTTGAGTTGTTACTATATGTAAATGAAAATAAAAACTTAGGTCCCAATATGTATATTATTGACCTCTAAAAGTAGAGTTGTATGATTCCTTCATGAGCATGGTAAATACTAACATGATTAGAAACAGAAGAATATAAACGAAGATTTGACAACCTCTCTGCAATGTGAAGAATACACACTACTCACCCTGCCATGTTCCTTAAATTTTGCTTCTGCTAATGTTATAAAAAATGTAATAGATGTTCTTTGTTTGATATCAATTTCAAGGCACTTATTTTTCTAGTGAAAACATGTTTAAAGCATATTTCAAAACATTAGTATATAAAGCACACTCTTAAGATGAGTATGTGTGTGTTCAAGCAAGCTTGAATGGCGACTTGTGTGAACTAGTGCAGCATATGCATTTAAACAGAGAGTGCGAAGGAGAAACAACTGACCAAATCTTTTCATTGCTATTCTTCCAGATGAACGCTCCCCTGATGTAGTTTCATTTATAGCTTGGACCATTTCACTTTTGCTGACATATCCATCCTTATTCTTGTCTAAGAATACAAATGTATCGACCACTGTCTCGAATGTGGCCTCTAGATTTGGCATGCCAATTCGTGATTTCTAGAGAAGTCAAGGAGAACAATTTGAAAAGGTAACAAAACATGGAAACCATGGCTTATAAACTATCAATGAAAACAGGAAGACAAAGGATGAGATATGTTTTCCTGCCTACTACATTAAATTGCTTCAAAGTTCAAACTTCAAAGCTTGTAACCTAACCTGTTCTTCAATTTTGACAATTTTTTTTATCACTTTCATTGTATGACAGAATTACAATCTCAAAATCTAGGTTGTCTTAAAGAAATACATGAGTTAGAAAAGCAAGACCATAACAAAAAAACTTCACAGAACAAATAAAATTGCAATGTTCTTCAAACATCTCCTGAATTAAATAAAATAATTTTCTAAATAAAATACGAAAGGTTGTTGTTAAATGTATAATAGCCCCAAATAATTCAAACATCAACCAGAGGTCAGAGCACACAAGACATGATATGTTTTTTAGAGAACATGTGTTACTAGTCTATTGTCCAATTATGAATTTTTTAATAATCTCTACTCATAATTTGTGTTAGGATACAGCATGAAGTGCTGCAGGGTCATCCTTGAGAAGGTAGACAAGGCAAAGAAGTACAATAAACTCATTGAACTTCATTCCCAAATCATCATTAATGTCACATGCTTCAAAAAGATCATTGATCTCTTCCTCAGAAAATGAAATTTCCAGCTTACTGAAACACTTCTTCAACTCTTCTTGATCTATTGCCCCATTAGAATCTTCATCTGTAGCAAAATCCACAAACACACACCTCTTACCAATTATAATAAATATACATGTCAATTTGGTCATGCATGTGCTGGTGACAAAAACACAGTTTAAAGCATTTGAATGAGCTTGATAATTGCAGTTACAGTCACATGAGTATGCACTACTTACAAACTTTAATACGGAATAAAATCAAATTGAATTCTAATATATATTGCAACTTCGGATATATGATTCTCTGCAGTGTTTCATTTCATGATCTAGTCCTAATAAAAAGGATTCTACAAAATCAGCTACTTCTTACCTTTACTTTGGCATGACACTATAGTGTCTACATTCATTCCAGTTACTATATTTATATCAGACTTCTGTTACAAGATATATCAAATCAAAGTACCAATTTAACAAACCCATAAATTTGAAAGTAGAAACCTACCAAACTGCTCAAAGATGGCTCTGCATTTTCTGAAGCTCTCATCAATTTTTGGGAATTTTAGGATTATAGTGTTGAATGATTTCACTGAACATCCGTGACATTCCCTCCGTTGCATTGCTTCAACCATTTTAGCCTCAAGCTTGGTTTCTGGTGTCCAAGACTTTTTGGGTGATTCATCCTTTCCTAATGCACCTCCCATTGCCAATCAATCAACCAAAGTATGCTTTAGAAATGATACCCCTAGTACCTGGAATGCGCAACACTTAACTTTTAAATATTTCGCTATTGCACGAAGATATGAGGAAGCCTAATTCCCTAACTTACAAATAGTTTGAACAAAATGTAAAAAATAATTTTCCCCTATGTATCACTGCCACTTTATATGGAAAGCGTGTCAGATGTCCGGCACCAACACGACTCTGACGCATGCGGTTACATTATTTCTAAATGATAACTGGTGTCGACGTGTTCGTGTCTGTGTGCCAATGTTTCATAGATATTCACTAATTGTCACTACATACATGCATTGAATTTTATATTTCTCTCAAGACATACAATTAGACATAAGTTCCTTTGCAAAACTAAAAAACAGGACCTAGGATCCATCTTAAGTATCAAATTCAAGTGCCCTAAATCATAGGGTAAAATAAAAAATGGAGATCATCATCAGACATAAGCTTTGCAGATGTAATTTGAGTCAAATAATTCAATAATAATAATTGATAGTAAATGGTTAATGGAAACTCAAGTAAAGATTTTGATCATGAGTAGATAAGATAAGACCTATTTCATTGATTCAATAAAAGATTTGAACACCCTAATGATTGAGAATCTAATTCTAAGGCATAATTAGCTACTAAAGAAATATGAAATGAAAGATTATAAGAAAGGGTTGAAAGAGGATAAGCAAAGAAACAATAGAATTAAATTGGAAAAATTGAAAGTAATTTGAATTAGCAGTTAAAACATAAATGATTAATATAAATAAAGAGAGTACCTAAGAGTGGAGATGGAAGCAAAGTAGAAGTGAAAGTTGTTGAATCTGAAAAGAGAAATGAAAGTGAAATGTGGGTGTTGAAGAAGAAAGCATAATAATGATAATAATTAATTAGTGTTTTGGTTTATGAGGGAAAATGGAAGAAATTAGGAAAGAGAGAAAAGAAAGTGATGTGTGTTGTGTGGGGCACTCATTAATTCATGTGTCTCAGCCTATTTTTCTGTTGTTCCCACCACGTATTCTCGATCTATGCGCATCTATGTTTTAGATTATCATCGTTTTGTCTTTTCTTTAGAGTTCTTGGAGGATTAATTAAAACAAAAAACTCAGAATCATTTATTAATATTTTATCAAAACAATAATTTTTTATTTCAACCTAAAGTTCTCTAGTGGAATGAAACGGAAACAAGTGGAATACAACAAATATTTATTTTATTGTTTAGATGTTTTTTGACAGAATATAACTAATTTAGTTATTAAATGTGTTATATCGTTGAATTAAAATGTTAAATAATAAGTAATAATTCACCATAATAACAATAAAGCAAAAAATTTATATATGACATTATAATGTAAATATTAGTAGATTGAATATTACATTTCGAGATCTCATGTGGTTATGTGTGAATTTTTAAATCCTATTTACTATTATGTCTAAAATAAACATAATGATTTTTAAGACTATAGATTTTAAAATAACTTTATTTAAGCTAAAAAAAATAGGTATTAAAAAATATCATACGATTTGACATCTCTACTATGTTAAACATTTCAAATCAATCACCTATCATTTGGAGCACCTTAAAAAGTATATTAAAATAAAAAAGAGGAAAATTACAACTTAAGAAGACTAGACCAATACCAAAGGTAAACAACAATGTGCAAAAACGTTAAAAATCTTACCAAACAAATTCAAGGAAATAAAACCATGATGATGGAAAAGAGTGCATGCAAGGAAACAAAAGTTAAATCCATAAGGAAGACAAAAAAAAAAAAAACTAATCAACCCAAAAAAAGAAGAATACGTTAGAAAAATCTAAAATTAGGAAAATGATTTTTATTTCTAAAACACTATTCGGAATGAAAGAAGGCATTGAATTCCACCAAACGAAAGCTTAAGTAGAAATAACAAAGTTTGCTAGTTTGCCAACAGAGACATTTTCTTCTCTATAAATATGAGAGCAATATATAAGGAAAATTGAATTAAAATATAGTTTTGATTAATTGATAATATTGTCTCATTACGATAGTTATTTTCAGTTTTATCAACGATAACTTGTATTATGTATGATAGTTATTTAAATTTTTTTAATTTAAGACAACTTATCTAATGTATGATAGTTTAATTTTATTAATGACCATCATAAATATATGAGACAAATATTTGTCATTGATCAATCAGTTAAAATATAATTTTTCAAAGATCAATAAGTTAAAATAGAATTGTTTATTTCATTAATAGCGTGTCTCTTAAATATCTTATAAATAAAATTTTGAAGAAAATTATAATAAATTAATTATAATTTTCTATATAAATCATATATGAGACAAGTATTTTCACTAATCCTTTACTTAAAAGATAATATTTTATAAATCAATTGATTATAAGATAAAAATAATTTCATTAGTAAGGTTTCTCTTGAATATCTTATTAATAAAAACTAAAACAACATTATAATTAGTATATAAATCATTAACGGGACATAAATTTGTCATTGGTCAATTAGTTAAAAAATATTCTTTCACAAATCAATTTATTAAAAGATAAATATATTTTTCATTAGTATTGTGTCTCTTAAATATCTTTAAGATAAAATTTTGAAAAAAATTCATCATATAATAATTTTACTTTACTATATAATTTTTTTTATATTGGACAAATATTTTTGACCGGTATGTAAATTAAAAAGTTATTTTTCATAAGTTAATTATTTAAAAGAAATATATATTTCATTAGTGGTATATATTTTAAATATTTCATAAATTAAAATTTGAAAAAACATAATTTATTAAGTATAATTTAATTTATGATCAAATATACATTTTTATCTTAATTAATTGACTCGTAAATATTTACCTTTCAATAAATTAAATGTCAAATATTTATTATATATATGATTTATAATATAAATTATAATTCTCGTAGAATATATCTTCTAAATAATTTACTAAGAACGATACCTTTGTTCGATAATATGTTGGAGATGTAGAGTGGTCTTACACTATTTAAGTTACTGCATTGGAAGGAGTATTATAAAGCTGATGATTGTTTTTGCTTGACAGTTAGTTGGCCGAGCCTATCTCTTTGAGCATTTGCCTTTCACACTTGTAATTGATTGATATGATGTAGAAGTGAGCATAAAGAATTATAAAACTATTTTTTGGGCCTATCTCTTGAGCATTATAGATGTCTGTTTCACTAAAACTTTTAGGGTTATAATCTAATCTTATTATAATTTTTACATCTAATGGTATTTTTCTTCCACAAATGGATCGGTAAAAAAAATAAATATATTATTTTTTATATGTTAATGATGTAAAATTTTACACATGCATTTAATCAATGATTCGTTTGTGATAGATTATAAAAAATTAATTTAAACTTTATATGTGTAAATTAAAAATAGTAAAAATTATTTTGAATTAATTTATTATAAATTAAAAATAATAATTTTGATATTTAATAACTTAAATATTCAATTGTTAGATATTTTAATGTTACAAATTATTATTTTTAAATATCTCTCAAATATTTTAAAAATATATATTTTTTAAATATTTTAACGTAACTTAAATATTTTATATTTTAAATATTTTATACTTCTTCTCACATAGTGAAAAAGGAAATATGAGATATAATATTAATTTGATGGTAAGATAAAAAGAGAAATAAGTTGAGTGATAGGGTGACATCAAGTTCAACTTCCAAAGGAAATGGCATCCGGAGGCATATTATTATTATTATTATTATTATTATTATTATTATTATTATTATTATTTTATTATTATTATTATTATTATTATTATTATTATTATTATTATTATTATTATTATTATTATTTTACTCAATATATATATATGACAAGATATTTGATGCAATGCGACAAATAACTAGCGGGCAATGGTCAATGCAAGACTTTCTCCTACAAAGTCCTAACTAACTACCTCCATCTCCACCCCTTTCAATTTCAATTCAATCATGGCGATGTTATTGAGAAAACTATGCGAATCAGCATCGTTGAAACGATCCTCCAATTCAAACAACTCATCAGAACGCTCGCATCATCATCATCAACACTATGCTCCTTTGGGTTCATTCGACTCACTCCCTTCCGACTTACTCATCAAAATTCTCCGACTATTGGGCCCTAAACACTCCGCTAAACTCTCCCTCGTTTGCAAATCATGGCGATCACTCGTCTCCGATAACGAACTGTGGGCCCATTTTCTTCAAACACAACAACCTCAACATTATGACTCCATTCTCTTCTCAGAAACCAACTTAACCTCTTGCTACCGTCTTCCGTAAGCACTGATTGGAATTTGGAACTACCATCGCCGCAACTCGTGTTGTTTAATTATAATTAACTAATATTTGCTGAGTTTCATTTCAGGGTGTTGGTTACTCAGACGCGATGCGTGTCGTTTCAACATGTTTATGCCCAACGGGAACGACTTCCTGCTGCCGTTATCATTGACGGTTAGTTAGTTAGTTAGTTAGTTAGTCTCTTTGCTTTCTTCATCAATTAAACGTTTCATTGCAGTTGGTTACTAAGGTTTGATTTTTATGATTGTTTGTGTAGGTGGTTCTGGCTATTGCAAATTTGGTTGGAGCAAACACGAGCGTCCATTGGGCCGAACTGCTACCTTTTTGGTAAGACTATCTGGTTGGATTGGGGCAACTAAATTACAAGGTTTGAAATGGCTTGCTGTGTATAGTATAGAGTTTAATCTAACTTCTTAATTAAAATAAATTTTAAATCATTTACTTAGGAAAAAGTCCGTCACTTATGGAGGTCAATTATAAATATGACTTGATAAAAGTTTAGTTTGGTATCATAGAGACTCATTGTAATATCATTTTCTAAAGCATGGTTGAAATATCTACATGTGAAGATATAATTGGATCTTTGTGTAAATTTATTTTAAACAGCTGACACATAGTTATTAAGTTCTAACTTGAAAGTTTTTACTCAGTGTCAACTGACATTGGCACATCTGGTTGGACTTTTCAGCTTGCCAAACTGAATTTTTTTTTTTTTGCTTTAACGGTTTCCTTTTAATTATATGCTTGTTGGGGAATTTGATTTGCAGGAATTTGGCAATGTGGAAACGCCGATATATTCTAGGCTTCGACATTTTTTTGCGACTGTCTATGGCAGGTGAGTCATTCTGGGTTTTTCCTTCATGTTGGTGAAGCAATTATTTTTTCATCTTTTGTTTTTATGATGATTTGTGCAAAGTATAAAGAGATGATTAATACTAAACGTAACAATTGAGTTGTGGAAAGGGTAGTTGTTTTCTACTTATGAAACGTATGTGTATGTCATGAGCAAATTGGATGTCTAATGGTAAGGGTTCATTGTTTGCTTTCTCTGCAGGATGAAGGTGAAACCAAGTTCTCAAGCAGTTGTTGTTTCTTTACCAATATGCCACTATGATGGTTAGTTAATTTTTTTTCATATCTGAAAATTAAAATTACTTGCATTATTAGCAGTTCGATACTGAGTAAACCCGTTCAGTCCTACATAAGGACATATTTGGTACGTTTTGTAAATTAGATCTTTAAGGTTTAATTTGGCGACCAATACTTTGGAGAAATAATGCGGTGAGACTAAGTTTTGAAAGACCAATACTTTGGAGAAATGATTGTCTTAAGAACTAATTTGGACATGATTTTTGAAAATTGAGTAGTTTTTTTGGATGCATTTCCAGATGCCAACCCTTAACCAATTTCAATAAACTTCCCAGTTTATATATACTTCAAGAGAAATGCTATGGACACATCCTTTAACACACTCTAGTTTATTGGGACATGTCACATAGTTTTTTGAATCACTTACTTGGCTACCAGTCTCTCACCTGTAATGCCTTTTTTTTTTTCAGTTTCTTTTTTTTGATTGGAATCGTCATCCCCTATTTGTGCCTGTGGTAACAGACCGTCATCTCCTGCAAACTCAAATACCCTTTGTTTTGGATACAAACATGTGATATTATAATGCTTTAATTTTTGAAAAACTTCATGCCAGTAAATAAATAAACCTAAATAAACTATGTTGTCTCTTTCATTTTTATAACATGGCCAAACTCCATTTATTTCTTAACAATGTACAGAGGAAAATTGCAACAATACTCACATCTCAACCTCTTTTTTTATCTCCACCAACATAAAAGTCAAGGGTTGGAAGTTAGAATAATGAGGTTTTGTTCATCGCCAAAGATCTGAAAATCATCGGCCATTAAGTTTTCCCGTGAAACTAATAACAACTTTACTTAATTGTTAAATCCTTCTGTCAGTTCCACTAACTCCATTTTATTGTGTTGGCTAAGATATTGACGGTGATGTTACTTTGATTAACATTGTCGGTGATGAATATTGTTAGGTTGTGGGTAGTGTTTTTATTTTTGGTACAGAGGTTGTGGGTAGTGCTAATTGAGGTTAGTGGTGACAATTAGCTATAAAAAAAAGAAAAATATACAAACTTGTTCAATAGGTTAACCAGTAAAGGATTAGAAAAAATGGGTGATGTGGCCCAATAGATGAGAGTGTGTTTAAGAGAGTGTGTCTTTAGCATTTCTGATACTTCAAAAAGCAAAGTTAAGGTGCAAAAGTTGAAATATGAAAATCCTTTGTCTATCTACCTTCATAACAGTAAAAATGGAAATATATCATGTAGTCACTGGCTTATGATTGAACACTTATCAATCTAGTGTCTGTATGAAATATGATAATTTGCGCAGTGAGGTACACTAAGAAACCCACACATTGATGTGACAATTTTGCTTTAACTATGTTACATTATGCTGCTCTTTCCATTCATTTATCTTTAAGTAAAAGAAATGGTAATGATTATATATGCATGTGCGCCTGCATACATGTGCACATACTTTGTTGGATTGAAAGTTCGTATTAAGTGATCAAGTCGACAAAATTTCATACAGTTCAAGATCTTTTGATATTTTAATGCACCATTTTGTTTTATAGTAAAATATGATACTTAGAATAGAAGTAAAATTTTCTATTAAATTACATACATTGTCTAAAGTTTAGTATCCATGATCATCAAGACAGTATAATATGATTCAGTGGTTGGTTAAATCTTCATTCTACAAAAAGTTTTTGAAGGTGCTGCTGCCAATTTTGAGACATGGTGTCAACAGATCTTGACTTTATGTGTGTATCTATCTATGTTATTTGTACTAGCCATGTAATGATCTCGTTTCTCATTGCAGATACTGACTCAGCTAAAGCATCAAGACAGCAGCTTAAAGAAGCAATCTGTACTGCTCTGTTTGACATGAATGTTCCTGCTGTTTGTGCTCTCAACCAGGTTGCATATTTTAATGGGAACAAGAATATTAGTCTAGCTGAAACATCTGTTAATCTATTCACAATATTTGCTATATTGTTACTGCACTTGTTTTTACTATATTTGCTTAACTTATTTGTTTTCTATTTTGTAAATATAGGCGACTTTAGCTCTGTATGCTGCAAAACAAACTTCTGGAATAGCTGTTAATATAGGCTTTCAAGTCACGTCTGTAGTTCCAAGTATGCTTTATGATTTTTTTCTCTTGTACAATTCCTAATTACGCTTGACAAATATATCTCTTGCATGAAATACACGAATTGTTGGGAACATGGAAAAATTGTAGTAGAAAATTGATAGAAAGAATTCATAGAAAAGAGCAATTCTTTTGAATACTGATAATAGAAATGAAATCTATCCTCTACTGTTAGGAGCCACTTCTCTGTTCACTCAAATAATCGAATGTTTACAAATCTCAATGATCCTCATCTACCCTTGAACCTCCTATTTATCATGTAACTAATTTCTCTTTGGAATAAATAAGTATTTTGGTCTTTGAATGTGAGACATATATATTTTGTGTAAACTATTTTGATCTCCCTCAAATGTGTATTTTGTTTGTCAGCTTGGGCCTCGAATTGTCTTTTGTTAGTTAATTTGGTCCTCAAATGTGTCTTTCACTAGTCAGTTTGGTCCTTGAAATTACTAATTGAAGACACACTCAGATATGCTTTTATATTTTCAAGTCATTCAATGACTATAGTGACATCACCTAACACATTTACCAACCAAAATGACTGTTAACTCTTTATCTTTCTATTCTGTCCTAGCAATACCCTAACATTAACATTCTGCATAATCAGGTTCAAGCGCAGTCAACACTTAAACATCATCTGTTGTGTTCTAATGTATACATCACACTTTTGTCTGAAGTCAATGAGTTTATTGCCGATCTCTTCTGTTTTCTCCCCTGATTGAGCATCTATCTTTGTTGCTTTACAGTTTTAAATGGTAAAGTGATGCGAAAGGTGGGTGTGGAGGTTGTGGGGCTTGGAGCACTAAAACTTACAGGATTTCTTAGAGAGAAAATGCAACAAAACAACTTATATTTTGAATCTTTGTACACTGTTCGCACACTGAAAGAGGTATTGCTGTTGTCTTTTCCATTTTGAAATACTTATTTGATGAGAATTTATTTATATTATGATGCCACAAATGCATTTGGGACTTGAGAGGACAGAAGTGGACCCCTCCATTGCTTATGAATTTTAGTCTAGCTGAAACATCTGTTAATCTAGTTGCAATATTTGCTTTCTTCTAATTGGTCAAACTACAGAGTATCTACACTTCTGACTCTCTCTTTCTTCATTGGAGGATGAATTATCCTCCCTTCCAAGGTTTAAAATCGCGGTTGCAGAACAATGTGTAGCAGTCCTTGATATTGAGGAGGACCGCGTTCAAATGTGGTTGATGCGGCCTCAATCGCGGCTGCGGTTTAGTCGAAAAGACATTAAAACCATGATATCACGGCTCAAATAGTGGTCGCTATCTTTTTTCTAAAATCCCGCTCCCTTGTAGTTGTTCTTTTCTTCTAACCATTGTAAAATTTGTTTTATCAAAATAAAGAAAAAGTGTTTCACTTTTGAAAGTTGCCTAAAGCTTGTAATAATGTGGCAATTGGCTCTAACTGGATATCGTGTTTTTTACTGTAAAATTTTTACCCCACTTCATAATCATATTGAATTGATTGTTGCCTGATATCTTGTTGGTTACATGGAAACAGAAGCTATGCTATGTTGCCTTTGACTATGAAGCCGAGAAATTGAAAGATACACATGCATCATTTGAAGCAGTTGAAGGGAGGTTTACACTCTCAAAAGAGCGGTTTCAAACAGGAGAGATCTTATTCCAGCCACGTCTTTGTGGGCTGTAAGTTTTTCTATTTCTTTCAATCTTGTTGCAAAATATGAGTAAACAGGTTTGCTTCCGAGATTATATTCAGGTCTGCCATGATTTAGCAGCTTTGCTTGATAACTGACAGGACCTGTTTTCATTTCACTTTTGTTCTTTATGATTTCAAACCATTTTCAATAATTAGTGGCATGTCTGGTATCATTGGAATTAGGTGATACCAATTTTAAACTTTGTACAACTTCAGTAATATTCTTTTGGAGGCATTTAACTCATTCAAAAACTAATAAACCTAAATCATACAGTACTTATATGATATGGTGAGATGTGATAATCGTTTAAATCATGCAGTATGATGTATGATAATTGATTCTGATTCCTCTCCATGTTATTTGTTTATATTTTCTGAGCTTAACAATACCGTCTACATTTTGGTATAGGCGAGCAATGGGTTTGCACCAGGCCATAGCTCTCTGTATGGACCACTGTTATTCTGCAGAATTAGCAGGCGGCAGTGATTGGTTTAAGACCATTGTTTTATCAGGAGGGTCTGCATGTTTGCCAGGTTTAGCAGGTAAATGTCTCTTTTTATTTTGGCACTTTTCGTCTTTGTATTTGACCATAAAGATGAAATGGAACCGTGACACAGAGAACATCTGGTTATTGACTACCATTAAGATTTTTTCTAACTCTACTTTGGGGATCATATGCTTCAGAAAGGTTAGAGAAGGAACTTCATTCGTTACTTCCTCCTCATATGTCGAATGGAATCAGAGTCATCCCTCCTCCACATGGTGCGGACACTGCATGGTTTGGTGCAAAGCTTATTGGCAATGTGAGCTATCCACTATATCTTTTAAACATTCGCATATTCCTTGCTCCACAGGACCTCACTTTTATGTTGATCGAGGCCAAACATATTAACCTTTCTATAAAACTGAATTGACTTGATTTTCATTAACACCTATTAATAAAAACTCAAGTCTCACACTGAAAAGTGATGAGACCTAAAAAAATTTTATAAAGAATGACACTCCTCAGTTTACAAGTCGCTTTTGTAAGGATGGGTTAGACTCAATGTAAAAATCTAATATGGTATCAAAGTCTTTTGATCCAGGCCACCACCAAGTTATCCCCGCACCAAGTCCAAAAGTAAGGGGGTGTAATTGGAAAAACTCAAGTGCTACATTGAAAAGAGATAAGGCCTGAAAAAAGTTTATAAAGAGTGATATCCCTCACTTTACAAACCGTTTTTGTAAGGATGAGTTAGACTTAATATACAAACCTAATAGCAACTTTGTGTCGGCTTATTTATGGTTACATGATAAATAGTTTGTGCCTCAGTAGACCTGACTGTTTGTGCATTATGTTCAGTTGAGCACCTTTCCTGCCCCTTGGTGTACAACAAAGAAGCAGTTCCGCCAGAAGTCTAAACTCAACCGAAAATGGTGATTACTTTGACTGAATCTTCTGTTCCGATGATAAAATTATTCTATATCTCTGCTTCATAATTTCCTTCAAGGGGCAGCAACACCAGAGGAGTGATTTTAGTTTTACTTTAGTAACAATACATTATGCATAGCTTTGCCGGGCCTTTACAAGCATCCAGTTTGTTTAGAATGAAAAAAAGACAAGAGACTTCATTATGTCTTATACTATAATGTAACTGTACCATGTTAAAATGTGTTAATACAGTGTAAGATCATATTCACAAGCAGAAGGATTTAATGTATCAGAAATACATACTGACTTGGTACCGCCCAGAAGTATACATTTGAAGAGAGCCAAAACTAGAAAAAAATGTAATGGCAAAGTGAAAATGCAAGTAATAGCGCCCATATAAGTATAACTATACGTTTAGACCAACCCAATTCTCCAATCTCCGCCCTTAAATCTCCTCGCTATTTAATTGTAAACCCCCTCTTTCTCACCATTTAAATAGATGGAGATTTAACATGACCCTCATATTACATGAGAGGATCCACATTCATTTTGGACAATAGCTTCAATTTTTTTTTGATGCTTTATGAAATTAGTGGCCATTTGTTTAACCATGCCTTCAAAGGATGGTTTAGGTCTTTAGGATGAGCTGCTGCATTAATTGTTTATTGAGGAATCTGCTATTGTTGCTACAATTTTTTTCAAACTGATTGTTTGAATCTATTTTGTTGAATTTTATTATTGTATTTATGACGTGCTAGCATGTCAAGGATTTGATGACGACATGACTATACTGCATTAGATCCCATTCATATCAATTCAAACCATGGAGGAACGTAAAACATCCTATATTAATTGCAAATCCCCACAGAAAGGACCCATTATGTCCTTTTAATACTCTCTTTCATTCATGTAGCATAGCACGAGCATATGGCTAGACATATCCCTTCCATCACAATTTTCACCACACTACTAGGAGGGGAGAGACTCATTTCATTCTCACTTGGACCACCTATTGATAAACACAAATTAATGACAAAAATACTTACATATATGGATACTTGTGTGGATCAGGTGCTAGCAAATGGGCCTAGCCTGGCCCGACCTGCTTTGGTTCAACAGGTCCGATCACATGAATGATCCAATTTTGTCCGACCCACTTTGCTATTGGTCTGCAATTTATCAAGACTGACTCGCCTAGTATGGGCTATATGGACCAATGGGACAGTTGGATCTGATCTATTTTTCTTTCGATATTTTTCTATTTTAATTAATAAAAATTATAACACAAAAAATCATTAATCATCACTGACCATAGTAGAGATAATAAAATAAAATTACAAGACATAACACTCCATAATTGAGGTAACAAATTTATCACCTAGTTAACACTCCATAATTGAGGTAACAAATTTATCACCTAGTTTAGAGTATTTTTTACAAAGTGCAACTTTAGAGATATCAAAATGAAGCCCTACATAACAAAATAGATAACCTAAGTATGCCTTACATAATAATATACTCTTTCTTATCTTAAATATAAGAGAAAATTAGGTCAACAAAAGTTGATGTATCTGATTTAAAATTTGGACTAAATATATCTATTTTTGTTGACTCGTTTTCTCTTGTATTTGAGACATGAGGAAGTAGTTCACAAAATAAATAAATGATCTACCAATTCAAAATATATAATAAAATAGATAATTTCTTGACTTAGATTCTTGAGTAAAATAAATGATCATCATCATTATCTATAATTTCTAACACTGATTCAATATCTATCATTGTATTATAAAATAACACAATAAAATGAAGACCACAAAATTTAAAGTTAATAACTCTAAAAAAATAGTAAGATTTAAAAAGTTAGAAAGTTGTATTGAATATTTTTTGCAGTTATGGTGGCTTATAGATTAAGACCACATAATTTAGCTCTTTTTTCAGTTTGGAACATAATCCAGATAAATGGAAGGAGAAAGTAAGTTATTGACTCAAATATTTTACTCGTAGTCCAATCTTCCCCCTT
This sequence comes from Cicer yamashitae, assembly GCA_037974755.1. Lineage (NCBI taxonomy): Eukaryota > Viridiplantae > Streptophyta > Magnoliopsida > Fabales > Fabaceae > Cicer > Cicer yamashitae. The sequence goes on from JBBPBQ010000002.1 coordinate 17,645,610, forward strand.
TCTACGGGTTAAATCCTCCCCCACCTTAGTACTAAACACCGATCTAAAATTTGGGTGAGAAATGATGTTTCACTTTTTGATTCTAAAAATAAAGAGCATGGTGTCCAAAAAAGGTCATGTCAAATTCCCTGTTCTCGTGTTCAGGTGTGGGTTCATTGACAGCGAAATAGAGTCACTATGATCCATTGGTTCCGTTCGTTGTGTTTTTATTATGATCTGATCAAATATAAACATAAAGGCAACATTACACAAGTTTGGATCAAGTCACACGTGGTCTCTGTTTTACACAATAATAGATTAATAATAATTAATATTTGTCATTGGTCACTATTTCCCAACGTCAATTTTTGTTTACGTGGAACTTGTTACCACCACTCCACAATGTCCCTCCAAACTTTTCTTCACCATCATCCCTTAATAAATCTTATTTGTCATTTTTCAAATTTGATACAAAATATTTAATTTCGACAGCGATATTTATCCTTCACCAATGTGCCACGCCAAATCATTGTTGGCCTCACAACTCTTCATATCTTACCTCTTCATTTTATTTTTCTTTCTTTAATATTTTTTGTTTTAACCTTCCTTATATTTAGATTATATTTTGTTGCAACTTTTATAGTTATTTTTAGTATACAACCTTGAAATTCGTGACTTAAATCTAGTATTCTTACTTTTTATACTAAGTAAAATCAATTCTAACTTTACTCCCTCAATTATTAATCATTTAATACATATATAGATCCCTAAGGGTTTAGGGTTTTATCTTAAACCAGCATATATTAAGAATATATATAGGAAGAGATTAATTCCTTAAAAAATTAGTATATTAAAGTTATTAGTTTCTTATTTTTCATTGAAGATTTTAGAGTTCACGAAGATTTCAAAGTTCAATAAAAAAATCAATTGTTACTAAAATATGTTAAGTCATCATATTTTATTAATAATTAAAAATATATAAACATTTTTTTATAATATATTAAAAATACATAAATATCTTTTTATAATATATTAAAATAGTTTTTCAATTTAGTTTGTTTACAATTCATTCTTTTACATGTCATAAACTCACTTGTAAGCATTTATTAGAATTGTTTTTCTATTTTTTCTTGAAATTTTTATACATAATACACATTACATGCAATATTTTGTGGTTACACAACATTAAATTTATGTAATAATTTCTCTTTAGATTACACATTTGCTATTGACTAATAACTTACCCACCTAAGGTTATCATGGTTTCATAATTCTCACCTCAAATTCTTCTCCATTTTATTTTTTCTTTCTTCTATCTTTCTACTTTTTTTTTTTATCTCTCTTTCAATTCTATTTTAATATGAACAACTCAATTTCTTTTAATATAGGTAATTTCTCACTAATATTTGTCTCTTATATTTTACTTTGTTTCCAATGTTTAATCTTGATATTTTTTAAATATCTTTTAGATACAAATTCTTTGCTATTAAAATCAAGTTATCAAATACAAACTCACTCATATACCCTTAACACTAACATCATGTTAAATCTCTCAATCTGAAGTACTCAAATTCCATCATATATTATTGTTACTCCACTATTATTCTATAATATATTTTATTAAATTATTCTATTTATTTATGAAGTATGTGCACGAATCCTTAACATTTTATCTAATTCTTTTCATTTTACTTAGATTTCTATGATATCAAATAATCCCTTGAGCTAACCCTTTTATTCTATCAAAAATTATTATAACTACAATAGGGATGATTTTTACTATTATAAATTATCATGAAAAATACCTAACTTCTTGATATTAATTGTTTTTCTTTATATCATACTATTATTTGTCCATATATATATATATATGATTTAACATTCATGAATACGTTTATATCCACACATGTATTAAAATAAATTTTTAATTTTCTTCTGTTACTGTATATGTGTTTATACTATTGAATATACCATTATATATTGTTCTTTTAATCTTAGTTTTAAACTATACTATTAAATTTTTAATATATTTTTGCTTATTCATTTTTTAAAAATTTATTTATTTAGTTTGTCCTGTAATCTATTTTACAATTTATTGATTTTAAATTTCATCTGTTGATTTTATATTAAAACAAATATTTGCATTTTAACAATATCAACATTAAAACCAAAAAAATAAATAAAATATCACTGCACAGAGCATCTAAAACTTTAAATATAGTTAAACTAATTTGTTTGATTGAAAAAATGTGAAAACTTGGTTTAAGCAGTGACACCACACATGACTAAAATCATAACACAAGACAAAAGTAAGAGCCGATTAAATGTGATAGAGTCTAAACCAAACTTTGAAAAAAAATGTTGATCTCTTTTGCCAACATGTATCATTTGTCTATATTATAAAAATGAATGACAATTTTGTTTCTTCTTTCTATTGGGTCTAAAACTAAGCATGTGTTTAATTTGACGGTGAAAAACTTGAAAACAACCAAACTACAAGTTATAACTTTTGAAATTTAAATATTCACACTAAATTGATATTTTACATGCAATGGAGGTGATTAACTGTATCTCCAAATAGGACTTAAGTTACCTTGTCCTACAATCTCAAATAAATGCAATCAAGAGTTTATTTATTTTATTTAAAAATCATATTATTAATACAAAGTATGTCAGTTTTGTCGATAATTAATCTCCACTAAAAAATTTGGTTAGTGGAATCATCTTTCTTAACCATGTTTTTTCTACCACAATACTCATACTCAAAACTTAACTTACGATATAGTCCAATTCGACTCGAATAAATAACTTCGGTTTTATTTTATTTTCTTGAGCACTAGAAAATGGAAAATTCGGATAAATAAATTATGTATATAAAAGGATAATACACGTTTCCTTAGTCTCCTAAGAAATAGATTTTTACTATATTAAGAGTTGAACAAAGTACAAAGTATACAGTGTCAGTGAGTTGTTGTATTTATTATGTGAACCTTGAACGTTATCCTTTATGTCTGTCTAAAGCCTCAGCACTGAAATCAATGAAACCCAAACAACACAATCCTAAAAAGCTTACCTATCCAACTCAAGCCAAACAAACACATGACTACTCTTTGCTACATTCCTTATGAGCCTATATCTCTCACTCTTCAACTTCAATGAATTTCACCTAGTTTCATTGTGTGAGATTATTATACTTTTCACTCTTGATCATTTTTCTTATTTTCTTCATACTTTAATTAACTTTGTTTGATTCTACTTTTTCATGAAACTTCATGCCATGCTAACATGTGATTTATTTCATAGTTTATATTATAGTAATAATTAAATACATGCACATAGCTATTTTTATCTACATTCATCTTTTGCATTTAATTGTCTTGTAACTTGTGACTTGTCATGTTCAATGATCAATTCTCATCAATTAACATAATATTTTTTAATAGGTCTTAGGTGATAGATATACCCTAAAGGTTCATACATGGAGAAAGGGGAATCATCAGCTAATTATGATCCAAGTATATTCAAATTGGATGAGGGTTCTGTGACAGTTTCCTCTAATTCTGGAAACAGTAAAGAATCTGTGAACAAATGGATGGCTTTTGCTAACAAAACTGATGAAAATGGTACAAAAAAAGGTCCTTCTGTGTCAAATAATTTGAATTTGAAGAATTCATCATCTTGTGATGATGGACAAATTTTAACTGAAGCAACAATAGCTGAGAGGACTGCTGAATGGGGACTTGGTGTGAATTCAGGCAATTTCAAAGCAGCAATTGAGACAACAACAAATTCTTTAGTTGATTCTGATAGGAACAAAAGCATGTCAGATAGGTATGTTGATTCAACAAGGACTTCTGGTGAATCAAATTATGGTTCTGAGCATAAATTGTCAGGGGTGTTTCCAAGAGTTTCACAAGAGTTGAAGGAAGCTTTGGCTACACTTCAACAAACATTTGTTGTCTCAGATGCTACTAAACCTGATTGCCCTATCTTGTATGCAAGCAGTGGTTTTTTTAGTATGACTGGTTACACTTCAAAAGAGGTTATTGGAAGGAATTGGTGAGTATTTTTTTTTTACCTTCATTTATACTTAGAAAACAACGTTTTGAATTGCGGTCGTAACGAAAAAGTTACTACGGACAAATTTAGGTGATGCGGTCGAAATTGCAGCTGTTACGTTAGAGTCCTTGATATTGTGAAAAATTATGGACAAATTTAGCTGATGCAGTCGATCATGATAGCAAGATATATGTTGCATTTTTTCCCTTCATTTATACATAGAAAGAAATGTTTTAAGGGTCTATTTGGATTGGTTGATTTGAGCTTCTCTACTTGCATAAGCACTTGTGACATTGTTTGGGAGAGTTTATAGAGATAGCTTATGTTCATAAATTGTTTTCAACTTATTTCCATAAACTTTCCATGATAATTTATGCAAACAGTTTATAACTTATATGAAAACAATTCGATTTGAGTTTATCTTTTGTTATACATAAAAGCACTTATATAATAAGTATTTATACTATAAACGCTTGATTAAGTTGTTTATCTAAACACGACCTAAATTGCGATTGCAACTGTAGTATGTGAGAGTCATTGATATTGTGAAAAATTACAGACAAATTTAGCCGATGCTATGAAAATTGCAGTTAACTATGATAACAAGATATATGTTTCAATAGAAAATGTAGTTATTTTTTAATGAAAAGAAGCTGATTTTTTGTTGCAGTCGGTTTCTTCAAGGACCTGAAACTGACATGAATGAAGTAGCGAAAATTCGGGATGCAACTAAGAATGGTAAAAGTTACTGCGGAAGACTTTTAAACTACAAGAAAAATGGAACACCATTTTGGAATCTTCTCACTGTCACTCCAATCAAGGATGACCATGGCAATACTATCAAATTCATTGGGTTAGTTCTGCTTTTCCTACCTGGTTTTTCTTACCTTGACTTGTGTACAATGACTCTTGAACAAAACATTATGTCTATGGTGAATTTGAAGTTTAGAACTCTAAGCATAATAACATTTTATTAAGAGAATCGCAATGACTTGAGTATGAGCCGTTCAATTTTCATCGAACGGCTGAGATCAGTATCTGTGTGAATGTGTGAGTGCAAGGAACCCAAGTTGATATACCTTGAACATTAGTTATGTATCAATGTATAAAAAGATCTTAGCAAACTATTATAAATAGCTGAAATTGAATGTGGTTAACACAGCTATTATATTACATATTACTACAGAATGCAGGTTGAGGTGAGCAAGTACACAGAAGGTGTGAATGAGAAGGAACTAAGACCAAATGGATTGCCAAAGTCATTAATTCGCTATGATGGTAATACAAATAATTGATCCAATTTTTTGTGGCAATGTGTGTGATGATTCCGCCTTCACATGTAATCATCTAATTTCGCATTTGGCAGCTCGTCAAAAGGAGAAGGCTATGGGTTCAATCACTGAGGTTGTTCAAACTGTTAAGGATCCAAAATCCACTATTCGCGGTATGAATGAAGACACTGCCGCCACAAAGCATGAAGAGCTAGAGCAACTCAATTATGATTTTGCTTTGCCAAAGTCTGTTGAATCTGAGATTGCTAGTACACCACCACCTGGTAGAAAATCTTCAATGAACTTCAAAGATGATAATAATTTTTCACGCTTTAGTTCTTATGAGGAAAGGAACAACAAGTCATCAAGAAAATCTGGAATGACTTCTTTCAAAGGGTATTCTGTTTATCACTTACTACTATTTAAGTTTGATCAATAATTAAGCTCTTGTTTGTATAAAAAAAGATAACTATTTTGAAAACTTTCAATAATGCTTACTTTGAAAGATTTGCTTAGTTTTGATTCATTAACTAAATCTCCTATATATTGAGTTATTATTGATGTATGTACTTTAGATAATGCTTGTGAACTTTTTCTTTTGTTGGATTTAGAATATGTGGCTAATATGTTTTCTAATGTTTGTTTCAGTGTAAAAGGGAAATCAATGAGTTCTGCAGTGAGAGATAAGGAGAAGGTTATTGTTGAACCTGAAGTTTTGATGACAAAGGAAATAGAGTGGTCCAACTGGGAGCAAAGAGAGAGGGATATAAGGCAGGGAATTGATCTAGCAACCACATTGGAGAGGATAGAAAAGAATTTTGTGATTTCTGATCCTAGACTTCCAGATTGCCCAATTGTAAGTGTTGTGAATAGCGTATATTGTAATTATGTTTAATACTTGTGTTCGACCCATTAATCAGGTATGTTAGGTTTAGAATAGTCTATATAAACTTATCAGTGTTTGTACTCTTACACAACTTTAAAATATATCAGAAATATTTTTCCACGATAAGATTAATGTTTTTTTATTGGGAGCAATTGGTGCTTTCTTTCCTTGAAATGAAAATTGATTGTCTTAGAAGCATACTTTATCATTTGCTTATATTCACCTAATACATATTAAACTTCTAAGTTTGATTATCATGTGTATATAGAGTATAAACTTGTCACGTGTGCTGATAATACGTAATGAATGACTATTGTTGATTCCTTTGCAGATATTTGCATCTGATAGCTTTCTTGAGCTTACAGAATATACCCGAGAAGAAATTTTGGGTCGAAACTGTCGGTATAAATTTTACTATATCTTCGTACACATTTTTTTTTCATGTAATATTTCTTGATTGTGTAGTCATCCATCACTTGCAAGTAGTTTCTTCTATCATTCACAAGGTCTAGTTAATATAAACTAAATGGATGACATGGAATTTTATATATATAGGGGAAGAAATAAGAAATGAATGTGAATGCTTTCCAATGTTTGGGATTTTGGTAATCACTTCTCATTTGGTGAAAGGAGTCTATCAGATTCTTCATCTAGGGATTAAATTGATGATAATTTGCAATGGTTTAAGAGCAATGCAAGAAACACAATCTTTTTAGTTGGTCCATTTTTTAAAAGATCAATACACTTGACTTGTAAACTGGCCAAATCATAAAAAGTGTGTTAACTTTTTAAAAAAAATTGAGCAATCATTGAGTGAGTTGTTAGTACTTCTAGTATTTTAAATTAACATTGAAATTCTTTGGAGGATTGAAGTTATGAAACTACAAAATTGACAAACTAAAGTGATGACTAGAATCTTTTGAGGTCTAGAGTAATGATGCTTGTATCTTAAGAGGACAAACACAGTGGTTTTCTCTGATTTCCACTCTTTCTGTGGCTTTCTATTGTATGATGGATAGTCTTTAAAGTTAAGCATTTTCATTTATATATGGTAACAAATGTTCACCATTGGTAATTTTTTTATGGTTAGGATATAGTGTCCTAAAAGTCCTGTCTCTTGTATATTTAGATTTACATCTACTTTAACCATTGTATAGGTTTCTTCAAGGACCAGAAACAGACCAAGCAACTGTCTCTAGGATTAGAGATGCTATCAAAGATCAGAGGGAAATCACAGTTCAGTTGATCAACTATACTAAGAGTGGTAAATAATTACTATTAAGTATCTACACTTCCAAGGTTTTAAATTGTTGTCGCAAAAATAATGCGTCGCAATCCTTGATATCGAGGAGAATTACAGTCAAATGTGGTTGATATAGATTCAATTGCAATCATGTTGCAGTCGAGAAGACATTAAAAACCACGACGCCGTGGCCTAAATTGTGGTCACTGTCCTTTTTCTTAAACCATGCTTCCTTCTAGTTTTTCTTCTTTTTCTCCATTGTATTTTTTTTATCAAAGTCAAGAAAAAATGTTAGACTCTTGAAAGTTGACTAAAAGCAATTGGCTCTATCTTGATATTGTGTTTTTTTAATTTTTATTTTCAAATCTAGCATCCTTTTGTTTTATTTTGTTATTGACAAGATGAACACTTTTGATTTTATTATTTGTAGGAAAGAAATTCTGGAATTTGTTTCACTTGCAACCTATGCGTGACCAAAAGGTAATTAAAAGACTATTATTCTCCTAGAAAACAATTAATTTTCACCATGAAAAGTTAATATATCTATTTATTAATATTTTTGTCTTCCTCCCTTTTTTTTTTAGTTTTAATGTTAATTTTAATGTTTTTGTGTTTAGGGTGAACTTCAATACTTCATTGGTGTTCAATTAGATGGAAGTGATCATCTAGAACCTTTAAGAAACCGCCTCTCCGAGGGTTCTGAGCAACAAAGTGCTAAGTTGGTGAGTGTTGGGTAATTTCTTTCTTCTTATTATTTTTCTTTGCATTTTCCTTGAGTTAGTTATGTACTTATTGGTCCAAGATAATGTGATGCTTTCATATTGTTAAGGGAAGAGAAAAAAACAGAAACATGTCATCAAATCTATGTGCCTTAAATATGAATTCTGTGTGCTTTTTCTGTTGGTGAGCTAACCAGAGTTTTATTTGTTTTAATCTTCTGGTTTTTAGGAGAATGATGTCCTAGTAATCCGTAGTTCGGCCGAGAGGTAAGTAAAGTCTGGCCAAGAATTGTTCCAACTAGGATTTGAACTCGGGTTCTTTCGAACAATTCGTCCTTAACTAAAACTCACTAACCACTTGAGGTCAATCACTTAATTAGGACGTCGAAAGAGTTTTAAACAAGAGATCAGAGTTCAAACTTTGAAAATTAATATAATCACCAACTTCCTAACATCTGTCAATAAAAATATAACTGTACACTGACAACCAAGTGTCTAATCATATCTTACTATATACATATTTGTGTAGATATTGTAGAAAATAATAATATGACAAGGTATTTAAATGTGATTAAACCTGTGTAAAAATATTTACACTGTGAATGCATAGTCACTAAATTCCTTAAAAATACAGGAGAGGTAAATTATATAAACACAAATATCAGTTACCATAGTTACATGATCTGAATACAATTTATCATGTCACTATTCACATGCTTTCAAATATTCTACTTTTACATGTGTAACTTATCCAATGTTTTCTCAAATACATAAAGGAAAATATTTGCAAGATGGTCATTTGAAATTAAAAAAATGAATGATGCATAATGTTTACAATAAGGAATTTTTTAGTTAGTGGAATATGTTGATATAATTATATATATGTTACCAGGTAAAAGCCACCGCAGAAAATGTTGATGAAGCTGTTCGAGAACTTCCTGATGCAAATTTGGTAAGGTATTTCTTTTGGGTTATAAACTAGTATTAAGTTTCATATTTTTATAAAAAAAAAAATCGATTATGATTTATTTTTTACTTTTTTGGTTATAGAGACCAGAAGATTTGTGGTCAGTTCATTCTCAACCTGTTTTTCCAAGACCACACAAAAAGGACAATCCTTGTTGGGTAGCTATTCAAAAGGTACCATTTTATTTGTTTCACTTCCTTTTTTCCTCCTGATATTTATACAAATAATAGACCACATATATGAATATGCATGATGTGTTTGTACATTGGTCTGTGTGTGTAAATATGTCTTTTTGTAATCAATTTAATTTGTTTGACTTTTTTAGATAACTGCAAGAGGCGAGAAAATTGGCTTAGATCATTTTGTGCCTATAAGGCCGTTGGGCTGTGGAGATACTGGCAGGTAATACATTTTAGTTAACATGGTTACATGATTGTATAGATGTATACTTCAAACTTTTTCTCCAAAAAATTTCTTAGACTACTTTTAATATATTGTTGTTGATAATCTTTTCTTTTTATTGAACATGTTTAATCTTGAAGCACAAATGATTAAGTAACATAGTGATAGGAGACAGATTCTAAGGTGAACCACCTTGATATGTGGTTTATGGTGGACCAGTACTTGAAAACTGTCTGAAACTCTAATGATCACTAACGCTACACCCTCGGAAGTAGAAGTTTACTGTGCTGCTCTTTGTCCTCACACTAAGAAGGTGATTTCATTAGTGTTAGTTCGACAAAAACAAGAGAAATGAACATGAGTTGAGTTTTAAGGCACACATTCATTTTTCACTGTTAAGTACCATGAACTTCCACTCCTTAGAGGGTGGGTGACGTCGATTACCGTTGGAGTTTCAAACAATTTTTGAGTATATGTTTCACAGTGAACCACCTACCAAATAGGTCCACTATAGAACTTACAGGTGATAGAAAGTATTGTGTTGTTTTTTTATATAATATTAAATTGAATAAAATAGAGATAACAGTGAAGTTAAATTCCCATTGCATCAAGAAGGTCCATCAATACCCCCTCACCCCCAAAAAAGTTGCACCTAGTATTCTCCTTAATTTTTTTTTTCGTGGTTTATGATTAAAAGTTTTCAGCTTCCTGGATAAAAAAATGCTCTTCATTATTATCATTGTGTTGTTCTGTTTTGTACTACAGTGTTCATTTGGTGGAACTCCGAGGTACTGGTGAACTATATGCAATGAAGGCAATGGAAAAGTCTGTAATGCTAAATCGTAATAAGGTCTGAATAAGGATTTATGAATGTTGAAAATCAGCTGATTATGTACATTCATTTATCTAGAAATACTATACAACGTGCTTTTCCTTTCCCGCTTTCATCTGTGCCAAGTAACAACACTATTATTATAATTCCTCCCTGAAGGAGTTTGTAGTAAGAGTTGAGACACGGAAGAAATATAATTATCTGGTTTTTATAACAGGTTCATCGAGCGTGTGTTGAAAGAGAGATTATATCATTACTGGATCATCCTTTTCTTCCAGCACTATACACCTCATTTCAGGTAACTCTAGCTGACACCTAAGAGTCCCTGAAGTAGTAAATCTTAATTCCACATGAAAAGAGTTTTATCATCTTTTTGTTGTATAGTTATTGAAAAGCTTGAAACACAAGTTAAAACCCTTCTTCAGTTCTTAATACTCTCACTTGTATAGTATCTTATCTTATTAAGACTATATTGTCTTCCAATGTTCACGCAAAGCAATTTTTGAAGACAATAAAAGGCAAAATACTTTCATATTTTATTACTACAGCCCTTAGTAGAATAATATAAAATAAAAGAGAATGATATACTTAGCAGTATTATTGAAGTCTAGGAGTAGTTCCTTTTGAGTATTGGTTGTTATCCAACTGATGTGATATTTCCGTTGTTTTGACAGACTTCTACACATGTATGTTTGATTACTGACTTCTGCCCTGGAGGTGAGTTGTTTGCATTACTTGACAGGCAGCCGATGAAGATTTTAAAAGAAGATTCAGCAAGGTATTTATTTTTGGTTTCCCTTTTTTGTTGGCTTCTTAGGCCTTATGATCGCTTGAAATTTCCTGTATTGATGATGTAGACGATTCCTGTCTGCAATCTTATGCTAGATGTTCAATAAGATATACACCAATTTATTACTTAATTACTGTTATTGGAATCCATGTTCTGATTTCCTTCAATGTAAATCTTGCATCCGGACAATAGAATTGGAATTGGATTTAAAGTTCTAATAAAATGCTTTAATTGATGTCTGTATTATTTATTTTACTGTAGGCCTTGTATTTTTTATTAACTTTTATATGCATCCAGATTCTATGCAGCTGAAGTTGTTCTTGGTTTGGAATATCTCCATTGTTTGGGTAAGCTGCTCATGATATCATCATTGTATTTGTTCATATTACCTTAGGCAGTTTGGTATTTATTGAGAGATATTGAATACATTGTGTTTCAACTACACATCAGAGTTGTTGAGATATTGATAGTATGTTAAGATCTGTTAGTATCTTTTAGTATTAATGGTAGGATAACTTTCCTATTTAGTTTACATCTCACACGTATATAAACATTGGTTCAATCCTTTTTAAAGTTAATGAGAAATATTCATATTCAAGTAAGTCAATTTTATATAGACTCAAGACAATGAATACAAAATAAGGAGATATTATTCTTATTTACATAATATGATATGCCTAGCCTACACAATAATCCTAAACAATAAATACAAATATCAGAATATATTTTCAACAGTATTTAATATATATTCACTCTATATAGATGCAATTGCAATGGGTTCAGTTCATATTATCTTCTATGGTATCTTGGTGATCACTTGTTTGAAATACATTGGAGAAGTGATACTGATAGTGTTGGATATGACTCATAGTTTACTAATAAGTGGACAAATTTGTTTAGGGCAATTCTTGTAAACTGGATAGTAGAATTTAAACACAAGTTGTACTCTGTAACCCTAAGCTTGAATCATAAAAGAAAGGAACTGCAACTGTTCTGCAGTCGAAGGCGTAGGCACAATTGGGCGTACTCCGTGATCAAATCTCGCGTGTTTTTTGTTTGCGTTTTTCGTATCTGTTTTCTTTTAAATCGGAGTTGCTGTTCTAACAGACAATGACACTCTTGCATTGGTTATTTTGTTTTGCCTCAAGGATTAGCTTTAGTATCACTTGCTAATGTTCTTTGAGGATGATGATTAATAACATTAGTTGGCCAATTTGTGTCTCTATAACCTTTAGCATTGGCACATAGCGTTGAAGCATTGCATCGTTCTTTACTATGTAATCTGAATATTGTTGTATATTATTGAATCTGTCTAGGTATAATTTATCGTGACTTAAAGCCTGAAAATCTCTTACTTCAGAAGGATGGCCATATTGTATTAACTGATTTTGATCTATCATTTATTACATCTTGTAAACCTCAGGTACGTACCCTTGTTCCAGATAAGCATGCCTTATATATGTATAAATTATTGGAAATTTTCATGATACTTCAGGGTATTTTTGGATGTTCTTGTTTTGTTTTATACCTTTTAGTCTTTTGCATGAAATATCTGATTCAGAAGTGATTTAATTCTGATTTCTTAGATTGTATGAAAAACACTTTTCTTTACATTCGGTACATGAAAGAAAAATGTATTGGCATGTATGTTCCTCATGGCTTGAGAAAATTTATTCTATTCGCATTTCTATATGATGATTGTATGATGCTTAAACTAGAAGTTATTGCTGCAGATTATGAAGCAGTCATTACCTAGTAATAGAAGAAAATCTCGAAGTCAGCCACCGCCAATATTTGTCGCAGAGCCAGTTACACAATCCAACTCATTTGTTGGAACCGAAGAATATATTGCTCCGGTATGCTGAATATCTATTCTCCCCTGATTATGAAGTTATGTTGATATCCTTCTGTTTTATTTTATATTAAAAATAGGTTTATCATGTTAAAATTGAAAATAAGAAAAGAAAATGGTAAAAATGGAATCGGTAAAAGTATCAGTCCCTTGAGTTTATTTCTTATCTTTCACTGCATGGGACTTATGCAGCTTGTAGTACAATATTTCAGCTATATACTGATAAATGAAGTATATAACTAATGTGCACAAAGCTTATCACAAAGATGTAAAGTAAGTTTGGAGAAAATTGGAGGTTGATTTCATATTATATTTTTCAAAATGAGATATGTCACTATAATTTCATCAAACCTAAGGATGTTTAATGTATGAAAGTCATGATGAGCATAAATCATTTTATTATTTGTGTTATTATTATTATTATCATTATCATCTTTTGAGGTTTTTAAGGTACTTGATATCAGGAAATCATAACCGGAGCTAGGCATACAAGTGCTATAGATTGGTGGACCCTTGGTGAGCATGCCACTTTACCTATGTAACTAAATGAATTTGTTTGCATAAAAAATATTCACAATTTTTTTTTCTGATGTCTTGTATATAGGTATCTTGTTGTATGAGATGCTATATGGTCGTACACCATTTAGAGGAAAGAATAGACAGAAGACATTTTCCAACATCTTACACAAGGATCTTACCTTTCCAAGCAGCATCCCGGTATATTAAGAATCTTACCCATAGATATGTAAATGTATCACCTAAAAAGATACATAAATGCATTGTTTTGATCATGTATCAACAACTGCAGCAAATTACCTCATACATGAATTGTATGTGTATACTTCTTCTGTTCCAAAATAATTGTCGATCTAGATTTTTTCACACAAATTAAAAAAAAGTATAAATGAATGGAAGAATGTTGCAATTTTACAAAATTATCATAATTAATTATTGGTTATTAACAATCGTAATAAATGTATAGTGGAATATAATGGTCTGAAAGTGGTGCAGAGTGCAAACAATATTAGTTTAGGGCTAAACTTGAGAAAAATTTATAAATGTCACATTGAAAAAACAAAATGACACTTATTTTAGAACATTTTTATATGTTATAGCGGCACTTGTTTTGGAACGGATAGAGTATATTGTTACAATCCTGGAAGCTATAGTCCTAATAATGCATGAACTGATACAGTTTCACATATTTTTTTAGGCTAGTCTTGCAGCCAGGCAGATAATTAATGCATTATTGCAAAGAGACCCAGGCAGTCGTCTAGGTTCAACTACAGGATCCACTGAAATCAAACAACATCCTTTTTTCCGTGGAATCAATTGGCCTTTAATCCGCAACATGGTACTGTCCTTGTGATTTCTTTTAAAGTTAGTCATAAGAAACATCATCATCATCATAGCAAGTATTCAAATTAGTCCTTATAAAATATTTTGCTCATAATGGTCCCTAAATATGCATTTATGCAGTCAAATTAATTCTTTAATGTACATTATTTCAGTCAAATTAATCTCCATAGTCCCTAATGTGGAGACTAATTTGTTAATTCAAAGAGACATGTTCAGGAGACTCACATAATTTATTTTCTATTACTAATTTAATCTCTAAAATTGTAGGAGCTAGACAATTTAGTTCCTTAAATTAACTGAATACTGTCTAAAATGATCCTTGAAATTATAAATCCTCAATTATACCAGTTATTTTAAGTCGGTTGATTTAGCCTCTGAAATTATCTAATAAAAACTAATGCAATAGCAGATTTTAAATTTTAGGGATCATTTTAGAATTTTTTTAATTTCAAGAACTAAATTCTTAACTCCTATAATTTCAAGGAAAAATAATTAGTTAGTCAATCATTTTCAGTGACAGTTTCAGCCAATTTACGGCTGGTTCAACTGGTGTTTAACAGTAATTGCATCACGCGACAATTTTAAACTTTGAATATGATGGCCATTAGTCACCCTCCAAAAATTTTGTGCCAGCAAAGAAAAACCTCTCAAACAATTTTGATTTTTGAATATTTAGAGATGTTAGAAGCTGGTTTTTATTGCAGTAACCCCTTGGAATGATCTGTTTCATGCAGAGTCCACCCCCTTTAGATATTCCTCTTCAACTGATAGGAAAAGATCCAACAACAAAGGACAAGAAGTGGGAAGATGATGGTGTGCTAGTTAGCTCCATGGATATGGATATTTTTTGAAGTTCAACACAAATTCCTCAGAATGTGATGTTTTGTTAGCATCATGCTTGACTCAAGCTTCAAAACACTCACTATAACTGAGACATTCAAATGCAAGATCTTTGTCTGCTGACTTGGTTATAATCCATTGCAATAGACAACAACTTGGAACCAAATCTATATTGTACATTGAATAAAACCAGATCTGTTTTTAGTGTTTGAGACATGCTTCCTAGTTTATTATGCTCATTGTCGGTACATCGATACTGTATTTTTGTAAATGGCTTAAAATCGTAATTGAGTGTAGCATGAGGAGAACTAATTATAGCATGTAAAAGCATATGTTGCAGCATTGTCAAAGGTTGTTTGAGCATTTGTCAACCTACACTAATTATATTGTATCTTTGTTGTTTCTTTTGTAGTTTGGATTGTTTTAGGTATTTTGCTTTCTTCACACGCTAATATTTAGTTAGGAACTTTCTCAACCTTCCAACATGACTTTGGATGCGCACATATGGAAAAACACAAATTTTGTAACATTCAAACCGCATGTAAATTTTTAGAAATGTGGGGGTGAAAAATTGACCCCCTACATTTATACGTTTGCAAATTATGATTGAGGTCTTATATTGAGATTTGTGTGTTGCCTAGGATGAGAGGAGTGTTAACAATATGAATCAACAAGAACAAGAGTAACAAAAAAGAAGGTTAGGGTTCTATTTCAAAATAGCAAGGTTACATAAGTAAAAGATCAATACAACCTTAAAAGACTAAATTACACTTAATATCTTAAATAAGTCCAATAGTCAATAAGCTATTTTTTGCATCTACTTAATCGTCATATATCAAAAAAATCTCATATAGTGTATTTTTTAATCGCATTTCACATTTAGTTGTTCATCTAGTATTTGACTCCTCTAAAATGAGCAATTCACTTTAGAGGACAAAGTGAATAATATAACAATATCAACCATTGATGTATAAATTAATAGTTGATACTACATGCACATGCATGGCCAATTATTGATAGTTATAATATCAATAATTGATTTGTTCACTTCACCAATTTTTCACCGAGCCGAATTGGTTTGGCTTCGTGAATAATGAAAGATACTTTAGCTCTACAAACCAAAAGGTGAGTGATCTATACTCTTAGAACATGTATTTTAGAAATGTAAAACTTGGGGAAAGTTGTTCCCAAAATTCAATGTATAGAACATTACAAGCCAACCCATGATGGAGTGGACTTAATCAGCCTGTTGGGCCAAAATTATTTTTATATATATATATTTGAATTTTAATTGTGTTTATTTCATATTCCTAAATCGTTTTTCATATCTAGGATATGTTCTGTTCTTGGACTACAACTTGATTAGATGTTCTATGAATTGATTATACATTAATACACAGGAGAAACTTTCCTTATGCAGAGTAGGCTTACTAAAAAATCACATATTGAAGGACTAATGCGGAGCAGGCTTATGCAGACCAAGTTGGCATGCAATGAATGCATCCCAACTTCTATGGACAAAATCAATACTTTACAATGAACATAGAAAAGAAAATAAAGGGAGCACTGTAATACTATTGCACAAAATTCTCTATTAGACAGAATCATATCTTTGCAAAACACAAAGGGAGTACTATAATACTACTATTTCAGTAAAACATGAAGAGTTCCAAACTCAGAAAGCATTATAATAGTAAAAACTTAGTTAAAAGAGCTAGCCCCATTAAAAAGACCGGGATCAAGCTTCATCTCTGTATCCATCCTTCTTAAAACTCTATACCTACCAAAGTTTTTCAAATTTCACTGTACAAACAACTTCTCTTAACAACTCAAACCCTTCAAACACATATTTTAACCAATTAACCTGATGAAAATCTCTAAAACATGAACCAAAGTCTAGTAGTAATAATAGTAACACTTAGTAATGCAATCCATTTCCATTTCCATTGCCAAATACATATTCTGCAGGCCTATAAGCTTGTCTTGTTGCTGATCCATTTTGAAGTTTTTTGACTGATGAGATGTCACTGCCTACTCCTCTTGAAGATTTCGCTAAGACTGCATCAAGTTGTCCACATGCTGCTGCTATAAACCCTGTGTTTTGACGCGTCATTAGTAACATGAACACAATAAAAAAATGCATGTTTGATAAATGAAAGTCAACATGGAATTAAAATGTGGACATGTATCTTAGAAATACCTAAGAACACAGGAGAAGGTCTTCCTGGTCTTGATTTAAATTCAGGATGGAATTGAACACCAATAAAATACGGATGGTTATGTAGCTCAACAATCTGTAACATGAAACAGCAAAAAATTCAGTTGTATTGTTACATCTTATCTTTATACTAATTTCAAAAAGTTACATGAGAATGTCTATAGTATACCTCCATGCGTTGACCAGTTTCGTCCTTTCCGGTAAAAGAAAGACCAGAATTTTCAAGGCGAGTTACCAAATCAGGATTCACCTGGAAATATAATTAGATCATTTTTCTGTTCTATTAAAACTTGCAAGATAATTTTATGCATGAAAATGCAATAATACCTCGTATCTATGCCGATGTCTCTCATCGATGAAGCTTTTGCAGCCATATCTAAGAGGCAGAATCTATGTTAGAAGCCTAATAAACCTCATTCATTGAAAGTATATATATCTCTTTCATGCCAAATAATATATCAAGTCAATTATAGTGTTTATGTAACTTTCATATTTCTCTGCATAAGCATAAAGAAACGTGTCTTCAAAAAAAGTTCAATTGACTAATGACACTCACAATTTTGCAGATTTGCAATCTTTGATTTGAAAATATGTCCTCCTCGATCCAAGACGCATTGTACCTCCCATATGTGTTTTTGATCCCTACACAAAAACAGTTCAAATAAATCACAAATGGGGAATGAAAAACTATTTTCATGGCAGCATTAGAATGAAAATAAACCAATTTAAACACCTCAGGCATAAATATGACGCATGGACTTTTGGTATTCGGATCAAATTCAGTACTATTAGCATCTTTTACACCCAGCACAGATCGTGCAAACTCTATAACAGCAACTTGCATTCCAAGACAAATGCCGAGGAAAGGGATTCTGTTTTCGCGCGCGTATTTAACTGCGATAATTTTTCCTTGCACTCCTCTATCACCAAAGCCTCCGGGAACAAGAATACCATCAGCAACCTGAAGGAAAATACTAGTTAGACAATAAACTTAAGAAGTTCTTTGCAACTAAATGGCAAAATTCAATTATTAAAACTTGTTTATTTCAAGACTGTGTAAGTGAAACCTTTAATAACTTCCATGCTGCCTTATAAGCATCAGGATTCTGCAACATTAAATAAGAACATATATAAGAAAAATAATAAATAATTAAAAAAAAATTGCTTGTTAATATATAATATTTGAAAACTAATGTAACCTCTTTCGAAGTTGCCTCTTCAAGGTTGGTAGCTGAAATCCAGTCCACAGTAAGTTTCTTTTGGCAACTAACAGAAGCATGAACTAATGCCTGAATTCAATATTAAAGGTATTAAGGTTATTCTTATGTTGTTATGCTTAAGCAATATAATATTCAAACATAGTGAAAATTAATTCTCCACATGACACAAAGTGAAAGGCTACCAAAAAAACACAGGCACATGTACTTCATGAAGGAGACCGACATATGCAAATGCAAGTAAACATGTTAGGAAGTTAGGCAGAGAAAAGCCAAAAATAAAGGTATGTTTGATTAGCTTTTTAAAAACAGTTTTCTATTTAAAAAAAATCAGAAAGAACAAATTTGGTTCTTTGTTAGCTTTTAAAAACAGAAAACTGTTTTTAAAAAGTGTAATCAAACAGGAAATTATAAGAGTAATTTGCAGCAATAAAGTTATAGGTAACTCTACCTTTAGAACTGATAGGTAGGAATCTGATAGACATGTATATTTTCCGACTAAGGCGATACGAACCTGCAATTTCAAGAAATAAAAATATAACTATTTCCAATAACCAAAGATGATAATAATATAATTAAGATTGGCTTTTGACTACTCACTGGTTCATGAAGCTGATCACAAGATTTAGCTCTAATAGTCCATTCCTCTAAATTAGGCTCTTGAGCCATACTGTATATACAAAAAAAACCACCATTTAAGCCTTCCATAAAATAAAAAGATAAAAAATTATCTATATCGATCAAGTCCAGGAAATAGAACAAATAAAGAGTGAGTTGGTGAGACTAACCCTTTAAGGTTGAGCACTTCAAATATTGCTTCATGAGCTTTCTGATCCTATTAGACCAGAAGAAGATAATTTTTGTAAGAAAAGGTACCTACAAATAAGATGATTTTGTAGTTCAGCAGTTTGGGACGAAAAAACTTACTCTTAAAAGCAAAGGAATGTGCCATATGTTGGGAACATCATAAAGAGTAATTATGTTTTCCCCCTGAAAACATGAAAATTCAGTAGAGAAAAAACTCTTGCAAAATAGAAATCATTTCAAGTCATATACACCAAAATATACTTATCGTTACGAAAACGTACCGGAATCAGGCAAAATTGAGAGAGTTTTGCCTTTGCATTCTCGTCCAGTACCTGAGAAACAACTTAATATTAGAATCCTAAATTGAAAAGTTAAAGTCAAGAATAGTACTATGATTTCATTGCAGATATTCATTTGTGCATATACTAACCAGTGTGCTTCGGCATGCCAAGATTTGTGGAGTTAGTCCTTGGCTTCTAAGTCCTCTTACACTATGCTGAGTTGGTTTTGTTTTCTGAATATGATAAAAAGGTTATTTTTCTATGTTAGATTCAAGTAAAATCATATTTTCTACATAGACCTCAGAGCCATTTAGAGTTTTAAGACATTACTTGTTCGCCAACAACATTTAAAACAGGAACAAGGCTAACATGAACCAAGCAGAAGTTGCTAGCACCTGAAAATGAACCATACCATGTGACAACTAAAAAAAATACACACATGCAACAAAGATAAATTATAGTTTGAGACACGAAATCGACAAAAAAATAGTTGGTTAACAGGTGCTGAAACCGATTAACTAACAACTGAACGTAATTAACCCCAAATTTGAATGTGATTAACAGTGATTTCCATGTGCTTAAATCTACATGTAATTGAACACTTGGAAATCATAGTTAATTACATTCAAATTTGAGGTTAATTTATATTTACTGAATGGCTAATTTGTTTCGCCTGTCATATTGATTAACCATCCACATAACACATTTAACCAACACGTATTTGAACTCTATTAACCAACCATTTTATTGTCGATTTTTGAGTCAAGATATTATAACTCATGAACCAAAACCAAACTTTGTGGATTAATCAAGTATTCTCACTCACCTACTCTATATGAAAAATGTCCTAATGCTTGAATAAATGGCATGGACTCAATATCACCTGTGCATCAAAATCAAGAGATGTTGTTTTTGTTATGAATTTATATTAAAACAATGGAAACAAACAATCTAATTCTAACCATGAAGAAGAAGGAAGAATGTTTTTAACAAACAGTGTATGTACCTATGGTTCCACCCAATTCTATGACACATACATCAGCTGGACCTTCTTTTCCATCCACTGGTATGTGGGCCACCCTTTCTATCCAATCTTGAATAGCATCAGTGATATGAGGAACAACCTAAATGAGAAAATAGCATCATAATATCACAACCAAATATCATGAAAAAAAAAAAAAACTTTGTTTATCAACATAACAAAAACAAAAATGAAAAACTAAGTGAAATTGATTATGCAGTCAGTACCTGAACAGTTTTTCCTAAATAGTCTCCTCTTCTCTCCTTATCAATTACAGACTGTCATAAAAAAAACAGTAAAAAAATTATGAAACAAAAAAGTAAAATTAGAGTCTTTAAAAGATGAAGGAGATTGTTGTAAATTTCTAATAATAATCTTCAGAATATGAAGGACTATGATTCCATTAAACATGACAAGAAAATTTAACATAAAATGTAGGAAAATAAAATAAAAAAAACTTGCCTGGTAAATCTTTCCTGTAGTTATGTTATTATCACGGGTCAACTTTACATCCATAAAGCGCTCATAGTTTCCAAGATCCAGGTCCACCTTTCAACAAAAAAAAAATGTCAAATTCTTCATTTTTATTTTCTTACAAGACACTCTTTTTTTTAACAATTTTCTTATAGGAAAAAAAAATTCATAAAGTTGGCACCATATTTTTCTTCCTTGACATAAGGTTCTTTTGTTATTTGTTATTTATTATTTATATTTATTTTTTGGTGTTTTATTAGGCATGTCCTTGAAATCAGAAAAAGCTTCAAGTGTTGTGTTTGTTTGTTTGTTTGTGTGTACCTCACCACCATCATCCAACACAAAAACTTCACCATGTTCAATAGGTGACATTGTTCCAGCATCTGTGTTCAAGTAAGGATCTGAAAATAACAAAAGAAAACAGAAAATGAGAAAATGCAAAGCAACCCATGAAAGGATTTGAAGTCAAAATGAATAGTACCCTTCAAAGTTTAAAACTTTGAACAAAAACAAAAAATGGGTAGGTGCTACTTTTGTTAAAAAAACAATAAAAAGAAGAAGAAGAAAAATGCATGTTTTATTTAATTTTTATGCAAAAGGTGGTGATGAAATTGAAAATACCAATTTTGATGGCAGTGACACGAAGTCCACAAGCTTTGAGAAGCAAACCAATACTACTTGCTGTAACACCTTTACCAAGTCCACTAACAACTCCACCAGTTACAAGAACATACTTCATTTTTCTATTTTTCCTTCAAAATTGTGAAGTTTTTCAATGGCTTTGTTTTTTGTTGTTGTTGTTTTTATGACTCTATGCAATGAGAAAAAGAACACCCTTTTACACACAGAACACTAAACAGTGTTTGAAGAATATAGTAGCTAGCTTTGAAAACAGAACAGAGGAAAAGAGAGGAGAAAGTGAATCTCTGTGTGTTTGTGTTTGAATGAGAAATGAGAAATGAAGAATAGTCAGAATGAAGTGTGAAGTATGAAGAAGGATATGACATTGGGTGGTTTATTTATACAGAGCATTCTACAGAATGAGACATCTAGAGAGAGAGATATGAATTTTATTTAATAATAACATTTATTATTATAAATAAATGGGACCTAATATCGCATTTATTTATTGTAATTTAATTTAATAATAATATTTCCTTACAAACTTAAAAAAAAAAAAAAAAAAAATAGACCAAACATTAAACCGGGGTAAACATCGAATTCAATGGTCTGGCTGAGTTGGAATCGGTAATAATAAAATAATACTTTTTTTTTTAATATAATACATAAACAAATGAGAAAATAACATAATATTCTTAACATTAAAATTAAACTCTACTTAAAATGTTATAATTCATAATTTAATATACAACATAAAAAAATTTATTTTTTTAATCTTGTTCTAATTTCTTTTATGTTTAGGAGTTGGGTCATTAAATTTTTTTTTCCTTTATTAAGGTGTCTTATTTTTTTTTTTGACCTTCAGAATTTAACATTCCCGCATTGCGACCATCTGAAAGAATTTTTTTTTTTCTGCAGTAGAAGGTCGCATTTCGGAGAATACGACCATCTATAACCTTGAGTTTGATCTTAATCTCTCGGGTTGTTAAAATTAAAAGGTTATAGATGGTCGCATCATCGGGATGCGACCTCTTGAAGTTCAAGAAAATTAAGACGTTTTGTATATAAATTTCAATATATGGTATAATTGAGAATTTTTTGGAAAAGAGCATATACATGAAGAAAAAAAAAAGAGCCAAACTTTTCCTAAATTAACAATAATCATCTTATCTCGAAAAAGTCTTTTCGATTGAGTGGTAATATTATTGAAACACAACACAAGCAAAAAAAAAAAAATATATATATATATAGTATATTGTTTATTTTATTTTAAAAAAAATATTGAAAACACTTTTTTAATACGACATAAAGATTTTTGTTATTAATCATTTAAATACTCCATTAACTACTAAAATACATGTCATTAACCACTTTTTAAACATATATTTCATTAACAGTTAAAATACATGACATTAACCACTTTAGAGTATTTCTTTAACTACTAAATCGCAGTACTTTAAACTTATTAATGTCTTGTAATAGTTAATGATTTTTATTTTAGTGGTTAATTTTGAAATATTCAAATGAGTTAATAACATAAACTTGCATATGTGTCACAAAAGATGTCTCAATAATAAATAAATAATGAAAATATATTTTGATTTTTAAAAAAAAATATGGTGAACAATACTTACGGTGTCAATTTTTGTATGTTAAAATATCATTTTTGGTTGAGTTATCATATCTTAGATCATCAACAAAATATATCCAATAACGTATAAAATATATTCCATTTTAATGTATTTGAATTTTGAGGAGAGATAATTAATATCAAATTGGAAATTGTATAAAATATTCTCAAAATATGGTATTTGATTTCAACTTCTATACTTCAAAAATATTTATGTATTATATTTCATACTCTAATGTTTGTTTTTTAGACTTTGATGGAAGAAACCTCTTTCAATTTTCAATTTAACAAATACTAGTAAATTGGTGCATTGGCACAAGTTAGCGGGGTTGAATTAATTTGAGAGTTCAGAAATGTTATAATATATTTTTGTTCGAAAATGTAATATGGTTCTTTAGAAATTTTACTTCTAAATATGAATAGTTTTTGTTTTTTAGTGTCTCATAAGTTTCTTTCATTTGAAGTAATCTTATTTGAGGCGTGTCAGACATTAAACATAGGTACTTCTATAAGTGAAGATTCAAACTCGACCTTTGTTGTGAAAGTCTAGTCACTTTTGCTAAACTCAACACCTGTTGGTAAATAATTTTTATTTATCATACTTCTGTTAGAGTATATATATATATATATACAAATTTAAATATAAATAGCAAAATTGCATACACAAAATTTATTAAATGATTATTCTTATCAATGACCAACTTATTTTGTATATAGTAGTGATTTAGAAATTTTTATAAATGAAAACTTGTATCGGGTATGATTGTTCAATCTCATAAGTGACAACTCATCTTTTATATGATAGTTATTTTGAAATTGTTATCAGTGAAAATGTGTCACATGTATGATAGTTGAATCTCATTAGTAATAAACTTGTCACATGTATCATATTTATTTTGAAATTTTTATCAATGAAAACTTATTCCGTGTATAATAGATAAATATCATATACGACATGTCCCGCGTATGAATATAATTATTTTGAAATTTTTATCAATAAGAATTTTTGTTATGTATGATACTTCAATCTCATAAGTGATAACTTGTCCCGTGTACGATAATTCAATATTATTAGTGACAACTTGTTTTATGTATGATAATAGTTTGGAAATGTTTATCAATGAGAATTTGTCTCATGTATGATAGTTCAATTCCATTTGTGACAACTTATCTCGTATATAATAATTAATTTGATATTTTTATTAGTGAAAATATTTATTTTGATATTTTAAATCATTGAGAAATTTTTCCATATGTAATAGTTCAATCTCGTATGTGATAATTTATTATGTGTATGATAGTTATTTTAAAATTTAAATCAAATACATCAATTTTTATTGATCAAACTTTTTCTTATATTTAAAACTAATTGGAGCATAAGTGTAAAACCATTTATAAGATAAAAAACATATTGAAAAAAAAAAGTAAAATTTGAAAAACGACATATTAATAGAAATATTTTCTTCCAAAAATACTTGCAGTTAAAAAGAAAAATAATGAGTAATTTTTAAAATTTTAAACTTTTTATTATATTATTGTTTTCTTAGGAATGATCTAAGAGCACAATTGTCTTTGTTGTTTTTGAATTTCGAAAACTGTTTAAGAATCACAGTTTATGCCACCGAATATATTACTGGGTTGAGTCGCGGACTAGGTCACTCTCTTTAAGACGTTTCGCGGCACTGCCCAAATTGTGCAAGACAGACTATCAACCACGAAGTCCTCAGGATAAAACAGCACAGATTCACTGTATCGGAGTTCCACTGCACCATAGAAAACCGTTCTAGAATTACACCCTCAATATGGCGGTTAAAGCCACTCTTAATATGACATTTAAAGTCACTCGCAATATGGTACTATGACCACTGATAAATCAAAAAGACTACGACACAAAAAACCGCTCATAGTGGTATTAGGATCTAGGACCACTAGAAATCGATGGAACTACGGTATAACAACCGCTCTAAAAGCAAAGGGACTACGACATAAAAACCGCTCTAAAAACGAAGGGACAGCATAACAACCGCTCTAAAAACGAAGGGACTGCGACATAACAACCGCTCTAAAAACAAAGGGACTACGACATAAAACCGCTCTAAAAACGAAGGGACTACGGCATAAAACCGCTCTAAAAACGAAGGGACAGAAAGAAAGGGGAGAAATGGCTCGAAAAATAGGCGAGCAGAATAGTTTGAAACTCATTATATAGTGATGGAAGCAAACTCACATATGATTTCTAACCAATGTGAGAATTTAGCATATTAAGAGTTGAAAACTAAAAATATGAGAGTTTTCCAATGTGAGACTTCCATAAAATTTCTTTCCAATGTCGGACTTGAATTTTAAAAAACATGTTTCATTCCATTTGAATTTACAAAAACAAATTCTTTCCAATGTGGGGCTTCAACAAATTTTTTAAATCCGCCACTTGAATTTAAAAAATGTTTCTGAAGTAGCGTCAAACGCTTCTATAAGATCGTGCATAAACAAAGGTTTCTCTTGACTTGAACCTTTGCAAGTAAGTAAGATTCAGATTCAACAAGAGTGACTCGTAGTCTTGAACTCTATCTCTGACATCAAACCCACACACAATCTTTTCATAGGGTGTATTCTCAAAAGCTCGTGCATTAATGGCCCTGCACGTCTATCCTAGTATAGTGAACGCTATAGGAATTCTGCCTCAAAATTCCATATGAAGCGGCCCCACTTACACATTCACATAGGTAAGTCTATCAATAGTACTCTTGTAGCTAGGTACTCCCTCCACATAGAGTATAGATCTCATTAAGAGTTTCTATTACCTCAACCTATCATCACTTCAGGAATCATGCTTCTCTGATTTATAATAACATGTTCATCTTATATCACTTCACAACTTGTTATTACCCATTGAACCTAATTCTTGGGATCTCCAGTCTTTTAGGTTGGGTTACCATCATGAGTGACTCTATAGGCATTAGTCCCATCCTTTTGGATGTATTTATGACTTTCTCTCTAGCTAATCCTTTTGTCAAAGGATCTGCCAAATTTTCATCAGTGCGTACATGATCCACTATAACAACTCATTTAGAAAGTAACTCTCTAACAACATTGTGCTTATGACGAATTTGTCGTCTCTTATCATTGTAATAACGATTCTCAATCTTCACAATAGCCGCGGTACTATCGTAGTGGATCAACACATCTGTCGTAGGTTTTTCCCATAAAGGGATCTCAATTAGCAAGTATCTCAACCAGCTCGCTTCTTCACTAGTAGTAGCTAGTGCTATCATTTCAGACTCGATAGTGGACTGAACCAATATCGTCTGTTCTTCGTTTTCCAAGATACAACACCACCGGCTATACTGAAAATATAGTCACTAGTTGCTTTGGAGTCATCTGATAAGGAGTTCCAATCAGCATCATTGTAACCTTCAAGGACGGCAGAAAATCTTCGATAATGTAATCCGATACTCATGGTCCTGTTTAGGTATCTCATGACTCTTTCGATAGCGTTCCAATGCTCCATACTAGGTCTACTAGTAAACCTGCACAACAGTCCCACGACGTAGGCAATGTTGGGTCTAGTACAATCAGTGGCATACTTGAGGTTGCAAGTGATGCTCGCATATTTAGTTTGTCTAACACCTTCACCAGTGTTCTTGAAAAGTTTCACAATTAGATCATATGGTGTGCAAGCAGGTTTACAGTCAAGGTATTTATATTTCTTTAGGATTGTTTCAACATAGTGAGACTGATCCAAAGAAATTCCATTTTCTAACATAGTAATCTTGATTTCAAGGATTACATTCACTTCTCCGAGGTCTTTCATATCAAAGTTGTTACACAACAATGATTTCACAATATTTACAGCATGAATATTTGAATCAAATATGAGTAAGTCTTCTACATAGAGACATATGATAGTGCAAATGCCATTTTCAGATTTGTAGTAAATACATTTGTCACTTTCATTCACTTTAAACTCATTCGATATAATCAAGTTATCAAACTTTTCATGCCATTTCTTAGGAGCTTATTTAAGACCATACAGTGATTTATCTAACTTACAGACCTTGTCTTCTTGTCCTTGAATTACAAAACTTTCAGGTTATTCCATATAGATTTCTTCTTCTAGGTCACCATTTAAAAAAGTTGTTTTAACATTCATCTGGTGTATCACCCGGTTATGAATAGCCGTAAGTGATATGAGCACCCTAATGGATATTATTCTAGTGAATGGTGAAAAATTGTCGAAGAAATCTATATTTTCTCTTTGTCTAAAAAACTTTGGCTACAAGGCGTGCCTTGTATTTATCAACAGTTCCATTAGGTTTTAGTTTCTTTTCAAAATCCATTTACAACCGGTTGATTTGCAACCATGAAGCAAGTCTAATAAATGTCAGGGCTTGTTAGACTCTAGAGAATCCATTTCATCATTTATTGCTTTGTGCAATAAATCTGCATCCAAAGATGACAAAGCTTCTTAAAGCTTAGCATGATCCTCTTCAAACGTATAGGCCATATATCCAGGTCCATAATCTTTAGCAACTCTTACTCTCTTACTCATTCGAGTTTCTGTTTCGCCTTGTTTGTTGCTTTCAGTGCTTCTTGTCACAAGAACTTGACTAGGTTCGTTGCCCCCACTATTTTTCGATTTGAAAGGGAATTTATTTTCATAGAAGTCAACATCATTTGACTTTATGATCACTTTTGCATTTAGGTCATAAAACCTATACGCTTTGTTCTTTACTGCATACCCAATGAATACACATTCATAGGCTCTACTGGCGAGTTTAATTCGCATGAGATCGGGGATTCTGACATAAGTCAGACATCTCCAAGTTTGAAAATAAGACAAGTTCGGTTGTCTTTTCTTCACTATCTCATAAAGATATATTTTGTTTTTAGATTTAGGAACTCTATTCAAAACATAGCAAATAAGCAATATATTTTTTGCACACCAATAAGATGTAACACTATAGTTAAGCATACTAGCAACAACTAGTTCAATAAGAGTTCTATTCTTTCTTACAACTTTACCATTCACTTCAAGCAATTATGGTGCAGTTGTTCCATGTATAATTCCAGGCAATTTATATAACTCATTAAATAAATTAGAATCATACTTGGAACCTCTTAAGCTTTCTACTAAATTGATTTTTCAATTTCAGTTACAGAGATCCTTAACATGCAAGCGTTTCACTTTTATTTTCCATTTCTTGTTAACGTCCCATCAAGTTCACATATATCAAAGTGTAATAAATCTAAAGACTCAGATTCTCTAACTACAAATTTATGTGAACTCTTTTTTATTTTAGCTTAACTACAAAAATCATATTTTTCAAAATCATTCATAGATAACTTTGGAATTAAACCTAAGTTACTTAAGTTTGAAATCAAATGTGTTCACATCACATAGTCTAGCATGTCAAAAATAAAAATCATACAACATGTAAGCCGAAGAAGACATTTTATTGATTTCAATATTCAAATAGAATGAGACATATTAAATTTCAACATTTAATTTAAATATGTCATGAGTGACGTACCTTAATAGATGATCTCATAAGTTATCTTCAGCCTCCACGAATATGTCATCGGTCATATGATACTCTGATACTTGAGGTAGCAGCTTACAGTATTGCTAGAACTGTAGTAGTCATACAGATCATCAGCAAGTCCATTAAGAATATAATTCTTATCATTATTCTCCCATGGGTTAATTCTCTAGCTTTCTTATCCTTTTCTGTTTGCCTCAAACTAAAACAATTTATTAAAATCAGAGGCAACAGAACCAAATCCAGTAATCTCTTTGGTTGGCATGGCAGAAAGAAACGTCTTAAAATTGTTGTTTTTGAGTTTCGAAAACTGTTTAAAAATCACAGTTTATGCCACTGAAGATATTACTGGGTTGAGTCGCGGACTAGGTCGCTCTCTTTAAGACGTTTCGTGGCACTGCCCAAATTGTGCAAGGCAGACTATCAACCACGAAGTCTCCAGGATAAAACAGCCCAGATTCACTGTATCGGAGTTCCATTGCACCGTAGAAAATCGTTCTAGAATTACACCCGCAATATGGCGGTTAAAGGCACTCTTAATATGATATTTAAAGTCACTCGCAATATGGTACTATGACCACTCATAAATCAAAAAGACTACGGCACAAAAAACCGCTCATAGTGGTATTAGGATCTAGGACCACTAAAAATCGATGGAACTACGACATAACAACCGCTCTAAAAGCGAAGGGACTACGACATAAAGTCGCTCTAAAAATGAAGGGATGACATAACAACCACTCTAAAAACAAAGGGACTGCGGCATAACAACCGCTCTAAAAACAAAGGGAATACGACATAAAACCGCTCTAAAAACGAAGGGACTACGGCATAAAACCGCTCTAAAAACGAACAGATAGAAAGAAAAGGGAGAAGTGGCTCGAAAAATAGGCGATCAGAATAAAAAAGAGAAAAATAGAAAGTTGGGAAATGCATCCAACTTTGGTGTACTTTTCACAATAGTTTGAAACTCATTATATAGTGATGGAAACAAACTCATATATGATTTCTAACTAATGTGAGACTTTAGCATATTAAGAGTTGAAAACTAAAAATATGAGAGTTTTTAAATGTGAGACTTCCATAAAATTTCTTTCCAATGTGGGACTTGAATTTTAAAAAACATGTTTCATTTCACTTGAATTTACAAAAACAAATTTTTTCCAATGTGGGACTTCAACAAATTTTTTAAATTCACACAATATGTTCCAATAGTTTTAGGCAGCTATTTTTTACTTAATATAAAGGCATCGTATTCTACTAAGATTGAAATTAAAATTAATAAAATATTATCTTAAATTAATATGTTTCAATAAATATTAACTCGATTGATTTTATTATTACATTTGAAAAAAAAATGTATTATAGAAAATCAATCATATTAATTTAATAAATAATTTTAATTATAAATAATCTTATATTATTATGAACTTTAAAATGTTTCGTTTTAAAATTCATCATAGACCTCGTAATATGTTGAGCCGATCTTATGTTTTCTTTAATAATAAACTATCATAATTATAGGTGTTGGAAGTTTCTTTTCCGTCCACCCCAACTCAATATTTTCAAAAATTCATAAATTGTGTTCGAATTAGCCAATCAAAGTATATAAAATACATGTCTAAATCAGTCAATTTAAATGTAGTTTATACGAGGATGAAACTCACACTCATTAATACTACTATTTATAATCATATTACTGTTTTAAAGATATTTGTTACAATTTACAATGCAAAATTTACATTGTATTCTGGTGGATTTTACTTTGCCTCATATTTTTTCCATAAGCTAAAAGGAAATCAAAATAAAGGAAAATAACAAAAGTTTGGGAAAGGACGTAGATCTAACTTAGGAAAATAAAAGGAAAACGAAAGACAAAAGAGAGAGTAAAAATGGCAACAATAAAAAACAAAAAAAGCAACAACAAACGAGAAAGTCTTGCATGGTTATAAATATTTCGTACAAATTCAGGCATCCACATTAAAAAAATATAGAAATAAAAAAAGAAATAATATGTATTTTTGTGTTTGTGTGTCTCTCCAAATGATGTGCTCAACCAAATATTTTCCACAATAAATAGTATTTTGAGAACTAGTAATAGAATGAGTATTATAAACATATATGTGCTCTAATTTCTTTAAATTTTTTGTTTTTGACTTTGAGACAACTTTAATGAAACCTTAAATATGACAAACATCAATCCTCTCACCTTCATTGCTCCAAAGACTTTTCAAAATATGCATATCATGAGAAATATCTTAGTTATGGATTTGTCTAAAGACAAATTTCAAAAGTTTCATCATTTACCGTTTTATTACTCCAAAATTCCACGATACTCATATTAAAAAGTTCTTTTACATGTAGTCCTTATTTCTGCTCAATTTGTCAAAACTAGCAGAAAAACTAGATTCAACCAAATTATTATTTTAAGGATTAATAGTTTTTTTTATCCGTATAATATAGGACAAATTTAATTTTTTAGTCTCTCTAAAATAATTTTTTTTATTTCATATATATATCATCTAAGATTCTCTCACTTTTAATCCCTCCCAAAACATGACATTGCAAAACGTTCCTCATGTGGCAAAATACATGCTAGCATAATGACTTAATATTTATAATTTAAAAAACATAAAAATAAAACAAGATAAAAAAATTGGAAATTTCATCTTCATAAGACAATGATAAAAAAAAAAAAAGAATCAATGTGAAGAAAAGGTTACTTGCGTGGGATTTGGTTTATCTAAAATTATAAATTAGTATAGTAAGCAAATCAAAAATTAATATTATAATTAGTTGTGATTGAACTAATATGTGCATATAATATGAATCTTATCAGTGGTTAATATTATTTACTTTATCTAAAAAGAATTATTCAATTTATAAGAGGCTAATTTAACTCTAAAGCTGTCATTTAACTATTATTATATAATAAAGAATAAACATCATTAAAAATTACACATAAGCCATTAATGTGCGATATTAGTTTGACACATCATCATTTTTAAATAATAAGCAGCACAAATATCAACAGTGAAAAAATTTTGAATTATAGTGATTGAATTAAAAAAAAATTAAAGAGACTAAAATTATATTTGACCTATATTATAAGAAGATCAAAAATACTATTAACTCTTATTTTAATTATTAAAATAATAGGGTTTGAGTAATTTGATTTCTTAAAAATAATAAAATTTGAGAATGATTATTGAAATTAAAAATTTACAATCATATTAGATTACTAGTCCCTCTTGGGTCCATTAGTTTAATCCCTAAAATCGTTTTGAAGGTACTAGTGTGATCAATGCGATTTCATAATTTATTATCAATTTTGTCAATTACGGCCAAGTTATTTGGCCCTTATAATTTCATAAACTTAATTGGTTATTCCCTCGTTCAATTAGTATGGATAAACTAAGTGACATCACCTTCAGATAAGCTAATTAATTAAACTTAAAATATTTGATAAATTTTTATCGAAACAAAACTATTTAAAAAAATTAAATTAACCAATAAATTAAATATATAATGACGTGAACTGACTTAATTATATAATTTGGTAAAAATTATATTTATGGATTTCATTTATATATACGGTCAGTGTAAAGAGTTTTTTTTCTTCACTTTTGGCAATGTAAAAAATATTTACACCAACAATACATAATAATTAAAATTTATATTTACTTATATTAATTATTTTCAAATAATTATTATTAATTTAATATTTAGATTTACTAAATTATTTATTGTCTTTTAAATTATAGTTTTTATTGTCATTTTTAAATTTTTTGTTAAATGACATGCGGCAATATAAATGAAATAAAATGTTCACATATAATTTTTATGGAATATTTTTATTTTTAGACAAGTGAATTTTTTTTATAGACTAATATATTTTATCATGGGTAAACTAGTTGAAAACAGATTAAGAAAATTGTGTAAAATAAAAATAGATTAACAAATTAATTGAATTTGTAGTATTTTAGAAATTGTTTTCAAAATAAAAGTATTTGAAAAATTTGACTTACCATTAAACTAAATATAAAATAACATGTCTTAATTATGTAATTTTGTAAATATTATATCTATTATCAAATAAACATTATTTTAATATTTAGATTTATTTAAATTGTTTATCATCTTCAAAATTATATTTTTTGTCATTTAAAAAAAAATGAAACAAGACAATATAAATGAAAAAGTATATCAACACCGTATGTTTATATTTGCTGGACACAAAATTTGATATCAACGGTCTATATATATACACTTTTCGAATTATATATATTTTTCTTTTCGACACCACACACATTAAGTAGTTGTATTTTATATGGTGTATGAATTTTATGTGTCTAAATAACACACCTCTAAAAAAAAATTGTACACTTATTACATAAAGTTTTTTTTTTTTATACAGTCATCTTATTTATTACTGGTGCTTAATATTTTTAGATAAGATTTCATACCATAATATGAACTGGTTATTAATAATATTATTTTTACATATTTTAAAAATTAAATATAAGAAAAAAATATACTATGTGAGTTTACAAGCACAAATAGCGAGTCTTCATTATACATGCTCACGTGTAATAATATGTTTTTTTTGTTTATATTTTTCTCTTTCCATTTTATCACATGTAACATCTCTTTTATCATCACACTCACATTTATATATACGTATAAACACTCATTATTAAAATAAAAAATTAACTGCTTAATTTGAAGTATAATACATATTTTCTACAATTTAGTAGTTGGAATTGAGTTTTATTTATAGAAATCTAATATATTATATAATCTCGGTCCATACATGGGACCTATGAATTTACTAGTTAGATGAAGACTGTAATATTATGTGGACCTACGAGCCAATTGATTTTGAAGTTGGTGCCATGGCATGAAAGAGCCGTAGGGTCTAGGGCATATACTTGAGAGGAGCTACAAATAGAGCATGACCATACACATTGTTAGGATGGTTGTATTTATTCTTAAGAAGAAGACCAAGGTGGTGAAACTTAAATCAAAATACCTTAAGGTGTTGTCAAATGTTACAATCAAATCTTACTTAATTTGAACATAAATCCTCTATTTAGGTGGACCTATTTTTGGTGATTCACCATTCACCAATTTACCATAAGAAATTGTTGGATTATTTTACGCATAATTATTTTCGTTTAAATCATAACCTTCTTCTGCTTCTAACACCTTCTATGACCTACTTCTAATATTTGAAAATATAATTTTTTTTTTCTTTCTCTAATTATGATCTATTTGAAGAGAGATAAATACAATTAAATTAAAATTTTAATAATAGTAGAACTCATTTAGTGGTGATACCGAAGTATTAACTATTTTTGTGTGTTTATCTCTATTCAAATAGACCATAAATAGAGAGTAAAGAAATATAGAAAATCATATCTCTAATACCCCACTCACCCACTCTCAACACTCTGCCACATGATACTTGCCCCCAATCCTAGCCTATTAAAGTTTAACTTACATGAACCTGAATCGTTACAAGAATAACATCAATTTGTGGCCAACTTAAAAAAAAAATTATGGCCGAAAAAACCATCACAAATTACTAACCAAAAAAACTCCCACAAATACTAATATTCAAATTGATTGTTATTAGTGGCTGAAAAACCCTCACAAATCAATTTTTTGTGCTGATTGTAACCTTTGTGGCGGCAGAAAACGATCACAAAATCGTTGGAGGAAAAATTTATTTGAATTTGTGGCAGTCAGAACCCTCACAACGAGTTTGATTGGTTGGAAATGTCGGCATACATTTGTGACGGCATATACCGTCATAAAATTCAGCATGTTGCAGCGTAATGACTGCATGGGCCGCCACAAATTCTTTCCTTTTCTGACTGGCTGCCACAAAATCAATAGATCAGTTGAAATTTTGTGGCTGCTTTGACCGCCACAAATGCTTTATTTTCTCATTATATATATCATTCTACTATTCATCATCTCGTTTCTTACTTCTAATTTCCCTCTAAATTTTATCTCTACTTTCTCTCTACAAATATTTTTGTTCAATTCTTATTTTAAAACAACTGTAACGTTTCTCCGACGTTTCTCTCTACCTTCTCTCTTGAGTTTCAGTAAATCTTTATTTTATGTTTTGTTTTTTAATGTTAATTTTTTAGTTGAAGTTATTTATTTAATGAATATTATTTAATTTTCATTTTGATAGTGGTATTATTGGGTTGATTGCAAAAAATTGTTATTTGTTCATATGTTTCAAGTCAGAGACTACCCTGCATCAAATTAATATGTAATTCGTTTTAAATATAGATTAGTAATTTATATATTTATTATTGAAAAAAAAGTTATATGGTTATAAAGTATTTTAATAGCGTTAATATTATATTTTAGAATGTCGAATATATTATTTTTAAAATTGGTTATAATATTATTTTTAAACTTTAATATTAGTAAGATTTGTTAAAAAAAGTGCTAGTGAAATATTTAAATTGTAAAAATTTTACTCGAATTAAAATGTAGTTATTTTTTTTAAAATGTTGATAAAGTGAGGTGTCTTTTTTACTGTAGTTATTTTTTCTATTATGATTTATTTAGTAAAATATAATTTATTAAGAAATTATAACTTTTTCAGCAGCAAAATAATACTTATGAATAAAAATATTGATCTAATTATAAAATGTGTAATATTGTACATATAAAATGTTTTTATATTATTTTTAAAAGACATAAAAGGTTCATATTTCAAAATATTAGTAGATTTGTAAAAAAATAATAATAGAAATTATGTTGTTTATATGATAATAAAAATGTTGATACAAATGTAAAACGTATTGATTTGAATGTAACTATTTTTAAAATATACATTAGTAAAATTAAGTATATTAATATTTATTGTTAGTCGTTGCAAAGAGTTGTAGTTGAGTTTCTACAAAAAATTTATATACTTTGATAGTCTTTATTTTGGTTTATACATCATTTAATATTTAATTTTAGTTTTTATATATAGTCCCTATTATGATTTATTATATTGTTTGTAAATGTTCTTTTAATTGACATAAAAAATATGTCATAATTTTTTATTTAGTAATTTGTAGTTGTTAATAACAAAAGAGTGCATTTGAAAAATAAAATATTTTATATATAAAACACCGATCTAATTAATGAAAGTGTTTAATTTATTTCATTTTTAGAATATAATTGTAGTTGATTGTATGATAGGATTTTTTTTGGAAGGAAGGGTCTTAAACAACGTTTTGCTAACAAAGTTGAAGAGTTTCTTAATTTTGCGAAAGTGTAGAAAATTGTTGAAGATGAAGGGGAATGAGATGTCCATGTTGTTTATGTAAATGTTGACGTTTTTAGAGTGAAGATGAAATAAAGGTGCATTTATATGAAGGTGACTTTGTGCCTAACTACTGAATTTGGACTAATGATGGGAAAAAGTCTCTGGTGGTGCCTAGTACTGGTATACGTGTGGAGAATAACATAGGTCTTTCAAGTAGTACTAGCATCTTAGGTGTAGATTTTATAATTACCAGCACTTTGAGGTGATGAATGATTTCAGATGCTGTTGAAGTTAATTTGTCATTCAATGAAGATCAATATGGCGACACTAATGAACTTCCAAATGAAGAAGCTCAGAGATTTTATGGTATTTTGAAAGAGACAAACAAAATATTGTTCGAAGAATCTCCAAACTCAAAGTTATCGATGTGTATTAGACTTTTAAGTCTAAAGTATCAATTTCATGTTCCTGATTAAGCTTTAGATGTGATGACTAAAATGATGCTAGATGCAACACTTGTTAGAGATGGTTTGTCGCAAAGCTATTACGATGCTAAACGGTTAGTGTCGAAGTTAGGATTAGGTGTTAAGAGGAATGATTGTTGTGTTAAAGATTGCATGTGTATTACGACAATAAATTTGGTATAAATGATGCCAATTTATTTGACTGTAAGTTTTATCAACAACCAAGGTATCGCCAAATAAATAATTTTAGGGCAAGTATGGGAAAATCAATTCCAAGGAAGACAATGTTTTATCTACCTATTGTACCAAGATTGCAAAGAATATTTGCATCAATGCAAACTGCAGGAAATATGACGTGGGATTATGAGAATAAAAGAAATTCAGGTGAGTTGCAACATCCGTTTGATGGTTTAGCATGGAAACACTTTAATCAAATGCATCCTAATTTTGCGTCAGATCCACACAATGTAAGACTTGGATTATCCTCATATGGATTTACACCGTATATATAAGCATTGCCTACTCCTTATTCTTGTTAGCATGTTATTGTTACTCCATATAATCTTGCTCCTGTTATGCGCATGTCTAAACCTTACATGTTCTTGATTGTCGTGATATCAGTTCCTTCTAATTCGACAACTTGTATTGATATTTATTTACAACCTTTGATTGACGATTTGAAGAGGTTGTGGAGTGGTATTTGACGAACGATACTGCTCAAAAATAAAATTTTATGATGAAAGCTGTTTTGATGTTGATCATTAATGATTTCTTGCTTATGGGATGTTGTCAGGATGAGGGACACATAGTAAATTGGCTTAACCTATTTGTATGGAAGACACAAAAGTATTTAAATTAAAATTCATCGGAAGACTTCGTGGTTTGTTTTGCATCTTAGGTTATTAGTTGATGATCACATATTTAGAAGAATAAAGTTGCATTTATCAAGGGATATGCAGAAAATCTAGGACCATGGCTTATATTGACATTAGAATAAGTTTAAAATAAAGTAAAAGATATATGCCAAAGGTACAAGTTGTTGATGGTGTGGCTTGTAAACCACACAAGGTTACAAACAATGGCACAATTGGACAAAAAGATGTACTTTTTGGGATCCACCAAATTGGAAAGATAAACTCTTGAGGCAAAATCTTGATGTTATGCATATCAAGAAAAATATATTTGACAACATATTTAACACTATAATGAATGTGAAACATTCATTATATCAAAGTTAGAAAAGACTGTGTATATATTGCAAACGGCCAAATTTGTTGTTGGTAGAGCACAACGAGAAGACTCTAAAACCCCGTGTGAATTACACTTTGTCTATTGAAGAAGCCAAATTCATTTGTTGTAGGTTCCAAGAGTTGAAAACGCTTGACGATTATTGTTCTAATTTGGCAAGATGTGCTGATGTAGAAAATGGGAAGATGCATGAGATGAAAAGTCATGATTGTCATGTGTTTTTAGAGTGTTTACTTCTTATTTCCTTTAGTGCTTTGTTGACACATGTATTGAACCCACTTATTGAAGTGGGTCAATATTCAATCATTTTGTTCTACAACGCTCAGAGATGAAGATCTCATCAAGATGGAAAATGACATTCCGATGATTCTTTGGATTTTTTGATTCCATTGAGCATCTCTTGGTGTATCTTTGAAGTGAATCTAGGCTTGGTTGACTAGTTCAATATACATGGATGTATCCATTTGAAAGATATATATGTGTGTGTGTGTGGAACTTATTATACATCTCATTTATATTATAGGTTCATGGTTATTCAAGATGGTCGGTGAAAAATAAAGCTAGAGTTGAATGCTCTATTTGTTCATCTTACCTACACCATGAAACAACACATTTTTGTTCTCGTTATTTGAACGACGACATATTATCACCAGTGAGTGGATAAACAATCAAAAACAAGGTTGGTGTGCTGCAATCAAAATAAGACCAATGAGTGGAATCGAAGAAGATGAAGCAGATCAGGACAAAGAAGTTGCATATCAGATGGATGAAATGTCAATTTTGGATCATGTGATTGGAGATGAGACTATTATTCAACTTTGTCATGAGTCAAACATTGGAGAAGAAGTTGATGAACAAAAAATAGAAGAATTAAAAAATGTTGAGGACATTGACTTAATTTACTCATCAAATGATGACGACAATGTCGATAATTAATTAATTACGTGAAATGTGTGTATATATATAATTATATTGTAATGTGAAATGTGAACTGTAATTTATAATATATATATATATATATATATATATTATTTATGTATATCTCTAATTTATTTATGTATATTCTTTTTATGTTTATGTGTGTATATTTCTAATTTATTCATGTATATTTGTCATTTTGCATACTGATGGTTGTTTCTTCTCTTGTTAGCCGCATCGTCCGTTTTTCCATCATTTTCTATCTCTCTCATGTATCATTATAATTCAGTTTCTATCTTTTTAAAATTTCTTAGATTTCTCATGTCTCAATAACAGAATCTATTAAGAAAACATTGTGGAACACTTAAAAGATGGTAAATATGAATAATACACCAATAGTAGAGATAACAACACAAATGAGAATCTCAATACAAATCAAAATTACAAAATGCCAAAAAGGATTACTACGAATCTAAATAAAAATCGAATGCCAATATAACTTCATCAAAGTCATGCATTTTTGTTTTACAACATAAATTTTAAATTGGCATGAGATGGTTATACTTCACATCCCTTCTTACCTTTAAATTGAGTCATGCCTTTTGTTCTACAACATAAATTTTAAATTGGCATGAAATGGTGGTAGATGCCTATAAAATTCATGTTGTAGAACAAAAGACATGACTCAATTTAAAAATAAGAAGGGATATGAAGCGGTGATGGGCAAACAAAAGTGACGATGGAGAGATTGAAGCAGTGGAAGAAGAAGAATAGGTGCGGGTGAATTGAAAAAAAGAGGCACATGAGTTTTTTAGTGAACATTTTAATCTCAACCATTAGTTTTAATCCAAAGGGTAAAAATTGATACTCTCATCTCTCACATTAAAAATCTCTCTCACTTGATATGCGCATATATATATATATAGACATAGACATGACATCAGTGTCAGGAGTAGGAGGATCGGGAGTAGGAGTATCAAGTGGAGTACGAGGAATATCCAAAACATCACGTGGTAAGAAAAAAGTTGTTAAACCACATGTCGTTAACGACCCATCCCTCGTGCCTATGCCGATGACTGGTACTAGCGGTGGAGCTACTCTCCTACATTGTGAGGTACCGATAGAGCCTTATACTATAGAATAAATAATGGAACCTGATGTGTTGATTGCTATGATTACACCGTCATTATTCTAGAAGGAGATTGATACGTAGATTATTTTAAATCATGCCGGTTAATTATTTCATTAATTAATTTTTACATTTAATTTGCATGTTAACTTTGAAGATATCTTTCTTTTAAATCAACAAAACCAATTGCTAAAGTCATACAAGAGAAATATAAAAAACCATTGTTGTCCTAGGGTTAAATAAAGGAGGATAACACACCTCAATTTAGTGAATTTGATCAATTTTTGCACTGTTCAAAGTAAGTGATTAAATTAATTTACTTAATTACTAATTATACATTTGCATGCTTTATTAAGTTATATTTTTATTATTTTTTTCCTTTTTTTTTTTATAATTTAAACAAATAATGACAAAATATACTTAGAGAGGAGAGTATAATTATACAATTTTATCTTCTTTTGACTATCAGTTCTCCAAAACGTCTATCATAATATTTATATCTATTATTATTTTATATCTATTAATTATTGATTTATATTCAATTAATTATTAGATTTCACAATTAAACTTGACAATTAATATTTTGGGAAAAACAACTTAGACAAGAGGTAACTCAAGTTGAGATACATCACTCTCTTCATGTTAATTATGAAATAAATGAGTATACTAATAAATTCAAACAAATGATTCAGATAAATATATATTTAATTAGTATTTAAATTGATAAATTTATATATTTCATTAACTACGTACTATTTATAATTAATTAGTTATCTAAATTTTTATAGATTAACAAATTAGTTTTAATTTTATTATTTATTTATATTTTTATATAGAAAAAATTTCAACAAGTCATGAAAGAATTGGATGATCAGCAAATTACCCTTCCTTCTGCTCGACGAGCTGGCCCAATGGAGCGGAAAAAAATATGATATTGCAAGCTTTATGAATATTAGTGGTGGCAAGTACAAAGGACGTGTGTTGGACGCCGATAGTTTATCTCAACATTTGTAAAGGGTCTATTGTAATATATTTAGACTGAGTCTTTTGCTTATCTTAGTACAAATCGATCTCATCGTATGTCG
This sequence comes from Cicer yamashitae, assembly GCA_037974755.1. Classification (NCBI taxonomy): domain Eukaryota; kingdom Viridiplantae; phylum Streptophyta; class Magnoliopsida; order Fabales; family Fabaceae; genus Cicer; species Cicer yamashitae. The sequence goes on from JBBPBQ010000002.1 coordinate 17,686,747, forward strand.
ACTAACAATGTTGACCAATTAAAGGAACAATGGATGACTGAGCAAGAAGAAAAAACACAATAACTGATACAAGTAACAATTGAAAAATTAAATGCATAATTAAATCAAAAATTTCAACAGCAACAACAATAGTTTCTATAACAACAGTTTTCACCTCAACAATTTCCTCATGCTTTTCACTAGTAGTTCCCGCCTCAGTAACAACAACAATATCCACGGTCTTTGAACTTGCATCAACAACAATACATCCAATACTCTCAACAACAACAACCTTCAAACTTCCAGCAACAACAATATAACCCTCCAAATTCTGCCTTCCAGCAGCGAATGTTTCAACAACAATATTTTAATAATTATCAATATGTGTCATCTCTTTCACTATAGCTTTCTCAAACTTAAACTCCATACGGACCAATTATGCCAACAATTGGCTTGAACAGACCAGATTTAAATTAACCTCAACCAGCTAAAACTTTGTTGACTAGTGGTGGTGTACTTGACAATGAAATGCAATTTCAAACCATGTTGTCTCCAACACCAATAATTAATACTTTTGAGGGACTTTTGTCGTCGGGTAATATTCCATTAAATAATGATGGAGGGAGTGAAGCTAATGATTAGTGGAATATTCCATCAAACTTCCAGCAGCAACAATAGGAGCCTCCAAATTCCGCCTTCCAGCAACAGCGACCAATGTTTCTACAACAACAATATCTTAATAATGATCAGTATGTGCCATGTGTTTCACACCAGCTTCCTCAACCTCAAACAGATCAAACTCCATACAGATAGGGGCGGATCTTCTCGTGAGCGGGCAGGGGTCACGACATCCTGTATTTTTAATTTTTTTTTATACATAATAACGATAGATTATTAAAATAATAGTGTTAAATTACTAAAATATCTTTAAACCTTTATGATTTTGAGAAACTGACATTGCCTCGCCTCTCCACCTATGTCCTTCTATTCTCTCGTTTCTTTGCTCAATTTTCTCTCCCTCTCTTCACTTGTACTCTCCCTCTTAGTTGCAACAACCAACTTCATCTTGATTAGATTTTTCAGATTTTTACTCTTTTTCTTTTCTACTTAAATAATTTTTCTCTATAAATACAATAAAAAAAATGTCAATGGTTCTTGTCAGCAATAATCTTCTTATCTTTACCTCAATGTAAAGAGATTATTCAATTGTTCTTAAATCACAACTCAAGTCGTTAATCATATTAGAATTTATGCAATTGAAGAGATAAAATATTATAAAATTAATACAACAAGCTCTACATATAGATAAACTACCTAATATCGAATGGTAAACTAACTAATCTCGAATAGACAAACTCTAATACCCTAGTTAGCAATTCAACTACTACCTATTAACAAACTTTTACTTGTTAACTGTTGATATATGATATAGTGTGATACTATTTATTAATTGTGAATTATTTTAATTAATTTGCGTATTTTTTTAAGAGTGACACGATGTTTAAACATAAGAAAATTGATACATTTTTCAAGAAGAAAGTTTTCGACAAAGATGAAAATTGTAAAGTGGATATATTTTATTTGATTGAATTGTTTGATGTTCTAAAAACTTGTGTGACTTGTGAAAATTGTGTGACTTGTGAAAATTGTAAAACTTGTGAGAATTGAAATTTTAACTTTTTCAACTTGTCAACTATGTATGAATCGTGTGAAACTCTAAAAGAAAACTATACGATATTTTACTTTTATGAATTTCAATTATAATATTTTAGTTAATACTTGTTGTTCCCCGGCTCCCTCCGATATTTTTTGCAAGATCCGCCACTGCATACGGACCAATTATGCCCATCAACTGGCTTGATCAAACCATATTTAAATGAACCTCATCATGACTTTGTTGACTAGTGGTGGTGTACTTGATGATGAAATACAATTGCAAACCATGTTGTCTCCAACTTCAATAATTAATACTTTTAAGGAACTTTTGTCGTCGGGTAATATTCAATCAAATAGTGATGGAGGGAGTGAAACTAATGATTAGAGTAATTATTATGATGATCAATGTATCCGAATAATATTTTCTATTTTTATTTTTGGTTTGTATGAATAATTTATACATTATTATTTAATTATGGTGTATTTTATTTTTGGTTTGTATGATATGATTTATTAATTTTGGAATGTTTTATTTTGTATGATAATAATAATTTAATTGTTGACAATTTAATTAATATTAAAATTATATTTTTGTTTTTACTTATTTTATTTTATTTATTGATTATATTTTCATTTTTTAAATTATATTAATATTTATTTTCTATTTATATTATATTTTTTAACATGAATTTCGAGTCTCATAAATTCACTTACTCCACATCTTAACCCTCCATTTACTTTTGACTTAATGGCTTCAACTAGTCATTAATTTTTTTTTAAGTGAGCTTGAAATAAATAGGGATTGATGTTGTTTTCTGGAAAACATCATTCTTGCCGTTTTTTTTCTTTTTTTTTTTTTTTTTTTTTTTTT
>JBBPBQ010000002.1:17690900-17722486 GCA_037974755.1 Cicer yamashitae
AAAAAAAAAAAAAAAAGAATCCTTGTCTTGTCTTGTATCTTCGTGACACTAAAAAGACCACAACTGAGATTAGTTATTTGATTAATATGTAGAGGCACCATAAACGGTTAAAAATATTAAAATACAAAACACACTATTATATAATTTTAATGAATATTACCTATGTCTTTTATTATAGGCTCTAATAGCAATTTTCAAACACACACATATATATTAAGAAAAATATCTAGTGTAGGTATGTAATATAATTATTGTGTATTAATAATGTTCTTAAATTATGTGTATTTAACTTTAACTCTTTTCTTAAGTTTTATATCAATATTATATATTTAAAATAAATAATAAATATTTCTAGTTTGAATGATTTTTATATTTTAGAATTATTTGTGTTATAAAATGTTGTCCATTAACAATCCAAAAATTTGATGACTTATTTTATGGAGAGTGGTAGTACGATGAACTAGTACATCACCTTTTTGTAATATATTATTTATGTGGAAGATAGCCAATAAATTTAATGTTGAAGCGTACAAGTATCATTTGGAAAATTAACTAATGAAACATGTGAGAAATCATAGTAATGTAGATATGATTTGTCCTTCTTATATACAATAAATTTATATTTCTAATTACTTGATAGGATAATATATAAAAGACATGACTACATCGTTGTCATAAATACTAATATAAGATATATTGAGATTATAACTTACTATATATTTACTATATATGGAAATGGAAACTATAGATTGAAGATAAGTGAGGATAATTGTGTTTAATTGACACATAAGACTAACGAACAATAACTTCACAATCATGATGTGAGAGGGATAAGGTTCACGCATGATCACTAATTTCCTTAGATTGAAAGGACTGATACATTTCTACTCGTTGTATAGTCCTATATTGTTTAAATATATATTTGTTATGAAATGAACTAAAATAAGATCATTAACAAAATATTTTAAAGTAAAGAAAAGTATAGTATAGAGGACTCAAGAGAAGAAGAAACTTGACATGAAATAATTTATCATTTTTGTGTTTGCCACTAATCAAATGTCTTATACCCTCTATTTATACCATCAATATTATACATAGAGTTACAAGAATTACAAAAACAGTTAATAGTATATATTAACCTTCACACTAAAATTTTACAAATAGGTCTTTGTTTTTCTTATGACAAATTTAGACTATTACTCCAACTATTATTTCTTATTTTATGTTTAACTAAAATATATTTTATCCCAGTGATGCAGGGTCCGAATATACCATAACATCGTGTTAATATCATTCATAATACTTTTCATTGAACTTCCTTTAAGGAAAAATTCCATTAAAATAAGTAGTAAAAATGTCAATGAAAAAAGGTTCGGTTAGGAAACAAGAATTAATATGATATCCTTTGTATGAAAAACAATCTTGATATAAACCTTATTAAGAAAATTTGATGAAACAAACCATACTTTTTTACAGATGAAACAAAATCACAAACGGAAAAAACAAGTGCATAGTATATATATTTTTTCCCTTACATAGGCAATCATCTTTAATACAATGAAGATCAATATTTTGCATTAATTTTTGTTGCGTTCCATTTGTCTGTGAAAATTAAATAAACTGCCACCAATTTTATTTTATTAAAAAAAAATTAGATAAAATCTAAAACGATGATCTTGAATAAAAAATTCAGATTTGAGAGTAAATTACGAATATGAAAAGTAATACCACCATACACCGTTTCGTTAAAACAATTACTCTATAATTAATTGATTATTTATTGATTTTTTTTGTTTTTTATTAAAAAGAATGAAAAGTCCAAAAAGTCCTCTATGCTTATTTTTTTTGTAAATAATTAAAAAAGAGCGGACAAAATTAGGTGTCAACAATTGGTCAAAAATTTTATTTGGTGATAATTTTGTAAATTTTTTTTTCAAAATTATCGTCTCAACATTTATTCAATGCTTATATCACCACTTTGTTGAAATTTTTTTTGGTAAAATCTGGATAACAATTTAATTCTAGGGTCTGTTTGGGGGGGAGTTTTGGAGGGGATAAGATAATTTATTTTTCTTTTTGAAATTAAGCAAGTTATAATATATTTCTAAAAATGATTGAAATTTGATTGACATATTATATGGTGATAAATAATTTTATTTTAAATCTCATATATGTATTTAAAAATAGCCTTAACCCTTGAAAACTCTTAATTCCCTCAAAGCGGATTTGAAAATATTGTTTATTGGGGACATGAAAATAAATTATAATAATATTTTTTTCAAAAGAAAAATAGCAATTTCTTCTCTCACCATCTAATATATGTTTGAATTAGCCAATTCAAATGTATAAAATACACGTTTGAATTGGTCAATCCGATCATATATTTAAGGACTTATGAGAATATTGAGGGAGTGAGAGAAAAAGCAACAAAAAAATAAAAATAGAATAAAGGCGCAAACTGTTCTTAATTAAGAAAAACATAAAGATTTATTTGGTCTTGAAAATTAATAAAGTAATAATCTATAATATTATAAGTCTTTATAATGGGTGGAGATAATCGATAAAATTTTCAGATAAAAAATATTTTATTCTCTAACGTAAAAAGAAAAAGGTGGAGTGTTAATATGTAAGAGACAAATATAATAAGAGTGGAAATTAAATGAAAGAAAATGCACCTATTTTTTTTGTTATGGGAATAAAATATTCAAAAATGCATTAACTAAAAAAATAAATATCCTACCAATAAAAAAATAAAACAAAATAAGTTGTGAAGACAAGAATCACCATTAGTGAATGAATGGATCGGCCTCTCCCTCGAAACCCTCCAAAATCCCCTCCTACAAATATTACAAGTTGGTTAGTTTGGATAACTAGCTATCATTAGTTTATAACTAACTCTTGTTGAAAGTAATTATAACAAACATAACTGTTTGTAAATATAAAGTGTCACTAAGCTAAAAAAAGAAAGATAGAATAAGCCAACATGAGACTAGAGTGCTTTGATACGTTAGCCATACCTAGAATCATTTCTTTATTTTCAAAACTATTTAAGGTGATGTCGTTTAACTTGATGTAAACTTACTATCAATATCATATGAACCTACATAACTCTTCAACAAACAACATTATCTTTGTTTTTAGGGAACAAAGAATATTACCTTCCCTAAAAAACATAGAACATTATCTAAAGAAATAATAGACGACCCAAAAAAGTTAGAGGCTATATGCTTTGATATCATAAATCATTTGGTTGTTTGAGAGTACTATGGTCCACTAAAACTTGTGATTAACTTGCTCCTAATAAACAATTTTTTAAAAAGTTAATGAGTCAACAGATAAAAATCATCTCATTTTCAATTATGTTGGCACTCTTATACATAACAATCATATGTAGTACCTAAAAAACATTATTAAAAATAAGAAAATAATTATTTTAAGGATATTATAGATATGAAAACCGTTTCATCCTAAATGTTTATACTATTGGCTTATCCAACCATTTATCCAGCCAAAAATTAATAGAAGCACATTATCAATCTTCCAAGTAGAATTTGCTATAGCAATATTCAAGTTGTTCTTGATACTAGGCTAAACCGTTGATTTAACACAATTTCGGAAATTTTTATTATGGTTAAAGATCTTTCACAAAAACTTAGTCTAATCTTCATCGAACAATAACGTCTCCCAAGGAAGCTTTTAAATAACCTTCATTTAGAGCTTTCAAATGTTTAACACCCAAACCACCGAAAAGAAAAGAAAAGACGAGTGCACAATCAAAAGAGAAATAGACCAAGCATACACATGAAAACTATAAAGACGTGTAATTTGTATGATATATTTGACAAACATCTACACCAATAATATCTCAAAGTTTATGATAGAAGCAACCACTAAACCCTTTAGGGCAAGGAGCAACATCCCCATTAAGACCAAACATAGCCAACCTAATTTCCTCATGAGAAGGGGTAGAAGTGAGATTCATATTATCCTCCAAATAAACTAAGGAAAAAACAACTTTAGAAATCAAGTCAATTAGCCACATAATTATTATATGAAGTATAAAGAGAGGAATGATACCTAATCGCATGATGCACAATATCGTCTAGATTATCAATTATTGAGTCTTCTTTTGAGCACAAACATTGACTTGGAGGCTTGTCTTGTTTTTGCAAATTTGTGAAAAAAACCTTATATTATGATCACTATCAAAATGTAAACAAATACAAGATTTCTCCTTCCAAAATTTCTTAAAACAAAGAGCCTGCAACAATTCATGTTGAACCTCAGCCTCTTGAGCATGCTAATCATCATTAGTACCGTCCAAAACCTTAATTTGCACTGGAATATCCTCAACTATAGCTGATGAGGACATAAAAAGCATAAACAAGGAAGGAAGCATAGAGAATATTCAAGGTCTTGGAACTCCAATGACAAGAGCAATGTGAAATAAGGCTCTAAGTAACTTGATAGCCACTTTATTTAAAGCAAGTCCAACTCATGAAGAATTGAAGTCCAAGATAGTATATAGTTTAATCAAAATTGAAGAAGTTAAGGAATAAAGGCTGCATCTTTATGATCAAATTTTAATATTAGTTTTAATTAAAGTAGTAGATTGAATTAGTAAGCATATTTGAGTCTAATTGTAAAAACTTTAGTTGAGTTAAATTTAGAGAACTTGTAAGGTGGTGCCACTATAAAAGGCAAACCCCTAGCTGATGTAAAGGAGATTTAGAACATATTGTTATTTTGTGAGGCTTTGCTCTCTAGATTTCTTGAAAGAATTCACTTAGAACTTATCAAGGTTGTTAATCCTTGTGGCGTATCAATCCCTAGGTTTTGGCGCCATTCTGTTCTTGGTTCGTTTGCTGAATTATAATTTCCAGTTTCATTTACATCAAACCCTAATACACAAATTGTACTAATTTTCGTGTTCAGTAATCTGCGCTCATATCTCGCGTTTTACATACTTTTTTCGTTGATTCAACAACCTAACCTGAGTTCCATAAAAACGTGGTTTTGACTCCAATCTGTAAGTTTCCAACTTAGAACAATCCTAAAAGTTATTCATGACAAAAAGGATCATATCATTTGGTACCAGAGCTTGTCTCTAGGTTTGAAATTGAGTAAAATTCTGTTTATGCATTTTTTGTGAAACATAAATTACAAGTTTTGTTGCTTTTGTTTGAATTGTTGTAGTTGAAAAAAAATACAAAAAGAAAACTCTTACGATTTTTGTTACGAGTACTTTCACACTACCTGTTTGACAATGTTATTACACACTACTTGTTTGACAAAATTCTTAAGAGTATTTTCAATCATATTAACACTGTTTTGTGTTACTTTACTTTCTTCTAACCAATTTTTGTTCAACAATCTTGAGTGTTCTTGTTGATTCAATTAAGAACTTGAAGAAAACAATTAAGTGGAAAAAAGAAAGAAAGATACATTATAGAAAAAGCCTAAATTGAGTGAAACACAAGCGACAAATTCAAGAGTGTAAACACGTGAGTTGTGTGGCGAGGTCATTTTCTTTCGCTTTTGTTTGTTGTGTAACATATGGCAAGAATAAGTGGTGATGATAGCCTTCCTTAAGAGAGAAACACATATTATTAGTCGAGGATATAACTGCTCAAATGCAATGGATGTTGAGGGAGCATACTAAAGATTTACATGTCAAAATTGAGCAGTTAGAAAATCAAGAAAATCATGGTGATTATGGAGGTAGAATGCGGAGAAGAGAAACTGAGGGTAGTGGTAGAGGAGATAGAATAGAGGGAGTGCAACTTAAAATACCATCATTCCAAGGAAAGAGTGATATGGATGCTTACCTTGAGTGGAAGATGAAAATTGAACAACTCTTTTCATGCAATAATTAAACGGAAGAGAAGAAGGTAAAGGTGGCAGCCATGAAATTTACTTATTATGCACTCATTTGATGGGACCAATTACAAAAAGAAAGAGTGAGGTATGAAGAAACATTGGTGGATAGTTGGGTGAAGATGAAGAGGTTATTGTGGAAGAGATTTGTTCCTTTTTACTATCATACAGACCTTCACAATAGGCTTCAAAGGCTCACACAATGTAGTAAGAGTGTGCATGATTATTTTAAGGAGATTGAGGTGTGCTTAATTAGATCCAATATTAGTGAAGATAGGGAAGCTACTATGGCACGCTTCTTACAAGGGCTGAATAATGATATAAGCGATATTGTGGGATTACAACATTATGTGGAGTTGGAAGACTTAGTGCATAAAGCTACTAAGGTAGAACAACAATTAAAGAGAAATTGTGTCATGAGAAAGAGTTATTCTAACTTTAATGCCTCTAGTTGGAAGGATATAAATAAGAAGGAAGGAAGGAAGTACTTTATCAAAGAGCTACTATGGCACGCTTCTTACAAGGGCTGAATAATGATATAAGTGATATTGTGGGATTACAACATTATGTGGAGTTGGAAGACTTAGTGCATCAAGCTACTAAGGTAGAACAACAATTAAAGAGAAATTGTGTCATGAGAAAGAGTTATTCTAACTTTAATGCCTCTAGTTGGAAGGATATAAATAAGAAGGAAGGAAGTACTTCATCAAACATATCCACGGGTGCACCTCAAAGAACTCAAAATAAATCCAATGATGCTCATAAGAAAACAAAAAGTAGTGAGATTAAATGTTTCAAATATTTGTGAAAAGGTCACATAACTTCTGAATGTCCAACTAAGAAGACCATGTTGTTTAAGAAGAATGGAGACATTACTAGTGGATCATCTTCTGAATCTGCTACATGTAATGATGAAGAGAATCAGGAAGAATTTGCTGAAGGAGGATACTTGTTCATGGTTAAAAGAATGTTAGGCAACCAATCAAGAGACTTGGATGAAACACAAAGGAATAATATTTTTCACACTCATTGTCTCATCCAAGGTAAGTTATGTTCTTTAATTATAGATGGAGGAAGCTGCACTAATGTTGCTAGTGCAAGAATGGTTTCAAAAAATATTTTGGTGAATAAACCCCACCCAAAATCATATAAACTTCAATGGCTTAGTAAGGAAGCTGAGGAGATTAAAAGTGAGCAAGTTGAGGTGAATTTTTCTATAACCTGCGATCATATCTCGCGTTCAAGTCACTGAACACCTACTATTCAATCTGACTATATTCAAGTCTTTTCAATCTTCTAGCTAGTACAGTGAAGTTGTTGAAGAAGGCAACCATTATTGGGCTAGGTTATAAAAGAATAGGTTTTGGTTTTTCTGAAATAGCTCTCGTAGGAGAGTGTTTATAAATTTTTTCTTTTAGAAACTTTTCTCAACATTAAAGAAAAATGAATGATTACGAGCAATAGTGCATATGTGCTATAGCTTGTGTGTTTCTTGTTTTTCTAAAGAGGAATGCACGCCCTTTTATAGAGATCGATTAGGGTTTCTAGTCGTTGTTCTAATTGCAAGAAAACAATATGATTCATGAAGTTTCATATCATATCTTTTGAGATTGATTTTCCATAGAAATATTCCAAAACAATCCTTGTAATTAATTTAACATATCTTCGTAAAATGGTTGGAAAGTAGAGGACATGATGATTAAAGCATGTCTTAAGGATTTTCAGACAAGTAAAAGATTCATGATGTTCATCAAAGGATGCGCAAATGCTTTGTCTTTATTGGAGCATTGACTTTCATCAAATAGTTGACTTTCATCATAGTGTTGACTTCTTTCACAGCATACAACATAAATCAAAGTCAAATGCTCAAATGCTTGAAGTAATGATGTGATTATCAGAGGCAGACGATCACTTGCTTGTCAAGATTATCATAGGCAAATGAACATAGTACGGTTATGTTAGCTAAAGGTAACTAAAACATAATATATCATGTATTTTCAAAGTCACCAAAACCAGGGGATTTGTTGCATTATCGGAGTCAGCCAAGGCAGAGCATCGCTCGTGTCACTAGAGTTATGTGTCAGAGCGCTTGCATCAGAATCAAACAAATGGAGTGAAGCAAAGTCTTGTTGTTCTTTTGTCTTCATCAAATCACTAGAGGATATGACATAAGAATCTATATAATTCACTTGATCTGAGACCTGCACACTTAATCAAAATGTTAGTGCATTAAATTGTTCCGACAAACTGATTTTGTATCATCAAAACAAGTAAGAGAAATAGTTCTCCAAACCAACTTGGTTCTAACAAAACACTTTTGTTTTGAAAAAAGTCTTGTCTACGAATTGCCGAACACTCTACGATTCCAATAAAAGGTCTTCGTTAAAAAGTTTTATAAGAACCAACCCGAGAACGAGTGTTATCATTCACCATGCGGTCATGCTTCTTCATTTTCTTCTTCTTATGAGATATAGTGACTACCATAGTGAATTCATTTTCATCTTTATTGGCCTTCCTATTAGCTACATATAATGCATATATCATTGGGAACATTATTTGAAGAAATCGACACCCTGACCATTGAGCTATATGTAGTTTCTGAATCATTACCAAACACTTTCAAAAGAACTAGTAACATCTTTAACCAAATCTTCACCCTCACCCTCAACCTTACCACCATCACTTGAACCCACACCTTATCCATGCATATCAATATCCTCCCCAACAATCTTACCACCTTCCCCATCACCCTCAACAAACTGAGAACCAACAAGCTCAATAAATCCAAAGAGAAGTTTATAAAAGTTCTAGTGAAATGACCAAAAGATCTATATAAAGAAGCCTTTTTTAGTGTTGCATCTAAACTACATCATTGCACAACATAAGAAGAAAAATTTGAAGAATTTTCTCTCTACAATATTTTGAGTCATTCCTATCAAATGAACCCAGCATTGCACAACATGCCTATGATTTGAATGATTAAAATTTGAAGTTTAGCAAGCAGTTTAAGAGGACCCGATTTGTGATTTTAAGTAGCTATTGCACGGACTACGAAGTTCCTCAGTTGAAAAGAATTTAAATTCATATAACACATTTCCTATAGATACACTTCGCCATCTACCCAAGGGATTCCAAAGTGAGTCATAATACTCAAAAACATAAAATATGCGGAGTATGATAATTCAAATGCACTAACCTAATCAGCAATATATTCATCACATAGTCATGCACATATAACATAACATCAATAATGCATATCAATATGATATGCAACCTAATTATCTCCTACTCTTGATTGGATCAATCTAACTTTGGGTAAATAAAGGTACAAAAGCCACCTATTAACCTACGAACATTAGAGTATGTCAATATGACTTAGTATTCAACAGTAACTCTGCCCTGCCTTTACGTAAAATATTCCCATCAATTTCTCTCCTGAATTTTTCCTAACCTTCTATTTTGATTCTATCACAACACAATCTCTAATATATTTTTCTTATATAAATACAGATACATATTATATTGAAAATGATCATTATCACTATTGAATACAACATAGTCTTCATCTAGACTAAAAACATCTTTAAGCCATAAAGATATAGCCCTTTGACTCGAGTTGCTCTTTTCATGTAACAAACACACATAAGTTTATTTTTAAGATTAGAAGGGAGAGGTACCGAATTTTTGTCTTCGAAGCTAGGAAGACTCTCAATTTGTCTTATATATAACCTACAATATATAATAATACATTATTTTATTGTTTGATGAAGTGAAAAAACATAAATCCAAATCTACATATTAGAATGTTTTTGTGAAGTTAAAAATTTATTAAAGAGAAATTGAAAATAAAAACTGGGGAGATAAACGTAATCCAGGAAAATTAAAAAGAAAAAAAAATATGTCAAAAATATTTTTCAAATCATACAAATTTTCAACTCCTTAAACATAAATTATATGATATAGCTTTCTTTTACACACTAGAAGGTTCAATTTCACATAATTAAAAAAATCACATAGCGATTTTTGGGGCCCAAAATTTAAGTTGGGTAGAAGTTGCAATTATTGGGATATTTTAGGGGTTAAAAAACTGATTTTGAAAATGATGATTAATTTCATGAACAAACTAAAGTAAAGAAATCAAGAATGCAATAAGCATTTAATTAACTATAACACCTCCTATCCTTAAGTCTTAACTCAACTAATAAATGTCGATATTCTTAGACAAAAAAAAGTACAATACCTCACGTAAATTAATATAACTTAAAGGCTAATGATACAAACTAAATGCAACTTAAAGATTCTAATTGAAAGCTGGACTAAACTTAAAGGACTACAAGTGCATTTTTTTCTATTAAATATTATAGATAATGAGTAGCATCTAACAATTTTGTTTTTGCTGGAAATAGTAGTATCTAATAATTGGCCAGATCATGTTTTAGTCACCGGGTTAATGTGGAAAGATTTGGGTATCAACTGTGTCACAATAAACTAACGTAGAATTAGTTGTTGCAAAATCAACTAATAGTTTATGCAAAATCAATTGATGGTTGAATTGGTTGTCAACTGACGGCTGAATGTAACTGAAAATTCTAAATAGACTTGGAGTGGATCGATGTCATTAGTATCGTTTGATCAGCTGATGCAAGTTGACAGTTGATCCAGAATCAGCTAACGATTGAATATGAAGGCCAATATTGTGTCTTATTGAGTTTGTGGTTATGGGTGTACATGGGTGCGGGTCGACCCGCCAACCCGATCGCCCAACCCAATCCAACCCAATTTTGACCCGTACCCGGTCACTTTCGGGTCCGACCAAACCCAATCCGTTGAAACCCGCTTATATTTGGTTCGGGTAACGGGTTTACAAATTTGAACTCGTCGACCCAACCCGGTAACTAGTTATATTTTTTTAAAAAATTTTGTTTGGCAGCCCCAACAGTCTAATAGGGTTTAATTACTCTTCTACAGATTTTCAGCTGCCGTCATCCACTTTTGAAGTAGCAATGTCAAGTTACAAGGAAGTGGGTTTGAATTGTAATCTTGCCTAATTAAAATTTCCTGTTAAAAACTTAAGAAAAACAACTCAAGAATGATCTTGGTTATGAAAACAGAAACGAAGAACGTACTTAGTTCTGAAACAGAAAACGGAGAACGTTCTTGATTAGTTAAAATCACAATTTTTAGTTTCTCTATTAACTTGATAATAAAAATAACTGAATGTAAATAGAGATAAGGAAGAGATACCACACAACGATATATCTTGGTTCACCTAACTCGGGCTACGTCCAGTCCTCACAACTGTGAGATTTTCACTAAGTGTTCAAAGAACGAAGAATAATCTTTTGGTTACACAGTTAAAGATCAACCTTGATCTGTAACTATACTTCGTTTCCACCCAGAAAGGATTCAATCAAGTCACCTAACTAATCTGATAGGATTTGACAGTTAACTCTTTTAATCACACTCAAACTATAAACAATCCTTATAGTTATGAGTTTACACAATAATGATTTAAAAGATTTTGTTGAATCTGATTATGCTCAAATCTTGTTTGAGAATAGATTCAGAATAAAAAGAACTCAGTAAAATAAGATGGAAGTGTATGAAGTTTCAGTTTGATTCTTTTTGTGAATGAGATAGCTTCAAGAATGCAAGTGAATATGATTTAATGAGAATACTTGGCACTTGAAGTTCTGAATGATGGTTGCGAATTTGCCTTCCTTTTATAGACGATTTGAGCATTTAATTCTGGTCAGAAAGAGCTGTTGGTAGTGCTCTATTACTTTTGACCAAAGCAATATATCTGATTAAAAATAATCTATCCTTGTAACAGCTTTGGGCCTTGCTTGACTGGGTTGTTTTGCTCAAGTTTAAACAGATTTCCTGCGCTCTTAATGACCCATTAAGTTTCGAAAATACTTCATGATAATTGGGCTTTGATCTGGACACTTGATTTGATCCAAAACTGTTTGCAATGGGGTAAACAATTTCTGCAGAACTGAGAAGTCTGTTTCTGCAGAAAACGGAGATTGTTCTTGTGTAGAAACGGAGAATGATGATCAGAAGTGGAGATTGATGGTCAAACTGGTCTGATAGTCTTCTGGAAAGTCTGGGGACTGATAATAAATCTTGAGTTTCAGTCTTGTTTCAACTTTCTTGACAGTTCCAAATTGGAGAAAGTTTACAATTCGTTTTGACTTGCTTTGATTCATGATGATTTATCTTAGTGATTCGAGAACCTCTTTAAGTAATAATGATTCCTATTTGTTCCTTGCCATATACTGGTGAAATTGGTATAAAGAATTAAGGCAGAATCATTGTTAAAATAGTGGAGAAAGATTGGTGAAGTGGCTGCGATAATCAATCTTGATTATGTAGAACATTCTCTGTTTTGTACAACTTATGATCAAGAATGTTCTGTTTAGTTTTTCATCTGATTTCTTTGCTTTGCTTGGTTCGTATCTTTAATAAAAACACTCAAGAGCACAAATTAAATTAGCATAACATTTAGAATCATAATTAACATTCTTAATTAACCTTTGTTTATTTTCATCAAAACTTAATTTGGGAGTTTGTCTTAACAACTTTTTGCGTCCACCTTTTTCTAGACTTCTTGAAGCCGCGCCGCCGTCCACCTTCTTCTTTTGTTCTGCAGGTGCTCATAATTGATTTTTATACGAATTAGTTATAATAAGATATTATTAATAACTAATTTTTATATGAATGCCGATGCAAGGTGTTCATGCGTCTAGGCTAAATACTGATTTTTTCTCGCAGTTTAGCGTTTAATTTGTTTTGGCCTTGTAATCTCGTATATGCCTACTCATAAAATTTGTATCTAATTTTTGAATTGTCTCTTTCAAAATAGAAATTTTTTTAGTTAAATACTATTTATTTAAATGTTATATTTTGTTATAGTTTTACATAATAAAGGTATGAACGGAAAGCTTATGCTTATGCTTATAATGAATTTAGTTTAAATTTTTTACATTTGTTTAATACAAAGTTTTTTAGTTAAATACTATTCATTTGAGTTAAATACTATTTATGAGTAAACATGATGCTTGTGCAAAAGCTTATGATGAATTTAGTTTAAATTTTTTACATTTAAATCTATTAAACACATTTTTTAGTATTTTATTTGAAAATAGTAAGTACTCTAACTATAAACAAATGAAGCACTACTATTAAAAAATTGTGGTAGCTTAGTAAACTAAAATGGTTGGTGGGTTATGTGTAATGATGAAAGTAATGTGGTGGACCAAGTAGCAATGCTAGCTATTTTCTCTTACTTTTACCTTGAAAACTTTCTAACTATATTATTGCATAGATTTAAGACAAAGGGAATGAGTACAAGAATCTCCTAATCAATTTGCTCCACAAGCAGAACAAGCACAAGATTTAGGCCTCTCACCATTGGGAAAGTGTACGCAACTTCTTCTAGTCATGGAACCACTAACTTGGTTAGACATATAAATAAGTGCTTTAAAAATCCAAATAGGCAAGTTGATAAGAAACAAAAGACAATTGTTCATGGAAATGAAAATGATGATGACCGTAATATTGTTAGTTTTAAACTTTTTGTATTTAATCAAGAGAGAACTAGAATAGCACTAGCAAAGATGGTAATTATTGATGAACTCCCTTTTAAATATGTTGAAAATGAAGGGTTCAAACTATTCATGAGTGAGGGTCAACCTAGATTTAAAATTCCTTCCTGTGTTACTGTTGCTAGAGATTGCTTGCAATTGTATTTTGATGAGAAGAAAAAGTTGAAAAGGATATTGTCTGCAAATAAACAAATGGTGCCTTTGACCACTGATACTTGGACATCGATCCAAAATATGAATTA
The DNA here is from genome assembly GCA_037974755.1 of Cicer yamashitae. Lineage (NCBI taxonomy): Eukaryota > Viridiplantae > Streptophyta > Magnoliopsida > Fabales > Fabaceae > Cicer > Cicer yamashitae. The sequence goes on from JBBPBQ010000002.1 coordinate 17,704,630, forward strand.
TATGTGTGTCACAGCTCATTATATTAATGATGAGTGGGATTTGAAGAAGATAATATTAAGTTTTGGTTTGATTTTCGACCACAAAGGTAAAACCATAGGGATAACTTTAGAAAATTGCGTGAAAGAGTGGGGGTTTAGGTCTATTTGTTGTGTTACTTTTGATAATGCAAGTGCTAACAACTTGGCTATTGCATATTTAAATAAAGGCACGACTCTTTGGAAAGATCGTACTTTATTTAATTGGGAGTAATTACATATGAGCTGTAATGCACATGTATTGAACTCGATTGCCACCAATAGCTTGAAGGAAATTGACTCATCAATTGCTAAAATAAGGGCTGCATGTATGTTTGCCAAGTCTTCTCCTAATGGGTTGGCTACTTTTAAGAAATGTGCAGAAGTTGTGAATGTATGTTCTAAAGCAATGGTAACACTTGATGTACAAACTAGGTGGAACTCCACCTTTTTGATGTTGGATATTGTGGAACAATATGAGCATGCATTTTATCGTTTAGAACATGTTGATGTGGCATTTGTGTCTAATGGTAGTGAGATAGGAGGATGTCCTAATGAAATTGATTGGGAACGTTCCCGTGTTTTTGTGAAGTTTTTGAAGACTTTCTATGAAGTGACTCTTTCTTTTTCTGGGTCATTACATGTTACAGTCAACTCTTTTTTTAAACAGCTGATTGAAATTTAGAAAACATTGATTAAATGGAAGAATAGAGATGATTTTGTTTTGAAAAAGATGACTGCAGATATTCAAGTAAAATTCAACAAATATTGGGATAGTGGTGAGATAAATTTTCTTCTGTTTGTTGTTGTTTTTCTTGATCCCCGTTATAAGCTTGAGTATATTGAGTTTTGTTTTAAAAGAATTCATGGCACTGATAAGTCTGATGATATGATGGAAAAACTAAAACATCTCATTGGTATGACACTAAATGATATTTATGACAACGAGAATAGTAACTCTTTAGTTTTAAAAGAATGTATGGCACTGATTGTATCCCATTACTAATGAAGCTATTGATTCTAGTACCTCGAATCTCAACATGCACTCACAGTCTTGAAGTAGCAATGTCGATATACAAGGAAGGGGGGTTTGAATTGTAAATGTTCCTATTTAAAAATTCTTGAAAAAACTTAAGAAAATAACTCAAGATTGATCTTGGTTGTGAAAACAGAAAACGGAGAACGTTCTTGTTTTTAACAAGAAAAACGGAGAATGTTCTTGGTTAGTTAAAATCAGTAATTCTGTTTATGTATTTAACTTGATAATCAATCAGACTAAAAGTAAATAGATAAAGGAAGAGATACCACACAAGGATATATTCTAGTTCACCCAACTCGGGCTACGTCCAGTCCTCACAACTATGAGATTTTCCACTAAGCGTTCAAAACAAAGAACCTTCTTAGTTTTACAACACCTAGCTCAGATCAACCTTGATCTGTTACAACGTTAAAACCTTTCCACCCAGAAAGGAGTCCAATCAGGTCACCTATCAACCTTGATAGGATTTCTTACAATCTACCCAAACTATACTAAACTCTTATAATTTGAGTTTTACAATAATGATGAGATTGTTTTGTTAGAATCTGAGATGTCTCAACTCTTGTTTGAGATCTGATTCTTTGGAAGAGAAATACACGAAAATGATTCTAAGAATCAAATGGGAAAAATCAGAATTGATTCAATGTATGTGAGTGAGAGAATTCAAGTATGTAACTGTATGTGATTGATGAATTTTCTTAGTACTTGAAGCTCTGATTTTTCCTTGAGCTTGACCTTCCTTTTATAGGTGTTTAGAGCATTTAATTCCGGTCAGAAAGAGCTCTTGATAGTGCTCTGTTTTCTTCTGACAAAAGCAACCTATCTGTTGAAAAATAATCCATTCATGTGACAGTTTTGGGCCTTACTTGACTGGGCTGTTTTGCTCAATTTCAAACAGATTTTCTGCACTTTTAATGACCCATTAAGCTTCGAAAATACTTGATGATAATTGGGCTTTGATCTGGACACTTGATTTGATCCAAAACAGTTTAGAAAGTAATGAACAACTTCTGCAGAAACAGTTTAGAAACGGAGATTGATCTTTGAAGCTTCATATGTAATTATTGATGTTACAGCTTCGATCTGGAGTCTTGATTCTGTCCAAAACAGTTTGGTGAATGATTATAAACCTCTGCAGAAGTAAGGAGATCAATGTTGAAATTCTGCAGAAACGGAGATTGATTCTGCCAAAACAGCTTGGAGAATGATGACAGTCTGCTGGAGAATGATGTTGAAAATTCTGGAGACTGATCTGAACATTCTGGAGAATGATCTGATCATTCTGGAGACTGATCTGAATATTCTGGAGACTGATCTGATCATTCTGGAGACTGATGATCATTCTGCAGATTGATGTTATCATTCTAGAGATTGATGTTTAACATGTTGGAGAATGATGTTAGCATGCTGGAGATTAATGTTAACATGCTGGAGAATGATCAGAATGTTGTCAAGAATGTTGACAGTCAAGTTCAAATCTGTTTGGTCTTGCTAGTTTGTGATCTTCTCTCTTTGTGATTCGAATGCCTTCTTTGACTATAATGATTTCTACTTGTTCCTTGCCATGTACTGATGAACTAGTATAAAATTCAGAGGCAAAAGCTTCGTTGAAATAGTGGAGATTGATTGGTCAAGAGGCTGTGACGATCATTCTTGAAACTGGAGAACATTCTCCATTTTCCAGATTTTGTTGTTTCTTTGTCTGTTCAGTTTGAATCTGATTTCTTTGCTTTGCTTGGCTCCTATCTTTGAATTAATACACTCAAAAGCACAAGTTAAATTAACATAACATTTAAAATCATAATTAACATTGTTAATTAACTTTTTGTTTGTTTTCATCAAAACATTAAATTGAGATTTTGTCTCAACAAGTCTAACATTGAAAAGAGGGATGAGGATGATTGGGAAAATTTGTTTAGATTGAACATGAAGAAAAAACAAGGTGAGTTGCAAAAAAGTAAGTTGGATAGGTATTCAGAGGATGGTGTTGAAGGTGACTCCCCTACATTTGACATTCTTAAATGGTGGAAAGGAAAAACAAATAAGTATCATGTTCTTTCTTGCATACCTAGAGATATTTTGGTTATTCCAGTGTCCACTGTATCATCTGAGTCGGCGTTTAGTACAGGAGGTCGAATCCTCGATTCATTTCGTAGTTCATTAAATGCCACTACTGTTGAAGCTTTGATTTGTACCCGAAATTGGATCAAATCTCCTAAGAAAATTGATTTAGCAGCTGAGTTGGTTGAAGTACAAAAGATTGAGTCGGGTACGAATGTTTTATTTTAACTTTCAAATTGATTTTCCTTTATTTTTGTTTATTCTTTTAATCATTTGGTGTGCTAATGAGATTGTGTAATTTATTTAAAATTTTAGAGTTGTCTGAATTAGTTTCAATTGATGTTGGGGGGGACTGCTGCTTAGCTTAATACAATCGCTACTACATCTTAGGATACTTGTTATTGCTTTGTTTAATGCATATTTTACTTATTTATTATTTTTCCTTCTTTATCTCCACACTTTTATTATTAATATTTGTTTTTGCAGATTCCCAATTGTTTCCTTCCATACTTTGAGGAACTTGTTAAGTGCTTGTACTTGAAGTGGAAATTGCTTAGAATTGATGAATTTTCATATTTTATTGACTTACTGTTGTTGAATTTATTTATGTATTTGAAGATTGTTGGATTTATTTTTTTGTGTGAGAGGTTGATGACTTTTTTAAAGAATTGAATGATGTGATTGAAATTTTATAGTTTTTGAGACATTCAAGTATTAAATATATTTTCATTCAATATATTTTCCGGCAAAATAAAAAACAAGTTATTTATTTATGTATAACCTGCCAACCCAACTCGTTCTTGATCGGGTCGGTTCGGTTTGAGTTAAATGAAAAAAATACAGGTTTAGAACTTAACCCAATCCAAAGATAATCGATCGGGTCGAGTATCAGATTTTGTTAAAACCGGCCCAACCCAACTCACGTACACCCCTATTTGTGGTGATGTTAAATATGAGTCCAATACACTATAACAAGAAAATGACAAAATCAAAATACCTATAACCATTTTCCTACATGTTTGGGATGAGGTGGGAGGTTGTTATGGAGATAGAGAAGAGGATAGTTGAAGGGCAATTGACTGCAAAAATATACTTTTTCCCCAACTTAGTTGCATGTGCAAGATATTAACCGACAAAGTTTAAAACGTGCATAAAAGTATATTCCCTTGATAAGAGTGTGATGAAAGACGTGGTGGGATGTTATGGGAAGTTATCTATATAATAATGTTGTTATTAGTCTTGATCTTATGTGATGTAATATGCGAGTTGATTGATTTTGAATTTGGAAAATATGTTGATGTAGGTTTCTTAGTTATTCTAAGTCTATAAATATTTATTATAAAGACTATATTCAATACTCACTATTAATCAAACAAGTCTTCATTTATATTTATCTTTTTCCTTTAATTTTTCATACATGCAACCTTTGATAGTAGTTCAACCTTCAAAACTAGCCATTTTCTAGAGCCATCTATATACTCGGAGTTGAAAAATAAAATTTCTTTCTCAACATAATCGTCTAATAAAAAAAAATCAATGTCATAATTATAAATTAGCCTACGTAATACATTTTTAGTTGATATAATACATTGTTATATGGAGAATTGATCATCCAAATTTAGTCTTATTAATATTCCTTTGTGAAAAAAATTGACTAATCGAACGCATGACGTAATTGTGTCATTCATAGTCGACATATTTTATAGCAGTACTGTTTTATGGTTCTTTTTATATTCATTTTAATTTGACACTCAATGTCGACATAAAAAGTTGATAAGGAAAGATTATCCAAGCAAATATATTTCACCAATTTAGTTTATATCTTTTTTTTTTTTTTCTAGTATGTTTTTTTAGATCTAACTGCCTAACAACCTATTTCCTTTTAAATTAACCGCCCAACAACTTGTCAATAAAATATGTACCCACCTTTTATATCAAATACAAGTGTGGGCCCTATCAATTCAAAGATGAAGTTGAATCATGATAAAATATTGGTTTAGTTACATTTTTCAATTCCTAAAATTATTTGAGATTCAAATTGGTTTCTTGATTTTAAATAGTGCCATTCAGTGTTTTAATTTTTTTTTTTTAACTCATGGCTTTCATCATAAAGTTTTTCTTTTTACTAAAAAATATTTATTTATTTAAATTGGTAGAATGCATTTATAAAAAATAATAAAAATTCGAAGATATAAAAACAAAAAACAATTAATATGAGTACAACACTCACACTAATAGCATAAAACAACAAAATATCTACAAATCTAAGAAAATTAAAGTGTTTGAAATACTCATGTCTATAAATCTGTAATGTTGACGACATCAAAGTCATTTAATTGAATTTGTAATGGATCGAAGTTAATTTTTCAATCTGAACCAAATGAATATCACAAGACAGAAGCCAAACTATATCGCAACAAGACGACAATCAAAATAACATCACATTGAGACGACAAAAATGCAGACAAACCATAAAAGAATACTAAATATATGGTGAGAACCACCTATTTAGATAAAAGTAGAAAAAAAATGATTTAGAAGGGTGATTCTAGACTTTAAAATGACATCAAATCAACCCTCTTCGTGAATGAAGACAAAGAGATGTTTGACAGAGGCACTTAGGTTATGATAGGTTGTTGGCAACTACTACTTGTCCCTTTCATCGTAAACTAGTAGCTAGAATGCATCGTAATAGTCCTTTTCTTCCCCAAAACTTAGGATTTATAAATTCATTCATCTTTTTTAAATCCTCTCTCTGATCACTATTATAAGCAAAACAAATATATCTCAAGTCTTGATTACAATTATAAGCAAGAGTTAACTAATTTTGAACCACTTAATGTTATTATTCATAATACACCATTCATTTTATCCAAAAACATTAAATGTATGTCGATAGTTGAGACAATTTAGTAAATTTGACTTGTGTTTTATAAGAAATTTAGAAAATTAATTGCAAAATTTAGAAAATTTTAATTTTTTTTATGAGACACTTGACTAAATATCTTAATAACCATAAAAATAATTTTTCATCTTCTTATAATAGTGACCAGTAAAATGCCTAGCAATCATCTTTCTTCTTCTAGGTCTTCTTGTTTAGAAATTTCAAAAAGTGTGGCTCAAATTAGAATTCACATGATTAACCATCATATTAAATGCCCAATCATTGGTTGTAGCATTGAAAGGTAATTACGATGCAAACATTAGTGACAAATATTTTTAGAGATTAGAGGTGTCATGGTCACCCCAAATTAAAGTTTGTTATAATTTACTGCGGCCTATTTCTAAAATGTTATAGCAAGAGTTAGAATTTAATACATGAGTATAAAACTTAGGCATAAATAACAACTACAGTAATTCTAATGTAATATACATCTATTAATTACTAATGTTTAAAACTTAAGTACTCTTGTCATTAAATTATAGTTTACCAATGTTTAAAACTTAAGTGCTCTTGTCCTTAAATTTTATTTCAACTAATAAAATGTCAATATTATTATATTTCGAGTTTGAATTCAAAATCTCACAATTGTGTGTGTAAATTTTTAATCGTATTTGTCATGTGAATTCTTTCATGTTCAAATTCAAATTATCAATGTATAAAATTGAAGTGCTCTTATGTCAAGTGTTATACTTCAATAAAAATATTTTTTACTCTACATGATCACCTTTTCTCTCACTTTTTTCCAATCATTTAACAAATTATATTATATTCTCTCATATGTAAAATCTTTCTTTTTATATATATTTTTATTGTTCTGTATGGTTTTTTTAATTAAAACTCAAACTCAATAGCTACATGTTGCTTATTTGTTTTAAATTGCAACTTTTCTTAGGGGGCAATTTTTTTTTTTTCTTTTTCATAATTTATATAAGTTAAAGCAATCTTATTTTACTCTTGAGTTGTTAAGATTTAATTTAAATTATTATTTGAAAGGGAAGAGAAAATATAATTACAATCTTTTAATCTAACACTTGTAATACTATTTTATAAATTTATCATAACAATCCATCTATTAACAATGTAGTTTTGAAACAACTATTATAATATTTAAAACACAATCGTATTTTACTTTTTTGTTTTAATTAATATTTTAATAAGACAGATAGTATAACTACATTTATTTGAATATATACATACTTTTTATTTCATAGAGCTATCTATATTTATGTAGATAAATCAAGAGCATGGAAGACATGAAAATAAAGGAGCATGGGGGGCATAAACCATCAAACCCATAACAATTATCTGCAACGCACTCATAAATTTATATGAAAAGATAAAAAAAAGAAAATGGGGGCATAAACCAATTACAACCCGCTAACCCGATCACCCAATCCAACCCAACTCAATTTTTACTCGTACGCGGTCACTTTCGGGTCAGACCGATCCAACCCGTTGAAAGCCGCTTATACTTGGTTCGAGTAATGGGTTCAACAATTTGAACCCGTCGACCCGACCCGATAACTAGTTATAATTTTTTTTTTTAAATTTTGTTGGGCAGCCCAATAGAGTTTCATTACTCTTCTTCTTCTTCAGATTTTCAGCAGCCGTCATCCAACTTCTTCTTCTGTTCCATATCTGCGTCTACCTTCTTCTTCTCTTCCATATCTGCGTCCACCTTCTTCTGTTATTGCTTTGTTTCATGCATATTTTACTTATTTATTATTTCTTCTTCTTTATCTCCTCACTTTTATTATTGATATTTGTTTTTGCAGATTTTTAATTGTTCCCTTCCATAATTTGAGGAATTTTTTAAGTGCTTGGACTTGAAGTTGACATTGCTTAGAATTGATGAATTTTCATATTTTATTGATTTACTGTTATTGAATTTATTTATGTACTTGAAGATTGTTGGATTTATTTTTTTGTGTGAGAGGTTGTTGGCTTTTTTAAAAAATTGAATGATGTGATTGAAATTTTATAGTTTTTGAGACATTCAAGTATTAAATATATTTTCATTCAATAAATTTTCCCGTAAAATAAAAAACAGGTTATTATTTATGTATAACCCATCAACCCAATCCAACCCGTTCTTGATCGGGTCGGTTCTGGTTAAATGAAAAAATACGGGTTTAGAACTTAACCCAACCCAAAGATAATCGATCGGGTATCAGATTTTGTCAAAACCGACCCAACCCAACCCGCGTACACCCCTACTCTTGACTCTAGTAACCAATGTTGAAGTTCCTCTTTTGGAACTGTAGGGGTCATAGGAATTATGAGACTCTAACATATCTAAAAAAGCTTTGTCTCTCTAACAAGCCATATTTTCTTTTCATTGTGGAACCATCGATTCCTTCATCTCAAATTGCAACGTCTTATCTCAATCTCATTCTTAGGAAGAATTTTGCTTAAAACGACAAAGGGAGCCTTCCCCCAACTTATGGTGCCTCTATCGAGCTAACATCAATCCAAATACTATATCTAATCAAGCTCAACAAGTTGGAACTATTGTAAGACGCTTGCCTCTTCCTTAAAATTTATGAAAATGTGGTCTAGCCACCCAAACTATAGAAACTTTATCAAATATGCTTGAAAGGACACTATTCTCGGTTGCCCTGTGTTTGTTTTTTCTTAGAAACTTGGGAATTTGAAGTCTAAGTTGAAGGTTTGGAACAAGAATATTTTTGGTGATGTTCATACTCTAGTTCCTCTAGCTTTATCAGATGTTGACGCTACTCAGCTTCAAATTGGCATTTGTTTGGTGATAGGAGCGGCGTTTTTTTTTTCTTCATAAAATTGTCCTTCATCATAGAGTTATTAAACAAATTTCTATTTTAAAGCATGATGATCAACTTTTGACCACTCATGCTGATATTGAAAACCCCACTCTTACTTTCTACTAGAGTTTATTGGCTATTAATAATAACTATCAACCCAATAATATGGTTGCCTCTGTTATTCCTTCAATTGTAACAGAGGAGAATAATTCCATGATGGCGAATTTGCCTTCTTTGATGAAGTTAAAAATGATGTGTTTGATATGAATGGCAATAGTGCTTTAGGTCCTGATGGTTTTGGGGGTCATTTCTATCAGACTTATTAGGACATCATTGGTCCAAATGTTTTCGCTTTTGTCCTTCACTTTTTTCAAACAAGAAAGCTTTTAGAGGGTTGTTGGCTTTAAAGATTGATACCGAATAGGCTTTTGATACTATTGATTAGAATTTTTTTATTTCAACTTTGCAGGCTTTTGGCTTTAGTGATACTTTTTTGAGTGGATTTTTGCCATTGTTAATTATGTCAAGCTATCTACGTCTATGAATGGCAAAGTTGTAGGTTTTTTAATTTTAATAGATGAGTTCAACAGGGAGATCCTTATTTTCCCCTTCTAGTTTATATTGATGAAGAGGTTCTAAGTAGATGTATATCTCAGCTTCTTAACAATAGAAAACTGCAATTAATGCTTGGTCCTAGGGGCTTCAAGTTGCCTAGTCATGTTTTATATGCAGATGATGTTATGATTTTATGTCGAGCTAGCGAGTCTAGTTTAGCTACTCTAATGAAGCTTTTCCATGATTACGAGAATGTTTATGCGCAAGTTTTCGGTAATGATAAGTCTAAATTTTCCATGGGATCTATATCTCTAGCTAGAGCTTTGGCATTTTCAGCTCTTCTTGGATTTCGTTCAGGCCAACTTCCCTTTATCTGTTTAGGTGTTCCTATTTTCAAACGAAAACCTTAGAAAGTGCATCTAATGCCTATTTGCTGATCGTATTAAAGCCAAACTTTCAGCTTGGAAAGGAACGATTCTCCCTATAATGGGAAGGGTGCAGTTGGTGAACACTGTTATCCATGACATTCTTTTATATAGTTTTTGTTTGTATTCCTGGCATGTTGCTCTTATAAAATCTTTAGACACCTAGATTCGAAATTTTATTTGGTTTGGGAACATCTCTTTAAAAAAAAGTGGTGATAGTAGCTTGGAGAAAGGTTTTCCAACCCATTGATGATGCTAATTTGGGTTTGTGTTCTATAAAAGACATTAATAGTGTTTGGCAGTTGATGCTTTCATGGGATTTCATTTCTTTGGGAACTCAATGGTCTAAACTAATGCGTAATAGAGCTCTTCAAAATAATTCTCTGTCAAATAATGCGTAATTCTCTGCCAAATAACTGGGTATTAGAGCTCATGTTTATTCAATTCAAGATAATGTTTCCTAGAAGCTTGGAGATGGCCATAATATTAACTTTTAGAATGATTCTTGGTTTTCTCACCCAATTTCTGATTTGCTTTGTATTGCTTTAGAGGTTTGTCCACTTTTTCAGGATAAGGTTAAAGATTTAATTGTTAAATGCACGTGGGTTATCCCCAACATTTTAAACTTTATTATTATGCTTGGTGAGGTTGAGAATGTCGTTATTCGTAAGTTTGAATCCCACGATCGTTTAGTGTGATCTCTTTCCACTTCTGGTAGTTTGAATGTCAAAGATGCTTTTAATTTCCAATGTCGCTCTGGAACTTTTACTCTTTGGGCTAAGCTTATATGGAATCTATGTGTTCCTCTATAGAAACTTCTTTCTTCTTTGGAGAATATACCATGTTAGGATGCCCACTAATGAAAAACTTTGGAAAAAAGGTTGTACCATAGTTTCAATTTGTTCTCTTTGTGGCCATAATGTTGAATCCACTCAACATATTTTGTTTGACTTCTTCCCCTTTTCTCAACAACTTTGGTTATGACTTGGGGGAACCCTTACGACTAACATATTTTTTTCTAGTTTATTGCCAATTTTGCAGGTGTGTGGGTCATATTGGATCCCTCAAGTGCAAGACGTCGTCATATCTATCGTGGTTAATATATTCCGGTGCATTTGGTTTTGTCGAAATCAAGATCGATTTTTCAACAAGGACATTCCTTTACACCATGCGATTTCTCTAATTACTTCTAATGTGTCTCTGTTGAAAACTCTAGCTTTTTACACATATATTCTTCTTTTTCTAAGTCCTCAGTGTTTCACAACTTCTCCTCACAAGTCACTTTCCAAAAGCCCTAAGAATTCTTTAGGTTATCTAGCTGCCTCCTCTTTGCTACATGATTAAGTATAATACAGATGGAGCTACTAAAGGTATCCATGGCCCTTCTACTTGAGGTGGTCTTTTCAAAGATCATAGTGTCGCTTCTCTTGGGTGTTTCACAATGCCTCTAGATACTCATAATGAGGTCACTTTCCAAAAGCCCTAAGAATTCTTTAGGTTGTCTGGCAACCCCCACCTTGCTACATGATTAAGTATAATACAAATGGGCTACTAAAGGTTACTTGTGATCTACTATTTGAGGCGATCTTTTCAAAGATTGTAGTATCGCTTCTCTCGGGTGTTTCACAATGACTCTAGGTACTCGCAGTGCTTTATTTGCGGAGCTTATGGGCACCATTTGGCAATTAAGATAAAATACACAACCTTTGGTGATGGTGCGATTCAAGATTAATTGTTACTATTTTCCAGCTTGGTCCTTGGAGACTTCAAAATAGGTGGAAAAAACGTATTCATCTTAACTCTGAAATTAGTTTTCGCTATTGACATATTTTAAGGGAGGGAAATTATTTTGCTCACTTATTGGCCAATATTTGTATTTCATGTCAAGATTTTTTTGGGTGGAACGTTATTCTTCCTTTCATCTTAAAGAAGTTTTTTTAAGAATATAATTAATCTTCCTAGTTATAGATTCTCTTGAGCGGTTCGAGTATAGTTGTTGCCCTAACTATAACAATCGAAAAGAGATAAAACAAAATATCTATCAATGATGTAATGGAGCATACCACCCAGTCAAATCCAAATGTAATACGCATAGGAGGAGTTGAGGAATAAATTATTTGAAGCTTCATAAGCATTGGAGTAAAGACTACCCATAAACACCATAACACACCCTTTATTCCACAAAATATCATGAAGAGGAATTTTGGTGTGTATCAATCTCCACGAAAAAAAAGATATTGAAGGAGAAATTAACTTGTTGCATATAATCCTAGCCCAAATGGTTGGATTAGCTTGAAGTTTTAAATGCAAATAGGCTTCCTTGGCTGACAAAGTATCAACATTTGAGTGGATCCTTACAAGTTGATCCTATTCAGTTTTCAAGGAAAAAGTATCCTGCTAATTTTGACACAAAAGGAGAAGAAACTTATTAGCAGCGTAAGGTGGGATGTTCCATTCACCATCCAAAATAATATCAGCAATAAAGCATCCAGAGCATCATGCAAGTGATGAGGAACATCTAACATATCAACAATGGGAGTTTCAACCAGTGTTTTATTTAAGAGTGTTTTAACTTCAGAAATTCACAATTTTTCATATTGGTAGGTTTAGCTCTCTAAAAATCCTTTAACACTTATAACTTAGTCAGTTTGGTTTGCTTTGAAACTCAAAATGTTTAATTCATCGGTCAAAATCATTCTCAATGGACAAAGTTAGATCAAACTTCTATTTTATTCTTATTTTATAGAAAATACACTTTTTTGAGTATTAATTATATTCGAATCAAATACCCGTGGTATGAACAACAAAGAGTCGTTCACTCTACAATCCGAGTGTCTAATATGTGAAATCATGGATTAAAGTACGAGGTAAGTTTAACTGTTAACACATATTAAATAGATGAATAGGTGTATTATATTGGGATGTCCTATGATCTCTCAATCTGCATTGACCAATTAATTTGTTAATATGAGTGATATTAATCTAGAATTACGTTAATTAAGTTAATATTGTTGATGTTTTTAATATGATGATAATAAACGTTAATCTATCGCGGCATACTTAGTCGCATATATGAGTCGAGTATTGTTAAACAGTGACTGTTGGTGATGATGATTATGTTTTGCATGCAATGTGTTGCATTCATATAATACGACATGCTTGGGGTTGTTTTGTGCTAGAATCGGAGCTCTACAATCAAGGAGACCTTGAGGGAGTTGTCAATAGAAAGGTCTTACGTAAATGTAAGGCACCAAGGAAGTGGTTCCTTTGAATATTGAATCACCCTAACTAGACTCTATTGTTTGTAGGGTAACAGGTGGTTTTACTATCCACATCAACTCGGAGTTAGATGGATCCAATGTGGTGTAGTTGATGATTATGATGTATATTGCGTTATCATGCATTGTTGATGTTGTTATGTGTTATATATGGTGATATTGATTGTGCATTTAATTTACCCTACACCATTGATTATATTTTGAGAATGATGACTCACTGTCGTTTGTTTCCTATGTGGCTGCTTACACACTACGTGTGGGGTAGATGATGAAATGATAACAGATGAACCAATCGAGAATTAATAAGGAAGAGGCAGAGTGATGAGCATACCACCAATGTAATAGATAGTAGTTTATTTTTATTAGTTGGCGACATGTTAATCGACCAATAACTTTGGAATTTGTATAAAGTTAATTCTGATTAGTGTGACAATTTGGAATTTTGCTCTCTCATTATATTTTTCACGAGTTGGGCATTGTCCCAATTAAAAAAAAAAAAATATATATATATATATATATATATATATTAAAAAATCTTAATTTTAATATTAAAGTAAAACAAGTTCAAACTCAAATATAGTATAAACTGGATTTTTGATAATTTTCCAACCTATTTTCCATACTTTTTATTAATTAATTAAATGTCTTAGAAAAAGAATTTGAAGTTGATAAAACAATTTTTCATAATGATTTCTATGCTTCAAAAAATACAGAAAAAAGAACATGGTTTTTCAAAACCTTTTTGAAACAAAGAAAAGAAATTCAAAATGAGTTTTATGAATTTGTTTTACAAAACAAAATCCATATTTTATTTTTTGATTGGTTTGAAATTTATACAACACAACTAAATTTTCTATCCATTCAAAAAAAACCAAAATTATGTAAATCTCATAACAACTAGAAGTAAAATTCCAGAACGCCCGTGGAAATTGTTGTTTGGGCGCCGACTTGGTCAATTTTAAATTACCATGCTAAGACCCATGGTAAAAAGAATTATGTAGAGAACAGCATGAGGGGGTGAAAAATGCGTTCTCTGTCTATGGGTTTGTATTGAGTTTTGTAAAGTTGGAAGCTATCTTGTACTTCCTGTTTTAGAATTTCAGGGATGGAGCCATATAGTTTCCACCAATGGGCAAACCATTGAGGGATTTTTGATGCATCCATGGTAAGATTAAAGAAAAATAGCCAGGTATGACTAAATTTCTTGTTTTGGATGAGGAAAACATTGTACCAGACCTGTTGGTAGTCCCAGTAATTGAATGTTCTGCAATGGTTTATTGTGGTTTTGAAGTCAAGTGGGAACTGTTTTGGGGTATAAAGGTTTCATCCCCATTCTGAAGGTGGGATTATTTTATGAATTTTTGCAGTGGAGTAGTCCACCGGTCCTTCTTTTGGGTTGTCTTGAATTGTTACTGATCCCGTCAATTCAAGAATAGATTTATAGTAAGACTGGAGTTTTGATAAGTCTCATGGTTTGAAATACCAGCCTTTTGGGAAAATTTTTGAGATGACCAATTGAGGATTTCTGCTATAATAGTGATCCTCTATTGTCCAAATATTTTGAAATTCTTTTTTGACGAAATACTCATATTTTGGTTTAAAGTTTGCTACAACAATCTGAGATTCATTTGGTTTTAAAGTAATTTTGGCAAATTCCTCTTTAGGAAGTTTTGAAATGATTTTACAGGATGATCACTCCTGTGAAGGTTTTGAGATAATCTTTTGAGAAGGGGTTTTTGAAGATTCTCCCTTTTCAAGTTTTTGAGAAAATGGTAGTTCCATCAAGAAACATTCAATCTCTTTTTGGAGCTCCCGGAGCCTTGCGGCTTTTTGCAAGTTAATGTCGTCTGCTATTAAACTTTTGATTTCTACAAAGTTTTGGGGTGCCATAAGTTGTTGGCCTTTAAGCCATTTTTGGATTTCATTTTGTGTTTCTTCTTCTACTACTTTTGCGCAAGACTTGATGGGTTTTGCAGAAGAAATAGGTTTTGGGTTTTCTTGTGGTTGGTCCTGTTGGACCTCAATTCTTTTGGATTTTCTAGGCATCACTCAAGTCCTGTTTTGGAGAAATTTTCTGGTTATAAAATCTGGAATTGAGTTTTGGTCTCCTTTAATAAATTCAATGTCAAATAAAAATACTAAGGATAGCTTGCCATCTAGCAAAAAATTGTTTTGATGCAATGTTTTGAACATCGTTTTGTAAAACTTCTTTTGCTGATTTACAGTCGAAGCGAAGTAAAAAATTTTGATTGAGTAAATTACTTTGAAATTTTTTGATGCACATGACAATTGAAATAATTTCTTTTTTAATAGTAGAGTAATTCTTTTGACAATGATTCCAGTGTGCAGATATAAACTGAACAATGCATTCTTTGTCATTTAATTTTTGTTTAAGAATTCCCCCATATTCTATATCTGACGCATCAGTTTCAACAATTTTTTGTGCTGATGGATCTGCTAGATGTAGGCAAGGTATTTTTTTAACTTGTTTTTTGATTAATTGGATGGTTCTAGTGTGTTCTTCTGACCAAGCGATAGGGTTTTTCTTTAACCTATCATGGAGAGGTTTTGTTATTCTATTGATGTTTGGACAAAAATCTAAGACATAATTTAGGCTTCCCAAAAACCTTTGTAATTGGGTTTTGTCAAGAATTTTGTCCGGAAAGTTATCCGCGAATAATAAGGACCTTTCAATAGGGGTTATGGTGCCATGAGAAATATAATGTCCTAAAAAACGAATTTTAGTTTGGAAAAGGGAAAGTTTTGATTTTGAAACAACCAGTCCATTTTTCTTAACAACCATAAAGAAAGTCTTAAGGTGTTTAAAATGTTCTTCAATTGTTTCGAAAAAAATTAAAACATCATCAATATAGAGGATGCAAAATTTAGAAAATAGATGAAAAATATCATTCATAATTCTTTGGAATTCTGAAGGAGCATTTTTTAATCCGAAGGGCATTATGGTCCATTCATATTGTCCAAATGGAACAGTGAATGCAGTTTTGTTTCTATCTTTTGGATCAATCTGTATTTGTCAAAATCCTGATTTCATATCGAATTTTGAAAATACAAATGCAGAATGCAGTTTTTGCAAAAGATCTTTTTTGTTTGGAATTGGATAACGAATCCATTTTAGAGCTTTATTTAAGGGTTTATAGTTAATTACTAGCCTAGGTGTTCCTCTTTCTATTTTTGAATTTTTGTTAACATAGAAAGCTGCGCAACTCCAGGGAGATCTAGATTTTGTAATTAGACGTTTTTGTTCTAAATCTTGGATCTCTTTTTTGCAATGTTGTTCTAGCTCATAATTCATTTGGATAGGCCTGGCTTTAGTTGGGATTTGTTTGTCAGAAAAATCGTTTTCATATGGTAAATCTACCATGTGTTGTTTTCTATCCCAAAACGCATTCGGCATATCTGAACAAATTTCACTTTCAATTTTCTTTTGTAATTCAGAAATTTTTTGTTTTATAAAATCCTTTTGTAATTGTTGTTCAATTCTAAGAAAGGAAACATCTTGTTTTAGAAAACATAAATGTTTTTATTTTCCTTGAATTAAACAATTCAAGTCATTTTTATAAACAGAACAAGCTTTTAAAAGATTTAAATTCTTTGTTATGGATTTCTCAATAAAAGGGAAAACAATTTTGGTTGCTTTTGTTTTGCAGGAAATACTATCATAATTGACAGAATAGGGAGTTATCATGTTAATGAAAGGAGTCCCTAAAATGACAGTATGAGATATATTTTCTAATAAAACAAAAGGAGTTTTAATTGAAACCTTACCATTTTTTATGGAAGCTTCAGTTTTATTTTTATAATCATTTTGGAGTTGTTAGCGACAACAAGTTTTTCATTAGTTTTTTGTAGGAATCTATCTGGAACAATGCTGCTTTTTAAGCAGTTTAAATCTACTCCCGTATCAAAAAGTGCAATTGTTTCAAATTTGAAATTTTCTGAAAAAACTAAAGTGATTTTGATTAAATATTTTCTTGTAGTTATAGATCTTAAAACAAATAAGAAATCTTATGAGATTTCTTCCAAGTTTTCAATTTTGTTTTCTAAGGGTATTGAAAAATCTTTCTTTTCTCCTTCTTCTTCTTCCTGTTCTGAGTCAGAAGAGGTTTGATTTTGAATTTGGGAAAGAAGATTTTGAAGAATGTTTGAATCAGTTTCTTGTTTTTGCTTAAGAGTTTTTAACTCTTGTTTCACTAGTTTAATTTCTTCTTGAAGAGATTGGATAGTAACAGGGTTCTGGGATTTTCTTTTTGCTCCTAAGATATTTGTTAAATCATAGGTGGTTTTGTATATATATCCAAATTACACCTCACATGTTATAATAGTAGTTACTCTCATTCAATATAATCTTATCAATTAAATTTTTTTAATCAATTGTTAGATTGAATGTCACTTTTGACAATAATCTACTATTATTTTTTATATGAACAAGATGTTCAAGATTTATGGTAATGATATAATTGTATATAATGTTAATATTGACGGATAGTTATAACATATGATATTATCATTAGATTAGTGGCAAATTTGTAGATATGATTTGTATTATAGTAACTTTGATATTATTGAATGAGTATAATTGTTAGTATAACTCTTTAGATGTAATTTGATTTTTTTTCCAAAACCAGCTCCAAGACCAAGTCACTAAAGCAAGGAATTTAGACCTTAAAATATATGTTTACTTAACAACAAATTAAAAAAAAAAAAAATCAAACTCAATAATTAATGATATCATTAATTAT
>JBBPBQ010000002.1:17741811-17896318 GCA_037974755.1 Cicer yamashitae
TCAAAAATTTCAAACAAAACTCATAAAATTAATTATCATCCTCAATATAATGCAAATTTCATCAAATTCATAACTCAAATCTTTAAAATCTCATATTTTCATCTCTAACAACATCAAATAAAGAATGAAAATATGAGTTTATTTGAATATTTAAGTTATGAATTTGATGAAATTTTTATTATATTGAAGAATATAATTAATTTTATGGGTTTTGTTTGAAAATTTTGATAAATTTTTTGAATTTTTGTAAAAATAAGGATAATATTATTGACATTTTAAAACATAAAAGATCAAATTGTCACTTAAAATTAAAATAACGGATCGAGAAGAAAAAAAAAGATAAAAGAGTAAAACGTTAACTGAAATTAAGTTAAGGGATCATAGATGTTATTTAGCCATATATATTTTAATATTTATTGTAGATGTAGAAAAAGATGTAACATATTAAGATATGTTAATAAAGAAATAATTAATATTATTAAAAAAAATTAAAAGAAAAATTATGCAAAGAGACAAAAACAAAATCTCAAAAGAGTCTTAATTTTGAAGATGGAGATAATATATAATAGTTATTCGACATATTTACAGTAAAAAAATACTAGTCGACATATAACAAATAGTTTTGGGAGAGAGAAAAAGTATAGAAATGACAAAAGACTCAAAGACTATATATAGCCGATGATAAAGAAAAAAGTTGGACAATTTTTCCACCTTTTGACTATGTGCATTAGAAAAATATCGCATGATTTACTATGAAAGCAAATTTGAATTATCTTATCTCACTATAATTTCGAAAATAAAATATAAAATGTATTTCACAAATCAAAACACCCTAATGTATGAATCTTGTATATTTGTACTACTTTGCATCACTTCCTTTTCACCACATTTTAAGTAACTTTTTTTCTTAAAATATTTCCACCAACAAAACCTTGATTAGGATCATTTTTTGTTGTTGACAAAATTAGAACCATTTGTTAATCTCGAGAAGAGCTATATGTTAATTGTTTGTAGAGGATTCTAAGAATCCCCATGTGATTTGAAACGTGAAATATTTTACATTTTATACCAAACAAAAGAAACATTTGGCATATAGTGTGCCACGGGTTATCCTATTGTTTAGCTTTAAATTAAAATTTTCCTAGATAAGGAGAGAGAAGTAATTAAGGGAACTAGAAAATGAAAAAGTGTGTTGAAAATAAGTTGCAAAAGTGGTCTTGCTTTTTTAATCACTCCATTTTATCCGGATCTAAAAAAGGGGAAAAAAGAGCTAAAGAAAGACCTAGCATATATATAAATATAGAAAAACATTAAGTCATTTTTTTTGGTATGATTTTTAATTTAAAATATATTTTGTATAGTTATATCAAATTTTGAAAAAAAATTATAAATTTAAAAAAATCATAACTAAAGTAAGAACTATAAAAAAAACATTAGAAAATGCATGTTCATAAATATATTGTTTATGATATGGTCCCATTGAGGGACAAGAGCGTGATATTGGACTTTCTAACTACCATACCTAACCCTAATATCACAGTTGAAGATTTTATGCCTTGTTATACACTATTGCAAAACCATGTGGGATTGTGGTCTTATGCTACCCCACCTCGTGATTTCTGGTCATATTCATCATATCTCTTTCTCTCTCTTTGTTAATCTTTGTCATCCACACGTAGGCATGGGGAGAGAACAAAGGAACATGTATTGAATATTTTGAGACTAGAATTGATTTGTTCTTTTGTTGTTTTTTCATTAGAACCTACCTACTATTACCTATATGCTATGGTATGGCCTACCAACATTGTATTGGTCCCAAATGAAATTCATCTTGAATCTTTTACATTAAGCAAAATTACATCGTTCTTCCTTTGAGTTTAGTCATATTTCTATTTAGATTTTTTAAACTATACTATGTTTGTATCATTAATTTTTTGTTTTATTTTTAATAATGAATAATACGATGAAAATATTTGATCACTAGAAACTCTATCAAATATTGCAATAATATGTCTTTCATATTACACTTTATAAATTGTCTATATTTTTTGATAG
This sequence comes from Cicer yamashitae, assembly GCA_037974755.1. Classification (NCBI taxonomy): domain Eukaryota; kingdom Viridiplantae; phylum Streptophyta; class Magnoliopsida; order Fabales; family Fabaceae; genus Cicer; species Cicer yamashitae. Next base: position 17,743,867 of record JBBPBQ010000002.1, read on the forward strand.
AGTTTAATATACCTTAAAGGTAATCAACCATGTGATGTTTTGATTCATTGATCTTCACATTTCATGATCATAATTCAAGAAAATTGTCAAACTTAAAGGATTCCATGCATTATTTAATATACCTTAAAGGCTAATGATGTAAAGTAAATGTAATTTAAAGGATCGAACAAGGAAAAAAAATTAAACAACCTAAAGGAGAATTGAGTTAAACTTAAAGGACTATAAGTGTATTTTTTTTTTCTTTTAAATTTTTGTTTCGTTATAATATTGGAGATGAAAACAATGTGATTATGATTGGATCATCAAATTTGAGTTAAAACAATCATATAAGGAATTACCGAAAATCTTAATAATATCTAATTCTTCATGTAACTAAATCTTGAATTCTTACAATGCATGGAAAAATTATATTGTAAAAGTAATGGTTAAAGTTTTCGAACAAAATTACATTAAAGACTTTATAAAATTGTATAAATAAAAGTGTAAAAATTATTTAATGTAAAATTGATATTTTAAGACGTTGTACAGCATGATCGTCCAACTCAATCCAATTCAATACTTGTTGAGACCTAAAACAAACTCTAAATCAAGACTTTACTAAAAATAATAAAGACATTTTAATGCTAATTAATAATAATATTTTATGATAAGTTGTTTTAAATTTTACCTTTGTGTTTTAGATGTAAGTTTTTCTAATTATGTGAATAAGTGTATCTTTTTACACTTATGATTCTGTTTAGTTGATGTACTTAAATGTTTTTTTTATATCTAAAATACTCAAAAATTAGACAACTAAAAAATGACATTACCAAAAGAAAAAATAAAAACAAAGAAACATCACACTGTCTTAGTATTAATTACTAACAAAAAAATAGAAACAAAATACAGCTTCACATGTGTGAAATAAATAAAAACATAAATAATATAAAGCGGAAAAAATTCTATATACAAAAATTCTATAAGTTCAAATCGACATAAGAGCATGTTAGCACCTGTCTTTTCGTCGGTATTTAAAACAAAAATTATTTTTTAGTATAAATCAAGTATTTGTAATCATTTCTATAAAGACTAATCTTTCAAATTAAGTAGAATTACAATTAATAACAAAAATTAATTTACTAAAGAGTTTTAAAAAATTTATATTCTCGTGACAAGATTTGAATCCAATACCTCTAATATTAAACCGGAAAAGAGTCCAATCGACTCATCATGTTGTTTGGGCAAATGAAAATAGTTTGGTATTGGCCTATGGTTGCTACATTAATATTGAAAATACTTTGGGCAGCACATGGAGATGCAGATGGAAATATACCAAACAAAGTTCCAATAAATGCCACTTTTTGTCTGCACTATTAAGCACACCCCTCATGGTCAAACGCATTGTAATAAATTTTATGTACTGAGTGTAACAAACTATACATAATGTCACATTTCTTTTTTTTGCAATATGTTGGTCTTTGTGTGTCCAAATTTTAATTTGTGTGCAGTTTTTTTGTCACCCCAATGAAAGGAAAGAGTTTAGGCAAAAAATAAATAAATAAATAAAGAAAAGAATAAATAATGTTATGGTGGGGAGGGAGGAGAAGCTTTGGTCAGGTCGTTCACGTGATGGCAGTGATGTTTATTCAGAACACACACATGGAAGCATATCTTCAAAGGACAAAACCAAATCTTTATTGTTTTATCAATTTTCTTTATGGAAATTTGAATGATAAAAAAGTAAAATTAACGAAAAAAATAGAAGATTAGAATTAGTTTTTTTTTAATTTATTTTATTAAATATAAAGATAACTTTTTTATTAATTTTTAATAAATTAATAATTTATTATTTTTTAATTTTTTTTTTAGATTTGTTTTGTATTAAATTGCATCGCTCTTTTCTTTATTACTTACTTCTTATTACAAACTTAATTAACCTTAGTTCAATTTTCATTCGTACAACTAATTATAACTGCTATATATATTGACAAGTTTGTATGTTTTGACATTATGGTGTTTGTGGAATATTATTCTCATTTCTCCCGGGCTCTATTTCCTCCCACCGAAAAACTCACTTGTAACATCTCTCTACTTTATGGGTTTAATTTAAAATTAGGGTGGATCTAACTTAATCTTTACACAAAACTAATTTTTTAAATATATGTTGGTTTTACAGTGGGATTAGAAAAATTATATCAAATCACATAAATTTTATCGATTTTACTAAAAAAAATAATGTATCTTATAAATTATGTTTAACTATTATCTCTACACAATACGATATTTGAGTTTTTCAAATCCACTCCTTCAAACGCAACATTATTGAATTTGGTTCATAAATATAAGGTGGATTGTCCAAATCAATACACTCTAATTTCATATAATATGTTTTATATTGATCATCGTTAGTCATTATAAAACTGGAAATACCTCGTATTCATGAACTTATTTTTATGACATATCTCATCTAATGTCTCTCTCACGTTTAATATTGGACATTTAGTACGTGACCTAATAGTAGGTGACCTAAGAAATTTTAGATACGCTTTGATATTATCTTAATATTTAAGATAGGCTTAATTCAAGCCTTGCAAAATCAATTTTTAAGATGAATGCACCTCTTGAATTTTTCTCAATACTATGCGATAGAAATACCAAAATTAGATTAAAAAAATTAATAATAATAATAATAATAATAATAATAATAATAGAACATTATCATTTTTAGTTATCATGTTTAAATTTGATAATTGTATTTCTTTAATGAATACTTTTAATTTTCTAAATTAGACCTCTACTAATTCGAGTATGAATTAGACAGACACGTTTATTAAGGGAAAAAAAATTCATTCTTATTTTCAGATCAATTATTACATGATGAAAACTTTTCAAGTACTACTATACATGTGCTTGGTAAGAGTTAAGAGAAGTTACAATGGACAAAACAATATTTAAAAGTTGCACAATTCTTCATCAATTTTTTTACTTTTTGTATAGGTTTTTCATTTCACTATCTTACTATATAAATAAAGAACATAATATTAATTAATAGTATGAGCATGCACATTTTTATAAAAAACTTCCAACCACAAGAGACGCATTCGTTTCCTGTTTTTCCATTTTTGAACAGACAGAAGCACGTTGCTCTTACAATATTCATATGGCTTCAAAGGTACCAAAATATCATCAAAATTTATCACAGCAAATTGGGATTTCTATTTTCTACAAGGATTCAACTTTCAACCATTTTTATAACCATATGCATAGCATAATATAACTACTCATTGTGTCAGCAGTGGTGGGCCCAGCACAAATATGTCTTCCTTTATTACACATACCCTTTAATAGATGAAAGTAGTACCTTATTAAATTTTGTAAAACATATTCTTATACGAGTTTGTGAGTAAGAATTGATTCTTATGTATTGCATTATAACATTTTATAACACGTGTATGAATTGATTTTAATTCATTAACTTATATTTAGCATATTATGTTAGATAGGTTTAGCTTAATTTGTTTTTTTTTTTTTCAAATGGAGCTCTAATTTAAATTCTAATTATAACTAACAAGAACTTTTCAGTTAAAATAAATGTGTACTCAATTGGAGACTTAGGTGAGTGTGAGATAAGAATAAAAAATGTGTACTTTTCTTAAGAGAGTATAAATTATTTTATAGTAGACTTATTCGAGATATTAGACGTCAATTATATTAAACACTTGTACATCATATATTGTGTACCAATTATTGTCTTATCTTACTCAAACGGTGGTGCCTAATCAGACGAGAGAGACATATGCCCTTAATTGGATTTACATGCATTAATTCGACTTTGTTATTGATCTATAATAGAAGAATCTTAACTTAATTCACAACACAACATAAAATTAAATTTAACTTAGATTCATAAAAGGAATGGTGATAGAAAGCTATTCCTTCCAAGATTATATAATGATCATAAGATTATTTCTATTTTTCACAAGTAGTGTTTGTTAAAATGTCTATCCATCTTTAATCTTATTACTAAAAAATATTATCCATACTGATTTTATTTTTATAGTTAGACATGTGCTAGTGACTTTGACTACTTGAATTCAATCTTTGAATATTTGATCTTACAATTTGTTGTTGTAAATATTCTACATCGATACGTGATGGCACATCTTGAAAAGTACTCTAGTCTATAGAGAGAATCACATGATGCAAAATATAGTCCCACAAAATGCATACCATACAAGTTGAATATAACCCCACACAACATGTGTAGTCCTCTCCATGCTTTTAGTAACGACAAGACATAGATTGAATGGTCAAACATTTATATCATTCCCGTCAAGATATATTATTTAATTTTGAAGTAATACTCTTAATGTAATAAAACCATAATACATACTACGTGTAATTATAGAAAATTATAAGTGTATGAAATTTATCACTCTAGTCAAGTCTTTTTAACGATGGAACATGTAGCATATATGGTTCCGCAGTATGAAACATCTAGCAGCTATTAGCCAAGTGGATGATTTATCATTTACGTCAACAAAAAAAAAAGTGGATGATTCATCACCCATCACTAGGACATAGTGCACTGTTACACATGCTTTGCTACCCGTGATTTAAAAAAAATAATTATGTTTTGTCAAAAAATTAATTATTTCCAAAATAATTAAATTAATACACGTAGAGATCCAAAGACTAGTAAAAAAAACACAGCATAAAATATTTAAAGCGGTGCCAAAAGCTAAAACATGCATAATATATATATTGTTGCATTAAAATTAAAATAGCGTAGAAGTCAAAACAATGGATCTTATTTTAGTCACACAAAAAAACAATGGACCTTACAGACAAATACCAAGTATAATAATATAAAAATTTAATTTATATATGCACTAGGAATCCCACTATTCCATAAACTATAGTATATATATCAACATTTTATATTTTGTAAGTTCTTTCATCCAAATGGCTGTAATTGTTTTCTTTTTTTGGTCTAATCCTATTGAACACCGACTAATCCAAATCAAATCAGATACTTTTATTTTATTCACAAAACTTAAATTCAAAGTTTTACCAAAGGAAACCCAAATTTTTTGTGAAATTGAACCAACCAACGTTAGAGTCCCCCACATATAGCTAACTCTTGTTTCATTGCATTGCATATTTATTCCAATTAACCTACCCAACAACTGTTGGGCTCTCTATGGTTAGGATTGATTTGCTTAACTTGAAGATATGAGGAGGGAAAAAACTGAAACAACCGAATTTCATTAAATATAAAACAAATAAAATCCAATCGAATATATTTGATAATATATTTTATTTAGATTGGATAGTTTTATTTAATTATGAGCACCTTAACAATATCTCAACCGAGCACATGACCACATATGCAAATTTAATGAATGTTAGACTTGTCAAATATTAAGATGCATGCCCCCCTTACCAAAGAAATATAAAAAACAAATTTGCTTTTTTGCCTCTTGATGAATTCTGAATTTTTTATAAGTGATAACTAAGTTTAGAAATATTATATTAACGATATTCCTATTGAAGCAAGTAATTTATTTTATTAATAATAATAATAATAATAATAATAATAATAATAATAATAATAATAATAATAATAATAATAATAATAATAATAATAATAATAATAATAATAATAATAATAATAATAATAATAATAATAATAATAATAATAATAATAATAATAATAATAATAATAATAATAATAATAATAATAATAATAATAATAATAATAATAATAATAATAATAATAATACAAACTAAGTACATTCTCTTGATATAAATAAATTAAACTAATCAAAATGAGCACTAGCAAAGGAATGGATGCTATTAAGACAGCACGATAAAATGGTTAACGATGTCTGAGTCATAAGAATGGTTTGTTATAAAAAAAAAGGAGGAAGTTGAAGTCATTTTCATATCATGAATAGGCAAAACCAACCAATAATGGGCCTAAGAAACTGACTATACCGTGGATGTTAATCACTATGATAACCATATTATAGAGAACGTTTCTTCTCCACCCTCAATATTTTTAAATACACAAAAATATAAGTTAAAATTAGTCGGTCTAGATGTGTAAAATATAACTCCAGACTACCTAATCCTAATCCGGACAAAATTTAGGGATTTTTGAGAATATTTGAAGTGAGAAAAGCATCTTTCTATAACAGAAATGAAGAAAAGTTGATACGATATTGCATAGCCATACACATCAATTTCCTGTTCAAAACAAAATCAATGTATTTTTCCTTCTTAATCTCAATATGCAAGAAAAGGTTAGAGGATATACTGGCAAAGATATAGAAGCCATACACTAGGTTACGTTGTCTATATCAAAACTCTTTGGTCTAATGACAGTGCTACCCACACCCCATGTTTTTGCTACCTACACTCTCCCGCTTAAAATTTTTACTACTCAAAAATACTCCTTCCCCACACAATATACACACCTTCTCATTCATTTCCTCCATCATAAATTCAGACACTATGATCTCTCCCCTTTCAGCTGTCTTATTCTGCAAGTTACCCTCTATACAAAGACCATCTCTATCCACGGGAGGTCAGATCAACAAGAGTTTGACCTCGTAACTTTAAGGGATGAAATTCAAATTCACTCAAAAATAGTTGTAAAATGGTCATTAATGTTACTTAATAATAATTTTTTCTTCCCCATTTTTTTTATTTAAAAAAGACCACCAATCCACTCCTTCAATGTTTTATATGGCTTACAGAAACTTAGTTAAACGGTATGATAGGCTTTCAGATATTAAAAAACCCCAACATATCCAAAAAATTGAGTTTCCATAAGCTAAATAAACAAAACAAATTTACATGAGCACATGCACGGGAGAAAGTTGTCGCATTGATGTGGTGTCTCGCCAAAAAACAAAGAAAAATGGAGTTGTGGGCTACGGTTCTATTCAGAAAGGAAATTGAGGAGGTGTGCATACTATGGGGAAAAGTATAAAAGGGTAAAAGTCAAGGAAGGGAGATTGGTAGCAAAAACTGGAGGTGTAGGAAGCACTGTCTTGGTCTTTTCATTAACAAACTTGTTAAGCCCACTTTGAATGGGTCTAAAAAATTAGGAGAGTTTATTCCAACAGTTACTTTTAACCTCTCATATGTTTCTAAAAAATCACAGCTCCATCTAGAAATATACTTCAGGAGGGCCAAAAAAAAAAGTCCAAAAGTACACATATGGAAGGCAAAAACAAAAACCATGTTTTTCTATGTGTACTTCTAAGGAGTGTGTGGAGGTGGGAAAAGTCCCATTTTATCCTCCCAACTAAAGACGAAAATTCGGCTGACTATGTGCAAGGGTTGAATTTCTAAGATCATTTAAAAAAAGAATTTGAATTAACTTATTTTGAACTAAAAAAAAGTGCCAAAGCGTTGTGCAATTTTGGTAATTAGACAAGATTTATAATAAGACATCATTTGATTTGTGTAACTCATCCTACAGAAATATTTTGATGGTCATAGTACTAATTAATTTAACATGATAATTAATAATGCAAACATTAGATCAATAAAAATCATATTCTATTGAAAGTTACCTGAATTTCACTCTGTGTAGTTGATTCCTTCAGGATTGGAACCGAAATTTTGAACATTCAGGTTTCGTCCAAGGAGTTGATTTATTCTCATACACTCATTTCAAAATACCAAAACAGAAATGGCGATATAAAAAAATAACTAAAGCAGTAACCGAAAAAGGCCAAAAATAGAAACAAGTAACCCACCAAGGAGACATAATCTAAGAACCTTCTTCCTCTTCCTTGGACTTAATGAAGTAAAGTGGGATAAAGTTGCATCTAAAATAGATTCACCATCCAGAAAATACACCTGATAATAGCATCACAATCAGATGAAATTTAACAATAGAAACAAAAAGCATCTTCTGGTCTTAGAAAGTTAGAAGTTATGCATCAAAAGGATTGCACACACATTATGCATCTCTTTCAATCTTTGTTACTCCATCAACAAAGTTTTCTTTCTAAAACATCCAACCTCTTTGCCTCAACCTTGGAAATAGCAACAAAAAAAAAAACATATATTTAATATTTTATTATTTTCCGGGCATTATTGTAACAAATTTTCATTGAAGGCCTACTGTTTTCCTTAACTAGAATCTAATTTATAACTATTTACTTTAGAAACTCGAAATCCTTCATAATTCCACCCAGTTTAAAACCCACCTTGCAGCAGGCTAACTGTATTCTCATAATTTATTGAACATCAATTTAGATCTGAAGTGATAAGGAAGGAGAGGGTTCAATCTCTACCCCTAGCATAATAAACAATTAGCCTAGTCAAACAAGTGTTTTCAAGTAATTGCTCCATTTTTATGTTTCTATTCTAACTTTTGTTCTCTTCATTGAACAGATTGCTGTCTGCTGTGAAGCTATCTACTAACCATTATGTTAGATGTCAGTAAATGAAAATAAAGCATTCAAAGAAATATGAAATAAGGTTGCATATATCTACGGATAATTTTCACTTATAACTCACATATGCAGAACCGATGTTTGAGATAAGGCAATTTCTAACATAAGCAAGAAGAAGTTCATCACTTACTGGTAAACCATTAAGAAGAGCCAGAGCTAGAGAGACATGGAATGTCCATATTAATATCCTTTCTATAAAATTTGGAAAATATGCAACGATCTTTGGTCCCCAGCGAGGCTGATATGACGTTAGCTGAACTGAATGTGCCATTGAGATAACATCACCAACAAATATAAAAGTGGCACCACAATTAGTTTCCTTAGGGCCAGAAGTTTTGGAAACTGGAAACGTGTTTTCTTCATGCAAGCATTCATGAGAAGGACTTGAATATGTGATCTCAACCCATACCATTCCAGGCTCCTGAATTGGAGCCAAACAAAACTCATCCTGTAAAAAAGATCAAGCAAATATTCAGTCTGCATTATATCTTAGTGTCTGAGTACAGTTTAAGAGCAAGAGAGTAGAGAGAAACTAGAAAGGTTATTCACATTCAGATAATTATCTACCTGCGAGCAAGAACAGCTACTTCTCTCTGATGTAGCTATCCCCCAGCCATCACCACACTTATCAAGTTTGACAACGTCTTTAGCGTTTAAGCAGTACATATTCCATCTCCCATTGGATTGATCAGTTTCACTCTGACCATCATCCAGTGTAATATTGTCAGAACATAAAATTTTTACAAAAGCGGAAAGTTCACTGGGACAAACATGTTGATTTTCCGGAAAATTAGTAATTTTGCTTGCTTCCATCACAATACTAGGGACACAGTAACCCTTCCTTTTATTGAGAACACCCAAGTCTCCAGTGTGCTGGGAAATATTTACATTTCTAAGCTGGATGTCATATGTCAAAGTATTAAGCTTCAACCACTCTTGTGTATTTCTGATAGGTACATTATCCACTGATTGAATAACATCACCAGGAACCAAATAACCAAACAAAGGTGAAGTTGGGGGTACATCCAAAACCTGTCTCACATATAGCCACCACACATGCAATAAGAAAGATGACGTTTACACAAAGAAAATGATAAATGTAAAATGATCTAGAAGTTGTACCATTGGACCATGACCACTGCTGTAAAAGGGAAACAAGATCAAGGGCAGGAGGAACAATGCCAATCCGCAGGCTGCACAACACTAGAAAAAGGTTGAAGTTGTAGAAATGCAATAAGCAATCTGAATCATGTAAAAGTCTAAAACAAAATATACAAGCATTCATATACATATCAAGGTTGTTAAACTCGAGTGTTAACTTGTGGAATCGTACTATTCCAGGTGGCCATAAAGAGCTGAAATGAATGTGGAAACGTTTATGCACAGACTCGGGAGCAATAATGTTCGTGCGGAAAAGTGATTGTTTATTCACTTGATAATGAAACTAATTACATAAGGAGTATAAATAGTACAAGTAATTTAATTATGTATAATCATAATAGAGCTGGTGATTAGGAACTGATTCCCTATAAGTGTTATCCTAAAAGAAAATAAAAATAAAACTAAAATCCTAATTAATACATACTAATAACTATACAGATCAGAATCTTATGATTCTGATTTTTGATCTCATAATCAACACTCCCCCTCAATCTGGGTGGTAGATATCTACCATGCCCAGATTGGATCTGATATTTTCATATGTATTGCTTGGGAGAGCTTTCATTAGGATGCCTGTTGTTTGATTGCACGATGGTACATGATCAATACTTATAGTACCATTATCAATTTTCTCCTTTATGAAATGTCGGACAATTTCCACATGTTTTGTTCTATCATGGTGAACCGGGTTCTTTGCGATGCTGATGGCAGCTTTGTTGTCACAATATAACCTCATGGTGTAATTGGTTGGAACTCTGATTTCATCCAATATCTTCTTCAGCCATATCCCTTCACAAATGTCTTGTGCCATGGCTCTGAATTCAGCTTCTACACTGCTTCTAGCAACCACAGACTGTTTCTTACTTCTCCAAGTGACCATGTTTCCCCACACAAAAGAGCAATAGCCGGTAGTGGACTTTTTGTCTGATGTACATCCAGCCCAATTTGAGTCGGTGTATACTTTAATACCTTTATTTGAGTTTTTCTTGAAGTGAAGATCCCTACCTGGTGTACCCTTAAGGTACTGTAGGATTCTATTCACAGCTTTCATGTGAACTTCAGGAGGACTTGTCATGTAGCGACTTGCCATGCTCACGGAAAATCCAATATCAGGTTGAGTATGAGTTAGATATATTAATTTCCCAACTAGACTTTGGTACCTATCTTTGTCAGTTAGAGGACCTTCTTCGAAGTTGCTTCTGCTTACTGATTCCATAGGAGTATTGGCAGCCTTACACCCAAGCATTCTGGTTTCTTGGAGTAAATCTAGGGTGTATTTTCTTTGAGAAACATATATTCCCTTCTTTGAGCGAGCTACTTCCATCCCTAAAAAATACTTGAGTTGCCCCAAGTCTTTGACTTCAAACTCCCTAGCCAAGAGTTCTTTCAAGTGTTTGATTTGCTCACGATCATCACCTGTGGTGACGATGTCATCAACATACACAATGAATAAAGTTACCTTGCCTTCAAATGAGTGTTTGACAAACATTGTGTGATCTGATTGGCCTTGTATGAATCCATCTTCTTTGACAACTCGAGTCAATCTTTCAAACCACGCTCTTGGGGATTGCTTGAGACCATACAAGGATTTTTGAAGCTTGCACACCTTGTTTAAGGTGTTGGATGATTCAAGTCCTGGGGGAATTTGCATGTATACTTCCTCTTCTAACTCACCATTTAGGAAAGCATTCTTAATATCTAGAAGGTGTAGTGGCCAATCCAAGTTTGCAGCCACGGATAGTATGACTCGTATTGAGTTAAGTTTGGCCACTGGAGCAAATGTCTCTCATAGTCTATGCCATATGATTGGGTGAATCCCTTTGCTACTAATCGAGCCTTGTACCGGTTTATGCTCACACCAGCATTGTATTTGATAGAGAATATTCACTTACATCCAACTTGCATTTTTCCTTCTGGTAAAGCAGTAATTTCCCAGGTGTTATTTTTAATCAATATGAACCTCTTCTGCTACGGCTGCTGCCCATTCAGGTTGTTGAAGGGCTTCTTGAACATTTCTTGGAATATATGTGTTATCAAGTGCTGCTACAAATGCCCTGTATTTTTGTGATAGTTTTCCATATGACACAAATCTTTCAATTGGATGTTGAGTACAAGTTCTATTCCCTTTTCTTAATGCAATAGGAACATCACTGTCAGTTGAACTTGTATGGACAGATTCTGAGTTAGGAAGAGTATTACCTGAGAAGATTCCATTTTCTAGAGCCTGGTTAGATTCATGGCTTTGCACCGGAGCAATTTTTGATTCTACCACCAAATTGTTTTTCTTCCTCCTAGTGTAAACTTTCCAATCAGCTTCTTGTGCAGTACTTTCTACTAGTGCAGTTTCAAGGACAGGTTCAAATGGTTTGGTGGGATCTTCTATTTCTATTGGTGTGGAATTTACTGGTACTGTTGGTATGGAATTTATTGTTTATGCTGCTGCAGTTTGTTCCACCATCTCAAAACCCAAAAATTGAAATTCTGTTGTTTCTTTCGGGATTTAAGGTATTCTCCCCCTGAATTCCAACTTTGGAGTAATAAGGTTGATTATCAAAGAAGGTCACATCCATAGTATGGTAAAATTTTCTGGTTGTTGGGGAGTAACACCTATATCCTTTTAGGTGAGGTGAGTAGCCAAGAAAAATACATTTGATAGATTTTGGGTCAAGTTTGCTGCGGAGAGGGTTTAGGTTGTGAACAAAGGCTGAACATCCAAAGATTTTAAATGGGATTGAGGTGAGAACTCTGCTGGTTGGAAAAATAGTTTGGAGAATGGAATAGGGTGTGTCAAAATTGAGGATGCGGGAAGGCATCCTATTTATGAGATAGGTGGCTGAAAGGACAGCTTCTCCCCAAAAATGTTTTGGTACATTTGTGACTAGCATGAGAGATCTTGTTACTTCCAGTAGATGCCTATTTTTCCTTTTTGCGACCCCATTTTGTTGGGGGTATCTACACATGAACTCTGGTGGACAATTCCATGGATCTTAAGGTAGGACTCTAGTGCTGAACTAAAATATTCACGACCATTATCAGTTCTGAGCACCTTAATTTTTGTTTGGAATTGTGTTTGCACTATGGTGTGGAAAAACTCAAATAATTTTCCAACTTCTGATTTCTCTTTCATGAGAAATATCCATGTGACTCTTGTGTGATCATCGATAAATGTAACAAACCATTTAGCTCCAGTAATGTTGCTAGCCCGAGATGGCCCCTATACATCACTATGAATTAAGGAGAAGGGTTGAGAGGGTTTATATGGTTTAGGTGAGTATGTGTTTCGGGTATGCTTGGATAACTGACATACTTCACATTGAAAGTTCATTAGGTTTTTACTGAATAATGAGGGAAACAATTTCTCTAAGTACCTGAGATTTGGGTGACCTAATCAATAGTGCCACAACATTAGAGACTCGTCACTATTTGGAGAAACCACTACACAGGAATTGGATTTGAGTTCTTTGAAGGCATCTTCGACTTGCAAGTAGTAAAGTCCAGCACACTCTTTAGCACTACCAACTGTCTTTCTCGACTACAAAGTTTGAAATTCACACAGATTGGGAAAAAATTTAGCGACACATCTCAAGTATCTGGCCAGTTTGCTAATAGACAGCAAGTTGCAATCAAGTTTGGGCACATACAGTACACAATTCAGAGTAATATTTTTTGAAATAATAACAGAATCTGTACCAGTAACCTTTGATAAGGTACCATCAGCAATCCAAATAGAGGAGTTATCATGACGGGGAGAATAATTGTCAAATATTGTTATATCTCCAGTCATGTGATCCGAGGCTCCTGAATCTATGATCCATGATTTTGGTTTTCCTTTGCTAGTGTGTAAAGCATGTAGAAAATTACCTTTTTGTGCTATTGAAGCTGTACCACATTTTTCTCCAGTAAGAACAATCTACCAGAACATTTTCTACAGAACCTCTATTTGTTCTTTGCTGAATGGAGATGGATCCTGTTTCTCTTCCATTTCTTGTGGGTTGTGTGTTGCATTGCCTCTGATGTCCCTGGGCCAGTGATGAGAAGTTCAGCCCCTTCGATTGAGCCGGCAAGATTTATGCCAGTCTCTGTGGGTGAGACTTCTGTTTTGTTCAGAATTTTATGATTCTGATTTTTGATTTCATAATCAACAGTTCGGATTCGCAATTTAACAAGTTTGATTTTGTTTTTTAATCTGGCCCAAACTCGCAAGAAACCCTTTCTTTATCCTTCACGTTGTTTGTTCTTCCTTCACATTTGAAATAGAGGCAGCACCGGAACACAGCTCTCAAACACGACATGCATGTCTCCGAAAGAGACAAAAATACAGCAAGGGTTGGGGAACAAGAGCGAAACAGCCTTAAAAAAGAGAGACAAGAAATATGGCGTGGATGGAAGTATTTGTAAATTGTAATTGAAAGGCCGCCTTTACAATTTGCTTGAGAATTTGGTAGGGCCCACAAAACGTGGGAATCAGCTTCCATTTCATCTTCTTGACCAGAGACTTTAGCCGATAAGGCTGTATATCGAGAAGAAACCAATCAATTTGGTAATGCACCTTTTTCTGCATTTACCCAATTGTGTGTTGTGTCACGCCCATGTTCAATTTTGTGCTTTATGTAGATTAACCCGTAACTCAATCAGGATATCAACCCTTTCAACCATCATCTAATTAACATCCTTTACTGCAAAAGGAAAAGTTTCTCCTCTTGATTAAAGAGGAGGGTCTCTTCTGTAGAGTGCCTTAAAAGGGGGTAAGCTTTGTAGAACCATCGTATTTGGGATTCAACCAAAATTCTTCCCAAGCAAGCCATTTAGGCCATTTTATTGTTGGAGCTACAGGATCAGTATTTTGGGTACAAAGCGAGGAAAAGGAATACGCAAAATAATTAAATTATATTGATATTAATGTGAATTATCTGTTTGATGTTATTACAGTATATATTCTATGCTAATGTGAAATAAAATAGTGTGAATATCAGAGAGTTAAATTATGATAAAAGTGTTCAGCAACTATTCTTTTGTTATAAATGGTTATAGATCTCAATATAATTCCAATTAACACTTGCATATTCTCATCCAATGAGTTGCCTCTCTTTCTTCCCCTTGTATAAGATGGATACATTGGTGTCATTTTTTCCCATAAAATATAATATGTCAGCAGACATGGAAGATCAAATGATAGCTAGTTGCCTAGTTTAAAGACAAGATTATTGAAAATCACTGTGTACGCATGTGTAAAGATTATTGAGTAACATTGGTGTATATATTCACTGTAGTGTCAATGGATTCTATTTTATATTTAACTTACCACTGCATTGTGCCAAATGCCAGCAGAGTATACACGGAGGGCAGTCAAATGTTGTGAAGCTTGCAGCAACTCATAATTGAAAGCGACAAGAGCACCGGGAAATAGGACTGCGATGAAGACAGCAATGTACTCTATTTGTATTCCCTCACTGCTTTCCATTGAAAAGGTGCAATAGCATAAGGCATGAGAATCTAGTTTTTGACATTTCAAGCAAAAACTAAATTTGATATTCTTGGTATCTGCATAATCAAAAAGTAAATAAAAGAACAATAAAGGAAGCATGACTTCTCACCAAAAATAATCAAACATCAAGATTTTCAACATTTTAGAAGCAAGCAACAGATGAGTGTGGTCCAATTCATCCGAAAGGTTCTTCAAACAATAGTTTGTGATATTTTGAATAAGGGCAACAACAAAAAAACAACTAACCTAGTGGCAGCTACTGCATGACCAAGCTCGTGCACAAAAACAGATATGATGGTAGAAATACATATATATCCAGCATCGGCAAGTGATAAGCTCAAACCAGACAGCTGCACAAAGGCAGTTAGTTAGTTCATAAGAGCATGATAAAAGAAAGATTATTCAAATTTTCCATTTGTTGTCATTTTGGTATTGACGTGTCGTATTTTCCTTGGAGTAAATTATTCAACTAGCCTCTAAAAGATACAACACCAGTCATATAAGTCTTTAAATAATTAAAATTATGTTCTAAGAAGTGAGGAGATGGATTTTAATGGAAGGGGCATAAACTCCTCCCCTCCAAAATTAAGGTCTTAAAGAGAGCGGGGAAAATGGCTTAAAGTTAGTGGACCATGCTAAATAAAATATCCTAATTTTTGTGGACCGTGTTCAAATATCCTTAATTTAATTTTTTTAATTTCACAACAGACATAACATGTTATTCTTGCCACTGTTTCTTCACCTCTCTGAGCTTCATTGCTTTCACATCATCAGTTCAAGCTATAAAAGTTAATGTTTCTGCGGCTTCATTTGAAATTTTTTTCAACATTACAAGAGTATAATAACGACAGTAAATTACTGATATTTTTCCTTTATTCCCCTTCCCTTCAACCAAACCAAACAAATTAGCACTCATTTAACTATTCAGTATTCACTCAGTCTCCTTGTATTTGTTATTCTTTCCAAAAACCAAATAGTATAACAATAACAACTTAAAATTGGAATGGAGGGGAAATAAAGTTGCCAACCAAATGAGGGAATCCAAATAGCAATGCACTTGTAAGACTTCGAAGTTTATTGCTTTCTCCACAGAGATGCAACGCTGTTGCTAACTCCCAAAGGAGAATCTGAAACCAAAAAATAAAAAAATAAATCCATGGAATTCGGTTGAACAAAATATATAAAATGAGTAAATATTCAATTAGATCTCTGAATTTATAGTACCATATCAACTCAGTTCCTAAAATTATTCCAAAATGAACCCTAAAATTGGACAGTATTAACCAGATTTGTTCCGTTCCTCTGGCTGCATCTTTATCAAATGATTTTGCTCAGTTTGGATTGACTTATTTGAGTTTAACTACTGACATAAGCATTTGTGGAGAGCTTATAGAAACAACTTGATGACATGTTCATAAGTTGTTTTCAGCTAATTTTCATAAGCTCGGTAGGATAGCTTAACAAAACATATTATAGCTTATATGAAGTTTGATTTTATTTTATCTTTTTTTGTAAAAATAGCTTGTACAAAAACACTTATGGTATAAACACTTAATTAAGTTGTTCATCTAAACATAACCTTAATCTGAATTGCATGCTGGAATTATTATCAACTTGATGTCATTATAATCCTTACAAACACCAACATAAGAACGAATCTGATTAGCATTTTACAATTTCATATATCATTTTACAATATTGTTAATGTGGGAGATTGTGTTGCTAAAATCCACAGTTTCAGAAATCAAATTTAATATTCACTCAATATTAAAAATTAGTACGAAAAGAAGAAGAATGAAAAGTAGTTTACCAAAGTAACACCAAGCATAGCAGAAAGGGCAAAACCAAGTCCAATGGAAAACCAGAGTCTAAAAAACTTGGCATGTCGACGACCGAAGTGGTAAAGGTGTTTATTGAACGACGAGAATTTGTAATCGCAATACCAAAAGGAAATGGTATTGGAAAGTTGAGAGGAAGAAGAAGAGGAAGAGGAGGAAGGAGCATGAAGTGGAAGAAGAGTGTTGGACCTAATTTGTTGACTCACAAATCTCCTTATTCGTCTCGTTTCCACTTCCATGATTGATTAACTAACTTGTTTTTTCATTTCATCGCTAACGAGAAGAGTATGCTACAATTTGGATTCAAAATGCACAAGCAAAATCCTCACGCAACCGTCGCCACTCCGCCACCTACCGCCTACATATACTATCGCCAAGGGCATGTCCATGAAAACAATTTCTCTTTTTTTCTTTGTGAAAGAAAAAAAACTATTTTAATTGGTTAATTATATTTTTAGTTCTTATAAAACTTCAACAAAATTATCTTTTGATTTTAAAATTGTGAATAAGTTTTCGTAAATATATTTAAAATATTATAAAAATGTCTTTTATAAAATTTTATAATCTTTTTAAATGCATTCAAGATAAAAATAGCGAAAATATAAATTTAAAAATTAAATTTTAAATTTATTTTTTGTGGAGAAATTTATTATAGTGTTGTAAATATGTTTGAAAATAGTTCTTTCAAAAATACATTTCGTTAGAGACTATAAAATATATTTTTATAATTTAAATATATATTTGATCTTTTAAATATAATATTTTTTTAGTTTTGATTCCTATAAAAAAATTTGTTTGAATTTATTATTTACAAAATTAGAATCTACCATTTTAGTGACGTGCCAAAAGTAGTCACAATGAGTTGGCATTTGTTTAATTACATGACATTAATGAGTCATTTATTGACATATTTAATTAATTAATTAAAAAATATCTCAAAATTAAATGTTATTTATCTTGGTATTCGATCTCAAATGTTCTTCTTCTTCCTCCTCCTTCATTAGTGCCCAACAATATCAAGATCAGAGAATCCAACAAAAAGATTTAAGAATTTTTCTTCTTCTCCCCTCTGAGATGTAAGCCAAATCCACCTTTATCTCTTCCAATGCAGACTCGGATCTTTGAAGTTTTAAAACAAACTTAATTAATTGTTGTTCAATTACTCTATCTATATGTGTATCTCTTCCTCAATAGTTAAATTTTCCCTCCCCAATATTGTAGGCTATGTATCATTTCCAATTCAATCAAAATTGTTGTGTTTGATGGAGAGAGATGATGGGGATGAGAGTGGGAGTGAGATGGATTGTGTGAATGAGATCAAATTAAATAGACAAATAAGCTAAAGAAGAAGCAAAGTTTCTTCACCATCAACCTCAAAATTCACACTGATCTTTCTCCTCCACTTTTTGGTTCTTCCCGTGATGAACCCCTCATTGTTTACTGTTCTGTTCTCTTTCACACCCAGTTGACAAAGCTCCAACAACCTTGGTGGCGATGGTGGACTTAGAGGAGGCGGAGATGATGTGAGTCTCATCAAAAACCCCAAGAAATCACCACTATTCTCATCCACATTTAAGTACCCGTAAGAAAAATAAGAAGAAGGTGTATTAGGCTCTGGTTTGGGTTCATATTTAAGCTTGGGGTTCGACGAATGTGATTGGAAGAAGGAATGTGATTGGAAGAAGAATAACATAAGTTAAATTTAGATGAGAGACATAAATGAGAAGCCTTAGGAGAAGGGGAAGAAGAGAAAATGTAGTAGTGGCTACTGTCTTTTTTTATTTGCCTTCATCAATTTCCATGGAGGGAGGAGATGAACAAGGCGAAGAAAATGAAAAAAAAATACAAAAGTGAAGAAGATAGTTGACAAATCTGGATTTCAATCAATCTCTTCTATTATGGATTTTTTAAAATTTTTTTTATTAATGCCATGTAATTAAAAAACGTCAACTCATTAATGTCATGTAATTATAAAGCTAACTTGTATCTCCCAATGTGACTCTGTTTGCCACGTCAGTATTTTGTAAGGAAAGATGACATCAAAAACCAAAAATATAGTTTCTAATTTTGCATGGATTAAATTCAAACAAAAAATTAAGGGACTAAAATTAAAAACATTATATTTACAGGGACTAAACATATATTTAAATATATTTTTATTTTATACAAATTAATATAAAAATGTTGAAATTTTACATGGACTAAAAACATATTTAACCATTTTTCAAATATATACTAGTAATTTAATTCATCGCACAATAATAATTTCTTTGCAGTTATTTTTAATCTAAGTTAACTAAATATGAAACATAAATATATATTTAAATCAATACAATTTGAGATATTATTAGGTTGAACGTTAGGTTCGAATCTGAAACCTTGCAGTCAAGTTCGAAAACGAGACCTTGCAATTGTTTGAGTTAATTAAAATGATATTTATGGTCTCTTCTAAATTAAAAAAATAGATAATCTTATATGCAGTGTAATTTTGAAATATCTCATATAAATAAGTTTGGACATTAAAAGCTAAATTGGTTGAAAAGTTTATAATAATTGACTTAAAAGTAAATTCATTAAAATGTAAATAAAATGACTTAATTAAAAGAATTGGAAGTATCATGCCTCAGGTTCGAACTCAAGACTTCGCAGTTGTGTGTGTGAGTTTCTATTGGTATTTATTATCTCGTCTAAAAAATTTGCAAGTAAAAGTAAATGAAATAAAAGATTATCTCCCTTTATTTTGTTGACCCTTTCCCTTGCCACCGAAAATAAAAGATTTATTCTTCCTTTTTTTACGTTGCTTAGTAATCGAATCACCATGTAGCAAATCATCTTTATTTTCTCCAAGAATTCGTTTGTTTCCTTTCCACTAGCGGCATCCATTTATGGAACTTTCAGATCTGGTTGTTGTAGCTCACCACTGCCGTTTTCCACCACCATTGCATGTTGCGTTGTTTTTATTCTCACAGTCATCACCATTATGTTTTGACATACTTTCTTCTGCAGTAACCTTGCTCATGCAATTATGTCGCATGTGCCCGTAGCATCCACAGTTTGCACAGATAATATGGAGTCATTTGTATTGAATATTGTACCATTGACCGTTGATTCCCACATTTCCAACCACAGGTTGATACAGGCCTATTTCTACGTAAATTCTAGCAAACCTTCCTCTTATTACGTTGAGAGTATGTGTATCCATCTTCATCGGTTTCCTCACAGCAATCACAAGAGCCAAAAGAAAACTTTCATCATAGTAAACAAGATTGAGACTTGGAATTTTTATCCAAACCATTGTTTTATTGATGGTTGCACTCGTAGCATTGAACTATAGAGTCCATTGATGTATCGCAAGGTAGTGGTCGAAAATCATACACAGACCTCCGCTGGTCACTTTATTTTTCCCTACATTCACATTTCCAGCCCCTGTTAGCTTCCAAATGCTTTCCAATTTGGACTGCTTAGTATTGAATCTGAGACTTTTCCCTAACAGTTTCACCACCAATGCATCCTGCCAAGGGGTACTCATCTCCTCCATTATCTTAGGATCAACATGAAACATAGGTAGCAATTTGTTATCATTGGCATGCTCCATTTGAACAAGTTTTGTTGCGATTAAATCTGCTTTGCCTCGAGCAACAATAGTTTGTTTGCCTAGCACCTTACCACGAAAGGAGATTGGTTCTTGTATGTTATCTTTCTTCATTTCTCCTCGATGATTTGGAGGTTCTTGCTGGTTACCGCTTGTTTCTGGCGGCGACCGATGTGCCGTAAAGGAAAAAGTCATAGAAACCCTAGCATACATAAAAACTCTTTTGTAAATAATAAGTTTAACTATCTTCAAAAGGTGTATGATAATTTTAGAAAAGATACCAATAAAGAAGGAGAAAAATAAGTAAGTGCCTTCCACATTCGAAAAACGTGAAAGAAAAAAAGATCTAGATTGAAAAATGCTACAAATGGCAACATACATGCTTTGGAGGCTATGAAGGGAACCCATAAAAATTTGGAATCAATTGACACCTATAAAGAAGGTTACACGGTTTCCTAAGTCATAAATAGAGTGGAAAAAAAGTAATTCTCAACCAATAGACCCAAACATAAATCTTGCAAACCATCCCATTAAAAATATGGCAATGCATGGTCCGCTAACTTGTGATGATGAGCCTGTTGCAGTAGTGGAAATCAACACACTGGTCTTAGCTAACGACTTAAAGCATAGTGTGAAGCTGCATAATGCAGAACCAACTCAATTTAACACTGGTGCAACCTGTGATATACCTCACATGCAAGTAATGGATGAAGACATCGAAAATTTGGAGACAGAGTCCCATATGCAAATCATTCAAGATGAATAGAATATATTTATCTTTTGCCTTTAATTTTAGTGTTTGAATGATTATATTATATTGGAATTGCAGGGGTGTTCAAGGAAAAAATTTCGGTAAAGCACTCAAAAATTATTATAGGCGGTTTAAAGTGGATATGGGTGCTCTCCAAGAAACTAGATGTAGTGGTGTTAAAGCCACTAATACAATAAAAAGACTTAGTTTCCGCGAGAATTTGAGGATCGAGGCTAGTGAGTTCGCTGGAGGTATTTGGTTGATGTGGAACAAAGCAACATACATATTACTCTAGTTCAAGATAATCAACATTTTCTCCATGTTAAAGTTAGATATGGGGATTCTCAAAACTGGTTGTTAATTGTGGTGTATGCTAGTCCTAGAGAGATAGAGAGACGCCATACCTGACACGTGTTAAAAAAATTAGCTGCTAACATCTTGTCGCCCTAGATGATGTTGGAGGACCTCAATGAAATTTTGGGGCCCGAGTAGCAAAAAGGGGCGCACGGGTCAACATGTCTAGATGTATTGAGTTTTGCAACTAGATAAATGATTGTCACTTGATGGAAGTGACCACTGTGGTTTCTAAGATCACTTGGAGAGGATCTTGGTAGAAGGGAAGATATCGTATTTTCAAAAAGCTTGATTGTGTTCTTTGTAACGTTGATTGAAGACTCAATTTTCCAAAAGGGCTTGCTAGAGTTTTGCCTCGTATCCAGTCTGGCCATAATATTATTGTTATGCTTCAGGGGTAGCCTTCCAGTCCCCCCAACTGTTCCTTCAGATTTGAAGCGGCTTGGATTATGCATGATAATTTTAACCCTTGGATAAGAGAGAAGTGGATCTATGGGAAAGATTTAGTTCCTTTGTTGGAAGGTATGACTTCACTTATTAAGGAGTGGAACAAAGACATTTTTGGAAACACCTTTAAGTGTAATAGGTTGAATGGTATTCAAAATAACTTTCATTATGGGTACAGTAGATATGTTGATACGCTTGAATCTGATCGCCAAGATGAGTTGGCTCAAACTCTTTATCACAAATAGTGTCATTGGTTTCAAAAGTCTAGAGTTAAGTGGATCATTGATGGTGATAGGAACACAAAATATTATCACTCAAAGACTATTGTGCGTAGAAGAAAGAATAAAATCATGGCGCTTAGAGATGGGAATAAAGAGTGGGAGTTTGACGCTGCGAAGTTAAAGGATATGGATATGCGACATTTTTCTAATCTTTTTCATGAAGATCAAGAAATCAAGGAGTCCATTGTATCATTTTCCTATTACCCAACGCATCTGGAGAATCATCAGGTAAGTTTGTGCTCTATGCCTTCTATGGTTGAGATCCAGAAATCTCTGTTTGATATGGGTCCCAACAAAGCCCTGGGGAGGATGGTTTTCCAGCTCTTTTCTACCTGCATTGTTGGGACATTGTGGCTCCGTCTTCATAATAGTTTGTTAGTAGTGTCTAGAATGACCCCTCTTAGATTAGCTCGGCTAACAATACTCTTCTGGTGCTCATTCCAAAGGTGACCAACTGGAGTTTCTCACATAGTTTCGTCATATTTCTCTTTGCAATGTGATTTATAAATTGGTTACTAAAATTATGGTGAACAAAATGAAACCTTTGCTGAATAACATCATCTTTCTGCATCAGTCAAGCTTTATCCCCAAGAGGAATATTCATCATAATATTATTATAGTGCGGGAGATGGTTCATGCAATTAAAAGAATGAAGAGGTATTTGACAAGGTGACCCTATTTCTCCTTATCTTTTTGTTATTTGTATGGATCGTCTGTCGCATATTATCGTTGACCATGTTGACGCAGGTTATTGGAAGTCGATGCGTGAAAGGCGTGTGGGACCTAAGGTGTCTCACCTTATTTTTGCATATGACATTTTTCTGTTTGCAGAGGCCACTATAGAGCAAGCTTACTGCATCATAACTTGCTTGGGTCAATTTTATCAAGCCTCGGGCCAAAAGATCAATGTTGAAAAGACTCAAATTTTTTTCTCAACTAATGCAGATCCTCAACATTGACAGGAGATTATGAAACATACGAGGTTTAGAGACATTGAGCTTGGGGAAGTATCTTAGGGCAAATATTACACATAGTAGGAGCTCTAGAATTAGGTTTCAACATATTACTGAGCAGGTTCAAAGGCGTTTGAGTGGTTCGAAGCAACAATGTTTGAGCTTGGCAGGAAGAATTACATTGAGTCAATTTGTATTGAGTTAAATCCCTTAGTTTCATATGTAGTATGCCAAAATCCCTACAACTAATGAGTTAGAAAAATTACATCGAGACTTTATCTGGGGAGACTCTGAGACAACTCGTAAAGCTCATTTGATCAGTTGGAAGATTTGTTGTATGCCTAACGAGAATGGTGGTCTAGACAACAAACAAACTCAGTTAATGAATGATGTTTTTCTTTTTAAAATACTTTGGAATTTATTGACTAATCCTAATCACTTATGGTGTCAGGTTCTCTTGAATAAGTATGTCAGAAATCAAAACTTCTTTGAGAATATAATTTGCAAGTCGAATGATTCTCCGTTATGGAGATCTCTAGTGAAGATTTGGGACAAATTTCAACCTCTTTTCTTCAATTTGACGCAAACTGATGTAATTTTAGATATTACTTTGATAGTTAAAGATGTTGTAAACAGGGAAGGGAAGTGGAACCTTGATCTACTTCAAAATTGGTTCACTGCCGATATGGTTAGTCACATTATTGTTATTTCTTCTCTTCTTCCTGAAGATGGTGAAGACAAGTTGGGATGAGGTGATAATAGATTTAATGAGTTTTTTGTAAGGACGAGAGAAAGAGAGAAATAGATCGAATCATTTTCACGAGGAAATTTATAGTTAATCATTTTTTTAGAAAAAATTATAATTAATCGTATTTTGTATTGTCTGCTATTTTAGATGTTAGTGAAGTGATTTAAATTTATCAATATGAAATTATATTTATTATATTTCATCAAGTCATTGTTAAAATCTCGTCGAAAATCTCTAACAATTTCTTTTCGTGTTTTGGATCGTCGAATGATTGTTATCTAATGAGAAATATTCAAATAAACTCAAATTCAATTATAACTTATAATAATAATCCTAGTTAGAATTAGATGAAGTTTATATTATTTTTAGAGAAAAATATTTACAAGAATATTTTCCTTGCTCGCATAAATTTTTATGTTAAAATATTTATTCGCAAAAGTAACCCTACTGAATTATCTTGAGTCAATATCAACAAATGGGGGATAGAAAACATAAAAAGAGTTGCGTAAGAAAATGTGAAAGGGATGTTCAGTTACTAGTATCGAAATAAGGGGTAAATGATCAATCTAGTCCCTAACCAAGGAAGGAAAATGACCAACCAAATCCTACCTTGCAAAATAACCCCAAGACCCCTCCCCCTGTAGGTTGTACAACTCGCCCCTTCCCCCAGTTTTCTATAAATACTCTCTCATTTCTTTCTTTCTCATGTTTGAAACTTAATGTATTAGAGTTTTTGTGGTGAGTCTTTTTCTTCTTTCTTTTCCTTTGTTCATAGCCAAAAATGTGTGTGCATAGAGAATTTCAATTTCTTTCCCTTATCTTGTCCCTTGTTCATAATATTTTAGTTGTTCTTTTATTTTATCGTTGTCATATTTCCTTCTTGTTGTTATTTTCTTGTCACGACTTTGTTGTTGTTGTTGTTTAGTTTTTGTTCATAAAAGTTTCGAACACTTTATTTAAATTCATGTGTATAAAATTTTCAAGCTCTAAGTTTATATATTGTTTTTCATGACTATCCGTGCTTAATGGACCTGCATTTTACCAAAATGACCGTCTTTTTAGTAAGTAAACTATGGGTTGTGCCATAGTCAATAGGATGTTGATTTGTTTATATCGCATATGTATGCATTCATATAAGTAGGATATGTTGGTGGATTGTGTCGTGATAAAATCAAAGATTTACAGTTGGGAGGGCTTATGAGTATTATTGATAAGAACAACTTTACATAAAGAAGGGACACTGATAGGAAAATCCGTTGAATACATGTTCACCTTGACTAAACATTTCAGTTTGAGGGGTAGTAGGTGACTTCTCTATCCGTATTAATCGAGAGCTAGTCGGATCCAATCATGAAGTAGTTAATGGTTAGGTTACATATTGTATTGTCATGCATAACTAATATATTACGTGTATATGTTGTGTTTTGTATAATTATTGTGATAATGCATTTGAATTATCACACTATGCTAATTTTATGTTTTTGAGTATAATGTCTCACTTTCATTTGTTTTTATGTGGCTATTTGCACATGATTTGTGTGGGAAGATAGGATGTTAGTAGCAGAAAATAATATTGATGAAGAAGTTGAGGAGTAATCAACATGTCGATAACATATTAGATAGTTGTAGGCTTATCTTGTGTTACTCTTAGTTATTTACTTTCAGATGTTAGAATTGGCTATGAGAACATGTGACATTTTAAGATTTTGTTCTGATTTCGTTTAATTTGTTATTTATGTATTTTTAATTGTGACTTCTTAATTCTTAAAGTTTTTATGTGGATCAAAAGTCATATTTTTCAAGATTGACACTATATGAAATTGCTTTACATAACTAAAAGAATATCAGAATGTTGCTAAAAATATTACTTAGGCAATTAACATATTTTTGTTACTAAAAAAATTACATAGTTAGATACTTAAATTTATTCTTAAAACTTTTTTTAATACTCTGTACAACACACATGATAATAATTCGACATTAACGACCGACATTATTATAGACGAACTTCACACTCTTTAATTAATCGCTAAAGTAATTAAATAAAATTCAAAAATAAAAGTTACACTCTCCAAATTTGACTTTTATAGTTCTATGTATAAATGGAGGGTTTTGTTGTTGTGTTTTCTATTCCCTTTGATAAGAAAAAAAATGTGTGTGGGGAGATTGAGATAACTGTGGGGGTGGAGAAGCAATGGAAATATGTCAAATCTATGGATAATGCTTTATATTTTAGTCTACGATATACTTAAGTTAAGTCATGTTTATTTATATATAGATTAGATTAAGATTTTTTTAAAAGTCTATATAAATAAAAATGTCGTCCTTAAATTCTATGGTAGTAATTATATCATTTCATCTATAAATTAAATAAAAAAAATGTAAGACTTTAGAACACCGAAACCTTTTAGGTTTATCTAATCAAATGTAAATAAATTTTTTATTACTATTATTATCAGACAAAATTATGATTGCAATCTTTTAAGTTTGTTTCTTTTTCATATTAGTCCTTTTTAAGTTTTTCTTAGCTTGAAAGTATGTTTGATTTAGTTCTTAAAAGTATGTTTATTTAAACATAAGTTTGTGTTAGATTATAAATTTATTATTTTTTTAATTTAAACATATTAACCTACATCAATTTGTGACATATTTAAATGTATTTTATAAAGATTTAATTTATATACATTGTCAGTATTAAAAGTTTTTATACTGTTAGCACATTATTACCTCTAAAATTATTCCTATTAATGGTTGTGATATGCTTTTACACCGAGAATGTATAACAATTAGACTCTTATTATATAATATAATTAAAATAAGATATCAAATTCTCTTAAAATTTATTTTTGATATAAAATACAACTTAAGTTCATTGAGATATTAACATATTGGTCTATTTAGAAACGTTAACACTACTCAACATTTGAGTTGATATAGACTTTCGTAAAAAATAGTGAGATGTGTTTTTAAACAAACTTCTAGGCATTGTAAACTTTGAAAAATGTCATATCAAACCTTAAAATGAGTATATGATAGATAATAGACTATGTTCAGACCTAATTTTTTTCTAGGTTTAATTGCAGTTTTGATCTATCTATTTTCACCAATATGTACAATTAGTCTCCCTATTTAAAAATTTGACTATTTTGGTTCCTTCTTATGATTGTTTGACTAAAAAAATGGTGAATTAACATGTTTTAAATGACGTGAATTATAAATAGAAGATATTGAATGATTAATTGCAATAAAATCTTCTACTAACATTACTTTAAAATTATGAAATAATTTATTTTTTCAATTTAATTAATAACATTACATAATTAATGCTTCAAAATTGTTATACATTATTAGATCGTATGACATATTATTTTAATTATGTCGCATCACTGTATTTTAGTTAAAAAATACGAAGTTGGTCTTTCAAATAGTTTTTCGTCAACAATTTTAATTTTTGTTTTTTAATCAATTCAAATGCATCGTCTGAACTTTTTCATTTAAAACATTATAAGAATTTATCTCACAAAAATTTAGAATTTTTTTAACAAAATGATAAATTAAACATGATTTTTTTTTAAGCTTTTGGCGTTTAAAAACTTGTATTTAATTAATTTTTTGTTAAAAAAATTTAAATTTTTGCAGGATAAATTCTTATAATACTTTAAATATATCTGCGAAAAATTGTTTAAAAATTTAAACAATACATATAAATTGACTTAAAAACATAAACTAACATTGTTGACAAATTTTTTTTTGAAGATTAATGTTCAAAAAATAATTTTAAAGAAATTAAAAACAAAATATTATATTGCTAAGGATTAAAAATTTATTTATAATGTATATAGATGGACAGAAGAAAAGGGTGATTTTAATAATAAAATATAAATAAAAAATAGGGCGATGTGTTGATTGATTGTGTTGTAAAGAAAATAGAATCCGTGAGTGGAAGAAAAGAATCTGTCTGGATCGATCTGACCGTAATAATAATAAAAACATCATTATCGTCTACCGGAGAAGAGAAGAAAAGAGAAGAGAAGAGAGGGATCATATTCATCGATGATACTCCTGCAGTCCCATTCTAGATTCTTGCTTCAGACTTTGCTCAATCGGGTTCACAAGTTCGTACTCTTTCTTTCATTCACCAAAACGCCTCCGTTTTGGTACTCCTCCAACTACACAACCGCTACTCTCTCTAATGCTTTTCTAATAATGCTTTCATTCTCTCTTTCAGTATTGAAAAAGGTGTTGAACTCGATCACCACTGGGTTGAGTTTGATGATGTTCGATATCATATTCAGGTTTGTAATTATCTTTTTCATCCAAAACATTTCGATAAATCACTAGGTTTTTTGAGCTTCATAGTTTTGTGTTGCACATTTAATCAACCAAAATTAATTGTAGGTGTCAATGAAGAATCCTCATATTTTCTTGCTATCAGTATCGTTGCCTACTCCGTCTTCAGAAACTATTTTTGTTTGTGGACTTCCTTTTGGAGCCATTGAAGCAATAAAAGCTGCCTATGGTAGTCATGTGCAGATTCTTGATCCCCCAAGGGATGGCTTTAACCTTACGTTGAAGATAAATCTGTCTAAGATTCCTGCAAATCAAGGTACAATGGGGTTCTATTAGGATGTAACCATAACTTTTTATTCTCCATTCTAGGAGAAGTTTTTTTGTCATTAGCTGAATTTATTAGCTTCTATAATCATTTCTATGCATTAAAACTATTGATTAGTATTGCATTTTCGTTACTACGTAAATTCTTTCCACCTGTTTTGGACCTTTGGTTTCAGGAATTTACATTTGCTATAGATGTTAGATAGCTTTTCAATTCAAGTTAAGTTGGTAATTGAAGCACTCGGTGATTATTTTCAATTTTCAATTTCGATGAGGCTGAATTTGTAGAGTAATGTAATTAACGGCATATTGGCATGTATGTTCTACACGTGCTTTGGATTGCCTATATCTTAGCTTTTTTCTGTTTTGGTTCATATTAATGTTGTTTGATGCGTAACTCAATGGATGACAATGATTCTTGATGGAAATAGCTGTAGAAATTAATAACTAGATTCAAGTATCTGTAGTTTCATTTACATAAAAGGTAGCATGCTTATTACTCATTTTGTACATAATTTTTATTTAATTCTAGGAACATATGTTATTATATAGTATAAAACTGGTTGAGTAGTCTCTCAAGCAATTCCGAAATTTAACTCTCTAAAGTTATCTTAATGTTTCTCAAATTGGTATTAGAGCGGGCAACAGTCCCACTTGGTTTGCCTCTCAGTGCCATGACTGTGCATCTGATCTAGTAGAACTTGTATCTTAACAATAATCAAAGGGAGTCGTCGGTCAGTCTAGAAATTACCAATCAGAAAACTTCTCATGCACCTTCTTGCGCCAAATGCTGATTCTTCTGTTGGTATGTGGTGTTCTTGTGTTGCTTGCTTTGTAGCCATTCGCCACCGTGAAACCCGTATCATTCTACACATGGCTTGTCCTGCTATCATTTTAATTGAGAATCATAGTCAGTGGAATAAACTTGATTACCAACTCTGTTCTTTGTTTTGATGATCTCTTGAACCAAATATTTTGGCAAATTTTAAAGACTTTCAAGAACAATCATACTTTTTAGAAGAGCTCAACATGTGTTGCTATTAGCATTGAAATGCTCAAATTGTTTTTTTTTTGGAAACCATGTTTTCCGTTCCGGTTCGTCACTCCATCATTGTTGTGTAGTCCTTTTGGAAATCTCTCGCAGTCACCTTCACTGCTATTGGAGAGCTTTTTTGGTGATCTTTCTATCTGAAGCCACCATGAATAGGCTTGCCGGTAGCTTATCTACAAGCCAAAGTTTCAGTACTAACAAGCTTGACACACGTCAGTCTTGTTGGCTATGCATCTCTCCCCCATGTGCTTGTTTAGCAATACTTAAGGCCTTTGATTATGACATCTGTTTCTTGCGCCACAATTGCTTAGCTTCTCTTTACTGGGGTTTGCTCAAGCCCCTTCGGATGTTTTCATGACCTTTGTTGGCTGCGTTTTACTTTTAGGCATTCTCGAGCGACCCATATCCTCCAAGACCTCTTGTAACCCTTTGAAGTTGAGGCTTTTGTTTTCACCAGCTACGTCAGTGCTCAGTACACTAACCACGGCAAGCTAGATGGTATCTATTGTGATATTTGGGTAGCTGAAATCAAGTTTTGGCTTTGTGATCAACTTTTAGAGCCTTATCAGGCCCACAGGATGTGAGCCTTGATACCAAATTGAAATTGGGACAAAGAATGATTTGAATTGCTTGAGAGGTTTACTCAATCAACAATCTTAAAAATTGAAGCTATGGGTTGAAAACACAAATCATTTTAGATTTAACATGTCCTTGGGTTTGAAGTATGGAAAAAGCACTATCGCAGTCTACCTAGAAGAATGGGGAGAAATGGATCAAACTCTACACCATGTCCCCACATGGTCATAGAGACTTAGATACTATGTTGTCATTGGGGAAAAGCACCTGAATGGTTTTATATTTTACAAAATCAATAGTTTTTCCTCTAAAAAGTCTGCAACATTTTGATTATAAACTTTCCTAAACACAAAGTTCATATGAAAATGAAGAATCTCCTATACTTAAGAAACATGATATCTCATGTATAGATATTGAGAAATCTTGTACCATGTTATTTTCAGCAATATTCAAAATTCTTGTATAGATATATGTTGATTACTCTTCTTGTAAAGTCTTCTGATCTTTAACGTTCTAAACTCTAACCTGCCAAATTTATTCACGTTACATAGATAAAGAACATTGGTTTTAAGTTTGTCGCGTACCTTGTATTTTTTTTGAGTGTCATGGATGTATTTACTATATTTAGTATTATTGGGTAAAATAATATCATTTTTTGAAAAAAATATTTATCGCCTATTTTTATAATAACCTTTCCAAATATAATCTCTTCACTCAATGTCAGCGAAGTAAAATTTTAAACCCTCTATGTTTATGTTCTAATATGCCTTGTCTTTAAGTTCTTGATTGGTGAAAAATAAAGAGGAATTTCGTGGTTAAATTATTTGGTTGTTGATGCTGTTCTCTGAAAGTTGGTGATGTTGATCTTGTGCAGATCAAAGACATGCGTTTTTGGTAAAAGTTGCATCAGTAAGGGAGGTCGTCCTTGGTGCACCACTAAGAGTAATTTTAAAACACCTTGCTTCAAGAACTGTTGCTCCGGATATGGATCGACTTGTTGCTCTTGTTCATCGGCCAAAGGAATCGTTTTTTCTTTTGCCTCAGGTATGATAGTTGATGCAATTTTCTGTTATTGAAACCTTCATCACTACTAGGGATATTTTATTCACATTTGCTTTTCTTTGTACTGAAAGCAGTAGTTCTGTAATCCATCACAATCCTAGATGCTGGACTGACTTCCTTTTAGCTGTAATATTGTTCTGTGTCTTTATACAATATAAGGGAGCTTTAATAGAATAGAGAAGATATGTATAAAGGAAGGGTACTAGATAAAGAACAAAAACTAATAAAGGAAGAGATACTGGAGAGAGTTAACAGAAAAACCCTCTGAACGGACCAGTTATGAACATCAACATCATAATTGAACAGGAAAAACACATTTTTTGTCAAAGAATGTTCCCAGGCCTTTTATGCAAAAACCTCAAGCTGTGGGTGAATTGGTTCCTTCACACACTACAGTATTAGAATAGGAGAGAAGGAAAATTAGCTGGGGATAGTTGGGCTGTTTGTTGGTAAGAGGAGATTCGTTAGAAAAATAAATAAGGGATGGAAGGATGGAGGAGATCATTGTGTACATTTGATAGTTGCATATGAAAGGAGATATCCTTTGTGAAAGGAAAACCCTTGGGGAGAATTCTATTCTTCATTTTATGTTCAATTTTCAGTATTACACTTCTATTCTTTTGATTCTTTCTTTCTTTATTTCATTTCAATCTCGTTCGGTTCTTACCAAATTGGTCCAATCCATTGGATCTCTCATCTGAGAAAAAATGAAGGGACCAGCGATAAGTCCTGGAGCCTGAATACGTAGTATGACTCAAGTACAATACGACACATATATAGGGATACAAGAAATGTTTTAAATTCAAGATACGATGCAATCTGAATATGTTTACAAAAGTCTATAGAAAAACTTATATTGATGTATGCTTGTAAAAAGAGAGACATTAATTGAACATTTGAAGTGAAGCTTGTAGGATTGGTCATTTGCGGGTGACCAATAATAGATTTAGGATAGACTCTTCTACTATCTAGGGTTCGGGCAAGGTCTAACTCAATTTCAAAAAAGCTAGCTTCTGGTGTTTTTTTCCCCATCTGTAAGAACCAGGTTATCTTCTTAAGTCTTGCTCTCGCTGTGTTTCCCAAGTCCTGGTAAGTGGCTTAGCAAATTTTTCTCAAAGTTTGCAGGACATAACCAACTTAAACTACTTAAATATATATTAATGATACATTTCAGCTGATAACTGTAGGATAAGGAACAAAAGGTTTTGCAATGAATTTGGAGGACAAGAAATCCTCTTTAACATAAAGGAAATTACAGTCATGTTGAATACAAATATTAAAGGAGCAAAGCTGCCCAATCCTCAACATATCACTTCGGTAGACACCCTTAAAAGAACATGTCCTTTACTGCTTCACAACAAATAGAATACAATGCCTAATCTTACCCCACATCGGTTGTTGTGCCAAAGAACCCTCCTTAATAAACTTATCGTTAGTAAAGATATTAGGAGACAGTTTGATTTGTGTGGTCTTCGAACCTGCAACAATAGATGATGAAATAGTTTTGTTTTATTGACAGGCGGATAAGGTGACTGTGGTGTATCCTATGAGATTCAACGATTCAATAGACATTGTCCTTGCAACTTCATTCTTGCAGGTATGGTTTCTTAGGTAATTTGTTTCTTGTCAGGGTTACAGGGATGAAAAAGAGCGGGCAGAGAGTGGAACATTTTTGCTGCATCTTGCATACCATTCTTGTGTGGTGGTTTGCTCTTTCTTTGGGTGTTTTGATGGTTTCAACTTTTAAGCTTTATTATAATTTAGGAATTTGTCGAAGCCAGGCGTACAGCTGGACTTAATAATACACCTCCTTGTTCGTGGTCTCATACTCCTCCGGTGGAACTGAAAGGAGTATCTACTGATGCCTTATCTGCAAATGCAGGATTTGTATCATTTGGTTAGTGGCCAGATAAGTTGTCACAATGTTTTATTTGTTTTTGCTACTATCACCGCAATGTAATATATTCAACTTTGCAGTTATCTTCCCTCGTCATGTTGAAGGCCCAAAACTGGATCGGACAGTATGGAGTCTATCAACTTTTCATGCCTATGTTAGTTATCATGTTAAGGTTGGGGGTTTCTCTGTACTAATGTTCTTCAGTTGCGTGCATTAATATGATATTACTTCACGTGTTCAGTATTGAGTCACAGCAATGCTCTTAGAGAGCTTGATTTGTTGTCATATATTACCATCTTTTAGACTTTTAGATATTAGATATGATTATTTTAATTTAAGTGACAATGTAAAAAAGTTTTATACACAGAATCATATCTCACAATGACAGCACATAATGTTATTTTCTAAAATATCTTAACAATTTTTTAATAAAAGGATATGATTGGATGTCCGTATATAAAACTTTTACACTATCGGTACATAGTAATTAAATCCTATTTTCATAAATTCATAAGTAAATCTTAAAATATACTAAAATTTGATGAAAAGATAATTCAAGGCATCAAACGTCGTATCAATAAATTATAAGATAATTAGTACAAGTAAAACTCTTCAAATCCATACTAGGAAATAAGAATCCGACAATTTCACAATTTTAGTCATGATAAAACTCAAATTAATAAAAAAAATTAATCTTGCAAACTAAAACATTTACATATACTCTTAATCTAAATATTTGCTAAAATGACTGTATTCAAATATACATTTTAGAAATAAGTTAATTTATATGATAGTTTAATGAATGTAGGGAAGTTGTATATATTAGGGTATGATAATTTGGAAACCAAAAGTTTGTTATTTTAATCCACATACAATGTTTAGATATGGATTTATTCAAATCTGAAACCAAGTTTTTGTTGTTTTACAAAAAAGATCTGTAAAATATTTTACGGATGATTTAAATTATTTAAAGTATCATTTTTATGGAAAAACCAAAGAAGTGCTGGCAGAGTGCGGTAGAGAGAGGGTATGAAAATATGTTATGGATCTTGCTGATGTATATTTGGACGCGAAAAGTTGTCTATATAACAGATGGAAGGAGTAAAGGAAGGGATTATATTGTGGAAAGGAATTGGAAGTTTCTCCTAAGACCTGTATATGTTCGGCTGTCAAATGATGCATTTATTTTTATTTTTACAATAAACCTGCCTAAGAGATGTTTGATTACACTACAATTATGCATATTTGTAACAGTGCTCCGAAGGATTTATGCATACTAGGATGCGTCGTCGCGTGGAGTCCTTGATTCAGGTAATCTTGCACGTTGTTTTACTTGTTCAATTAAACTTTTGTGGTAGCTCATAGTAGTATTTTTATCATAACTCGCCCTAATTTGAAGTTGTTGTTACTGCATATGCTTGACTATAAAAAGTAACACAGCTCATAGCCTCATACTTGTTATTACATTAATGGTTAGACTTGAAATCAATTAAAAATTGATCGTATTGTTATTTGACGACACAAAACAACTATATATACAAGTTGTATTGTACATAAAAAGGCATCCCCGTAAACTTATGGTTGAAAGAGATCACAACTGTATATCTACTAAGGAAGCTAAATAGCAACATTGAGGAATAATAGGAAATAATTAAAGAATAAAAGAAAAAACAGAGATAATAAAAGATAATTAACACTCCCTCTCTAGCTAGTTGAAGCATATATATCATATGCATCCAAACTGGCCAGCTCATGAGCGCCCCAATAGGTGAAGTACATATGTCATCAGCATCCAACCTGTTACCCTCAAAGAACATGACCTTCACAGACATGTAAAAATGATGTGTAGAAGGGGAATAACAAAGGTACCCTTTATGAACTCTGGAATAGCCTAGGAGAACACATTCAATAGTGTGAGCAAACAACTTATCACAATCAAGAGCAGGATTATGAACAAAGCAAGGAGAACCAGAAACACGTCGAGGAGGGGTTCCTTTTGATGCAAAGTGAGTGAGGAGTCTCGTTGTCTAGAACCAAAGATAACATCCAGTTTATTAAGTATCTAGCATTTAGAACAACATCTACCAAATTTTAAAGGTCCAGCAAGTAGGGAAAATTCCCTTACTTTTTTTTTAATTTTTTTTTTTATATATTGTCCTACTATTGGCTTGTTGTTATTGCAAAAGAATGCACCTAATTGGATTTAACTGGCAACCAAGAGCCCAACTACAATGCCACACATTATATTTCATCCATTGAAGAATTGGTATGATAGAAGTGAATTATAGTGTTGCATTGGCCAATGACAATCTCTGTGTTTCTAATCAATTGCTTTTTGTCAGACATAAGCGCATTGGTGATCATTTTTCCTTAAACAATTTGTTGGCTTACATAGTATAATTTGTAATAAGACCTATGCTTATTTTGTAGGCTTTGGGTCGTGCTAAACCAGATCCTGAGAATTCAAAGAAAACTTCACACAACAGATCCTTCCAACGGCTGGTTCGTTATGCGAATGCTTAATAAGTTTTGTGATTTTTTTACTTATAAATTCTTTTTATTTCTGTTTTATGATAATATTTATAATACTCAAATCTGAAAAAATTTATACTGGATTATAGAGCCTCAAGGATTCAAGAACCAACTCTTTTTCATAAAGGTGAAGCTTGATGAGAAAGTAAAGATGTTCGGCTTCTTTGGACTATAAAATCGCCAACCAAGGAATTGCTGGTGCATGTTTGCAGAATTTTCCATGTGCTTGTAACTTGAAGATGCAATTCTTCTTTTTGACCTCTACAAGCTCAGTATCCAATGAACTGCTGGCTTATTCTTGCAGACTGCCCCAGGTGCCTGTAATTTATTTGTAGGAAAAGGATACTAATGCAAGATAAGCATCCAACCAAATTAGTTATTAAAAAAATGTACAATTGTTTATCATCTGAGGTTCATCTTTTTTCCATTTTATTGTAAATTTGTTGATGCAAGTTTGAACTTGTAAATGAGGTGGTATGAATAGGCTGCTTTAGCATTTTAAGGGGTTTTAAGTTTAAACAGATGCAAGACCATGTAGTTGCAGGTTGCAGTTCAAATTCATTGTGTTTACTAGTAAAATTATTCATGGTTCTTTCAATCTCTCTCCATATGCATCCTTTTTTTATCAGAACTACAACACTGTAGTTGATCAGACCTGAAAAAGATATGCCATAGGTGCATGGTATTGGTAGAACTAGCAACATGCTTGGAAGCTTGTAATTACAAGAAACAAGCAGTTGAAGCTTTTGGACCGTATTTCACGTGAGTTATCTTGCAACCACATTACTTGTTAGACTTGTTGATAATGTTACTTTGCAGTTGTATTTTGTTAGTTTTTAATAGAGTAAACCCTAAAATTTAGTCCTTAAAGTATATTTTTTCTCCTACTTAGTTTTCAAAGTGTATGAAAATAATAAATAGTGTTTAAAGTATATATAAATTTGTTCGGTTAGTTATTGAAGCATATGAAGGCTGTCAATTTAATCTCTTAACATCT
Source organism: Cicer yamashitae (assembly GCA_037974755.1). NCBI lineage: Eukaryota > Viridiplantae > Streptophyta > Magnoliopsida > Fabales > Fabaceae > Cicer > Cicer yamashitae. Next base: position 17,780,665 of record JBBPBQ010000002.1, read on the forward strand.
TCATAGTAGGGTCTAACAAGACATAATTTTATATAATTTAGAAATCGCTTACAATTTTTATAGATAAATGCTAACAAGTACCTCAATAGGACTATCTCCATCGCAAAATAAAAGAAAAAAAAGGAGATCTATTGTTTAAATTTAGACGAAATATATCTATTTTTTTGTTTATATTTTGAGACGGAAAGAATATATGTTAAGAAACTAATATTAAAAATACATTGGAAGTTGTATTTTTAATTTTTGAAAAGTTTAAAATTTATACTTTTCAATGTAAAATTTATAATTTTAAATTTCTTAACAGAATATAATTTTTGAGATGCTAAAGTCGGTTTTCTTTTTTTTTTTTTTTTAATTTACGTCATAGAACATAATATATGGTCTTAACCTAAACAATTTCATAGATTCTCCATAAATACAACTAGCATAAACACTACACCAAGTCATCTGCATTGACTAGAGATTTATTTCATTTCTCAAAAGTCCAACCAACTTTATCAAGTTTGGTTGGCTTTAACATCATTTTCCCCCTTAGTTAGCTAGAATTTTAAACAAAAGGTAACTCTGTTAGTTTGAACATTTTAAAACCAAGTCATCAATGGCAATAATTAATAAACACTGTTGATGGAACCATGTGTTACATTATATATTCGAGTTTGGTTTTAGGTAGGGGCACAAACTAGTGTATTTGACACCATTCATATTTGTTCCACTCTGTGAGCTGTAAAAATCTTACCTGCATTCATTCAACTGTATTTTATCATAACATAATATACAATATTATTATTATTATATAATGTTATCTTTAAAATATCTAAAAGCAATTATTTGCATGAGTAAAATGTTATTAAACATTTGTGTAAAACTTTATAAATTTTCGGTACAATTTTTTATTCTTTTAGAGAGAAAAGAAGGTATATTCTTTATTCTTTTAGAGAGAAAAGAAGGTGTATTGTCGGTGTAAATTAATTTTACATTAGTAGATTATAAGAACTATTAATTTTATTATCTTATCACACGATTGTAACTGTCATCGTAAAATAATTACATAATCAACTTCTTGTATTTACTGTCAGTGTAAAACAATTTACATGGAGAGTCTATGGTCATTAATTCCATTCTTTAATATATTACTTTTTCCATCAAACTTAAATAATTATTTAGATTAAATAAGTATTTGATTCCTATAAAATTGATAAAAATTGATTTTAATCTTTAGAAAAAATTTGTAATTTTTATTCCTTAAATTAAATTTAAAGACTAAACGAACAATTTTTTGCATTTAATTCTATGGACTAAAATGAATAAAAATTATAGAGACTAAAATCAAATTTAAAGAACTAAAATGTATTTAATCCAAATTATTTCATTTTTATGTTCTCAATTAATTAAGTGAAGTCCATGAGATCAATAACAAATGAAGCAACAAAAAATGACAATTTTAATTTTTGCAAGTGAGCTTCAAATACAATAAATGAAACAAGTAGCAACTCGTGATAGTATGCAAGTTCAAATTAAAGCAATTTATCTATCAATTTTCAAATATGAGAACCAAATTAAATTTTACCCTTTCTATGTACTTTTTAGATATTCTCAAACAAAATGGTCCCACATATAATGAATGTTTCTACACTCCCTCATATTAAAATTCCAAAGATAATCAAAATAATATAATAATCCCTATACAATACAATGCCATTTGTAATGAATGGAGGGGACCCAATTAAAACTACTATTAACTTTTTAAGTAATGTCATACCAACGGTTCTAAATAAGACTTTAAAAAAAAAAAAGCTATTTTTTCTTTCATGAATTTTCACTTCTCACCAACCTAGTTTTGAGTGAAAAATTGAAGTTATGTGGTTGCTACTCTGAATCACTTTCCAAGCTTTCCATTCCTTTTAAGCCTCTACTACGCTTTTGCTGCATATTCAAGACAACCCCAACAACATTATTTCACTCTTCCATTATATATAACATCATCACAAATCATACATATATAGTTTCACTATGTAGATACAAAAAATTAATCAAATTTCTTCATAATATTAACAAAAATAAACAATATAAAGGGATGAATATGCTTTTAATCACTAAAATTAACCAAAATGTATGTCCCTTTAGCCCATACTATAAATTCTTTATGTTTCGGACTTTAAAAAATATATTAAAAATTCTGTTATTTTTGTCCAAATAAGAGATTAGTGAGGACTAAACATTTTTTTTAGATGAATCAAATTATACCGTTATAGAGATTAAAAACATATTTAATCAGATGAATGGAATGAGGAAAGAGGTAATGTTACCTTCTTGACAGATTTCTTCTCCCTAACCTCATATCTGCTCTTTGTTAGATCTGATAGCCACATCCCAGGAAAACAATACTGTAAACCAATAATAATGATATTAACTATCATAAGGAACCAATTTGTATCTTTGTTCTAGTTATAAATTATTAACTATGAAACACAGATACTGACACAGACACCAGACACAACACTGACACGTCGACATTAGTAATAATTTGAGAAAATGAATTAATTGAATGTAATCAATGTGTCAGTGTTCCTGGACATGCATTGGTCATCAAGACAGCCATTCGATCAGAAGTATCGGTACTACAGAGATTATTAAACAAGCATAGAATAGAAGTTTGAGAGAAAAGAAGCCATATATAGTTGTATATATCTTTTACTTAGCTTTGTTTTTTCTATCTAGTAATAATACCTGAAGAGTTCTGTCAATGTTCTTAGCTCTCTTCTTAGGTCTTTGAGGGATTTTTGTCCCTTTCATTGCAAGAAAGTCATCTTCTTTCTCCTTTCTTGAAAGTGCAATGTATATCTTTGGCCACTCAATTACCTCTACACTGACTTTCTCTTCATTAGTAGCAGCAGCAGCATTCAGAACTCGATCTTCGTGTTTCGATTTAATTGAAGATGAATCAACATGATGACCATTTATGAATCTCTCAGTGGCTTTTGTTGTTGATGAAGGCTTCTTACACTTTGCTGATCCAGAAGAAGGCTGCACCCTTAGTTTTTGTGCTGCAGATCTAGAAACAATTTGGTTTATTTTTGAAGGCGATTCGCTTGCTGTTCCAGCAGCTGTTGAAGGATCTTCCAAATTCCTGAACATGTTTCAAATAACGATGTTTAGATTATTACTGGTGTCTATGTATCAGTGTTATGCTAAGTGTCAGTGGTCAATGTCTACGTGTCAGTGTCATGTTAAGTGTCAATTTTTGTGTTTTCATTGCATCAAGTTCTAGTAAACTTTTACAAGTCCAAAGATAAGATAAATGAAAGGACACAGCTTAATTCCAAAAAACCTTGTTATCAAGTTTAAGTTAAGTCAATCAAATTGAATAGAAGAAAAGATACATGAAGCAGAAAATGAGAAGCATAAAGAATAGAAGGAATTTGCCATAAGTATTATGACAAGATAAAGGGCAAAATCAGTAAGACATAACAAGGAGATCTAGAGAAAATTGGAAAGAATTTTGGAATGACAAAAATGGGTCACTCAAATATTTCAAATGTGATATAACCAAAATGTTTTTCATTGACAACAAAACCATATAAGAATATTGAAACTAAAATAAGCACAAGCAAATCTATGTTTTTTTATATATATAAAACTAAGCGTAATTAAGAAAGTAAGATACAAATGAAATTGTTGATTAATACCTAGGGCTATTATGTTTTCTACCTCTGCCATTGGAGGCAGTAAGTGGAGGTGGAGGTGGCATAGATGCAGAAGAAAATTTGGCTGGAAGAAGTTTCCTTTGAACAGAAGATGATGAATCTTCAATGGAAGTTCTAGAGACTCTTGATCTCTTTCTATGACCCCATTTCAACAACACATCACCACCACCACTTGGACTAGTGCTGTTGTTGCTTGTGCTATGACTTGTCTCAGTTGTTTTTTGAGGAGAAGAATCAAAAGGGGACATGTTCTTGTTATGCTTTTCCAAAGAAAGGACCATATATCATATTATATGAACCAATCTCAAAACTTTGCTTTCAAAACTAACATAACATTCAAAGAGAGAGAGAGATGCAACATGCTACTCAACTTTGTAGCATTTGTATTGTTACTTTGTTACTAATGTTGTTATTATTATTTTTATTCCCATGTCTTAGGTGCGAAATATTGTTACTAATATCTGTCGCATAATTTGTTAAACATATAAAAATTGAATTCTCTAATTTCAATCTAACCATTAAACTCTGATTAATCATTTTCACACAAGTTAAATTTTTGTATTTCAACTGAATTTTCTCTATACACAAGTCAAATATCAAATTCTTAACCACTTACTTAAAGTGTCTGAATCCCTTACTACTGTGACCAACCACGTATTGGTACTAATGTTGTTATTATTAATTATTAGGTTTTATATACTTTTTTATTCCCACAATCCCTGCATCCATGTGCTACCCCCCATGATGTTCCATTCCATTTTTTTTGTTCCTTAAACTCATACCATGAAAAAGTAAAATAAAAAAGAAAAAAGAAAAATTAAATATCTATATGTATAATCAACAGCCATATCACCACTAAGAAGTCAATTCCAGATAATGATTACATTGATAGATGTCTACATAGTAACATAAACATTATATATATATATATATATTTCCATATAATTGATTTAAACAAAAAAAAAAATGTGCAGCAACAAATGTACAACAAAGGCATGAAGCAAGAAAATAAAAAAATTGGAAAAAGAAAAGGAATAAGGATAACCTCATGATTATGTTGGTTGCAGCACACAAAGCAATTGTTGTTATGATTGAAAAATCTAATTGTTGTTATAACGCAGAATTGGCCTAACACGCCGTTCAATTTTACAAAAGGGGGTACAGTCACATTGTGTAGTAGTTATTGTGAGAATCGTTGAGTTATTTTATTTTTAATGTAAACACATGTAGCCTTAAATAATTATCTTCAACATTAATCCTTTTTATCTCTAATTTATTATTACTTTTATCCTAAACTTTTGATTGATATTTTTCTTTTTATATCCTCGAAAATATGTATTAAATGAAATTTATTTTTATTTAATAAATAAAAGGTAAAAAAAATTAAACAAATCTAAATTTATCACTTTTTAATATGTGTATCAACATCTCCAAAATTTAAGAACAAAAAGAATATATTTTAAGAGTTTAATTTCTATAAATTGCAGAGTAAATTTTTGTATACAATTAAATAGACATGATTTAAAAGTAATTATAATAAAATTCAAAACATACTTAATGATCAAATAGTTGTGATTCAATGATAATTTTTTATTTATTTTTTTGCTTGTTTGTGATTGACAATTGTAATTTTTTTTACACCAACCTTATATATAAATTAAATCTTATTTTTAATCTATAATTTTGTGAGAAAAAAGAACAACATCATCATTGTAAACTAAAGAAAAAAGAACACACATAATCGTATAAATTAGTTTTAATTAATGTCAAATTAAAATTCAGTTTTTTTCTTCTCTTTTTATATTATTCAATTCTTTTTCTTCTCTTTTGTTTGTTAGTCAAATCTTATTGGGTTTGTTAGTTCCCATATTCTCTGTCCCTCAACTCACAAATTAAGCTACTTGATAAAAGCCACGTGTTTCCTCATATTGAAGACAATGTTTTTTTTTTTATGAACAATATTTTTTTTGAACATCAAAAACTCAAACATAACACTAAGGAATACTATCTATCTACACATTCTCCCACGAAACCATTGTCATTGGATTTTAAGTAACTTACTAACTTTTGATAAACAAGAAACCAATTTATTAATAAACTCAGTATATAAAAAAGAAAGTTATCAACAAACTTATGACATGGTATAATTCTTGAGAAAACGATTTAATTGATATGCAATGACGTGATACAAATATTTTACAATGTTAACAAATTATAAATCTTATATATTACTTTGAAGTTGTTATAATTAAAATTAATTTTTTATTAATGTATTAATTTATGATTAATTGACAATGTATTTTTTTTTCTCTTATGGTGTATGAAAATAAACCTAAAAAATGATGTAATATAAACAGACCATTTTGTAAAAATATATGAAAAGGGACGGAGCTAGAAGGGGAGCAGGAGAGACTATCACCCTCCAAACTTTTATAATTTTTTCTAATATTAGTATGTTATTATATTTTATTAATGTTATATGATTTTTTATAATAAACTTTTTCTGATTCAATATATTCAACCTTAAACATCTATACCAAATAAAATATAAAACAAACTTTTATTAGAAACTTAATTTGTTTATCTTTTTTGAAGCAACTAAATTATATCTTATAATTTCTCAAATTTTTTGTATATACATTTGAATTTTTTTTTACTAAATTATACTTTTAAATTTAGTTCTTCTACACTTAATTCTTGATTCCATCCCTGATAATGAAAACAAGATCTAATCTAGTATTTGTGTAAGTAAACCTTACTTTTTACTAGACGGGTGATAATAGTTGAATGAGAGGTGTTGTATTTTGCTAGTGTTGTAATCCAAGTAGAAGAAAAACAATATTGAGATTTTTGATTAAAATAGTTTCGAAAACTTTTAATTCATCCATACCGTGATCGTTAGTATGCTACATTACCACAATGGCAATCCTTAAATGGCAGATATTAAAAAGGATAATTGCCACAAAATACATATAATCAACAGTCACATATACAAGACATGTTTATATTCCATTTCATTTCTTATAAATATGTACCCAAAGTATATAAAATTAAAATGATATGAATTCTCTCTTTCACTTGGTGTTGTGTGCACCTCCACTGGGTTACTTCTGTAAGCTTCTATGCTTCTGCAAATTTAAGTGATTGGCTTCATAAACATAGCTGCAAATATTTTACTATAGAAGAAGATACACAGTGGCCCTACTGCATCAACCAACTCTGAAAGTTTTCATCAGTGCACCAACGAATCATAAAGTCGACAGTTTCCGAGTCTTTTTTAGGTTTTTGGCAAGAGAATCACAAAATTCTCGCCTCCTTTTATTGTTTTTTTTATCATCGGTATCATTAACAGGTATGGCCCCCGTGGTCTTTTCTTGAATTTCAAGAGCATCTCTCACATAAAGCTTTAACCTCCACAGTGTGTAGTCACTCTGCTTACAGTGATAAAAACATGAGCACCTAGAAACATGCTAAACAAAAGACTACTTGAACAGGAAATAGGATAGGATACACAATTTGATAACGGATGACACTGACAGTAAACATTATCAACATTACAGACCTGAGCATCAATGTCAAGATCAACTTCATCACCAGTAGGATGGAAGCTTGAGTTGTTCTCGGCAACTATCTCCAACGCCCTGTTGAGGTTTTCAGGAGACAATTTGGTGAGAGCTGTCCCAAGTATTCTCTTCTCTCCAGTAGATAGTTTCCTATAGTATCATTAGCAACAGTGAGCAGCATAAAATATGCATCATCGAAACAATAGCATAGCCATGTCCCCAAAAATAAAAGAATACCATCACAAAACAAGTCTTGCATTTAAAACACCAAAGTGAGTGTAAAGCATTTCTAGACCAAATATTCCCATTTTCATATTTCCTTGCGACTTTAGTTTTAAGCAGTACTATACTAACACTTCCAAATTCCCCCCCTATCAAGGAGACCCGCGGATGTAGCAAACTGATACATAGCACAAGGTCGATTACAATTTAAACATTAGATTGCTGTTTGAGCAACTATACACAGTATAGTAATTACTGTTGACATAATTATTGCAGTTTAATGCAGCAACGTTTCTGTTGGCTTACATTTTCTTTTAGTTCCTATAACAGCAAAGTAATTAATGTTCACATGACAGCAGCAAGGTTTGTGTAATCTTTTTAAGCCCTAGGATTTCATTCAAGTCATGGTCTGTAGCCTGCATCAAGACCATTTAAAGATTGCAACAGGATTAATTCAAATCCTTAACAGCAGAAGCTTCATTTCAATTTCCCTAGTTGCAGACCAGAAGATTAGCCCACCATTGACTGTGTAGTGTGTACCAGATCTCTAAGCCTCTTTACTCTAGAAAATCCTGAGTATTAACTATCGGCCATTTCATCCTACTTCACCAATTTTCCAATTTCAGGATGCAAGACATCCATGGATTTTAACATATAATCTAGACTATTAGTCTATGTTGGTTTCCAAATCGTGGCTGAGAATCAGTCATTTATTGACTGGTAATTCTGTAATTAATTTATTATATTACATAGGGTAGCTGTAGCAAATATTAAGGGATCTTGTATAGTAAATCCCTCCTATTTAAATTCTGATTTATTTCCTTTCTTAGACTAGGGCCTGCTGTATTTAACCCAGAATTGTAACCATTATGATTCAAGAAATGAAACAATCATTTCCTCAATACTTCACATTGTATCAGAGCAAACCTGGTCCAAGTGAGAGACACCATTACTACATGGCTGAAGAAAGCAGTTTGGTCACAGACCCAAACTCCAAAACGGCAGCTGGAATTTCCACAATTACCAACCGGACCAAAAACACCATTATACCCATCACTGGCTACAAATTAAATGCCCAAAACTACACCCAATGAGCAAGATCTGTCCGGATCTTCTTTCAAGGAAAAGGGAAGGAAGATTACACCTCTAATGATGCTAAAGAGCCAGAGAAAAAGGATCCCAATTACTCAAAGTGGAAGCTAGAGAAGAGCTTAGTCATGACATGGCTACTGAACTCAATGACCACTAAAACAGGGGAAAACTTCATGTATTACAGCACTGCAGCTGAGATTTGAAGCGCTATCAAGGAGACATACTCAAATATTGATAATACTTCTGCCATATTTGAGATCAAGAGTCTCCTGCATTACCCACAACAGTCACCGATTATTACCATACCCTCATCCGTTACTGGTAACAGCCAGCTGGATGTCTACGAGGATATGGTATGGAAATGTCTTGAAGACAACAAACAGTACAAAAATTGGTGGAGAAAGACCAAATCTACCAGTTCCTCCTTGGTCTGAACAAGAATCTAGATGAGGTAAGAAGAAGGATCCTTGAAACCAAACCTGTGCCCAACATAAGAGAAGTATTTTTAGAAGTGAGTCAAAGGAAAGTCATGCTTTGAAGCACAAATCAAATCTCCATTAATAAAGGTTCAGCCTTGGCTATGAAAGGAAACTACAAAAAATCCAGAGGATGGTGTGATCACTGCAAAAAACCAGGCCACACCAAGGAAACATGTTGGGTCATTCACGGAAAACCAGCAGACTGGAAACCATCTTAGGAGCAGGGACAGTTGCGCCAATGCTGCCACATCAGAAGGAGACAAAGTGTTGACAGCACTAGCACCTGAACCAAGTCCATTCAGCAAGGAACAAATGGAGATATTGCAAAAATTGCTCCAGCAACCCCTTCAAAACACAAACACACACTCAGCTGCTGCCTTAGCCCCAAAAGGTAATTCCTCATGTGTTTATTTCGTTGCCAAGAGAATACCTATCTCATGGAATGTAGACTCTGGAGCTTCAGACCATATATGACTGGGGATATCACTCTATTTGATGAATATTCCCCTTGCAATGACAACTCTATGGTACGGATAACAAATGGCACAAAAACAAGAGTGATTGGTAAATGCTCAGTAATCATCTCCAAGGACATTACTCTTAACTCAGTTCTTTATGTTCCCAAGTTGAATTGCAACCTTTTGTCGTCAAGATCTAAATTGTTTCACTAAATTCTTGCCTCACCTATGTGAACTTCAGGATTTGGATTCGGGGAGGAAGATTGGAAATGCTGAGGAATGTGCAGGTCTCTACTTACTTCAAGACAGTGAGTTCAAGAAGAGAAGAAATAATTCAGTCTATGTTGCTGCATCAAGTGGTGATAATCTAGAGAAAGATGTCATGCAATGGCACTATCGTTTAGGATATCCAAACTTTATGTACCTTGAAAAAATGTTTCCTTCTCTATTCAATAAAAGTTCAAATTTTTTTCAATGTGAAATCTGTCAATCATCCAAACACTCATGCAACCATTATCCTCAATTTTATAAACCATCCCAATCTTTCTCATTAATCCATAGTGATGTTTGGGGACCTTCCCGTATTAAGAACATAATTGGTTCAAAATGGTTTGTGACTTTTATAGATGACCATGCACGAGTTACTTGGTTGTTCCTTATGAAAGAAAAATATGAAGTGTGAGAAATCTTTGAGAACTTCAACAATATGATCCAAACCCGATTCCAAACCAAAATCCAAGTCCTAAGAACTGACAATGGTCGTGAATATTATCACCATTCCTTCAAATCTTGCCTTCTCAAGCACGGAAAAATTCACCAAACCACATGTGTGAACACGCCACAACAAAATGGTATTGCCGAGAGGAAAAAACAGGCACCTCATGGAGGTTACTAGGTCCCTTATGAAATCAACTAATGTACCAAATCATTTTTGGAGTGAAGCCGTCTTTTTAGCATCATATTTAATAAACATAATGCCTTCTAAAGCCCTCAAGTTCCAAACCCCTTGCCAAACCCTTCTATCCATTTACCCACACATTAAAATCCTTTCATCCATTTCTCCAAAAGTCTTTGGCTGCACTGCATTCGTGCAAGACAACCAACCTAACAAAGGAACATTAGAGCCAAAATCCCTGAAATGCATATTCTTAGGATACCCACCAAATAAGAAGCGATATAGGTGTTACTTCCCTATAAACAAAAAATTATTCCATTCCATGGGTGTAACCTTTGAAAATCAACTTTACTACCCCAAAGTTGACCTTCAGGGGGAGAGAGAACAAAACATAGCAGAATACCAACCTTGGGAAATGGAACAGAATTTGCAGCAGCAGAATTTTCAGCATTTTTTGGAAACAGAACAGACCTCCATACAAAAGCAAGTTGTAGAACCATAATGACCTTGTGAATGGAGAAACAGCAGAACCTGCAACCAGATCTGAGGCAAAACCGGAAAAAGAACTACTGGTGTACACAAGGAAGAGGAAAACTCAAAGGGAGGAAGAAATCTGCACATCTCCAAGGCCAATCCAAAATTCTGAACGTAATCCAAATTTAGAAGTTCTACCAGGTAACATTTTTTGAGCCTAATGATAATTGCGGTTTTAATGAGAATGATTTTAACTTACCAATTGTTGTGAGGAAAGCAGTGAGATCATGCACTCAACATCCAATTGGAAACTATGTATCTAATAGAAATCTATCACACGAATACAGGGATTTCATCACCACATTGGATAACATAAAACTTCCAAGAAATGTTCAAGAAGCTGTTCAACATGTTGAATGGAAGACTGCAATGGAAGATGAAATTAAAGCATTGGATAAGAATGGAACATGGAAATTTGGGGAGCTTCCGAAAGGAAAAAAAACAGTTAGGTGTAAATGGATTTACTCAATAAAGCGTACAAAGCCCACTTGGAGGCAAAGGGGTTCACCCAATCATATGGGGTGGACTATGAAGTAACATTTGCTCCAGTTGCAAAACTAAACTCCGTTCGTGTCATTGTCTCCTTAGCTATAAATCTAGATTGACCCATACACCAACTAGACATCAAGAATGCTAACCTAAATGGTGAACTCAAAAAAGAGGTATACATGAAAATACCCCTGGTCTAGAAACTCCCCAAACAATTGGCAAGGTATGCATGCTCCAGTACGGTCTTAAGCAATCCCCACGGGCATGGTTTGAAAGACTAGCTCGAGTTGTTAAGGAGCATGGCTTTACTCAATGCCAAACTGACCATACAATGTTTGTCAAGCACTCTAGTGAAGGAAAATGGCAATATTTATTGTTTATGTGGATGACATCATAATCTCAGGCGATGATGACAAAGAGATAGAAGAACTCTAAAGAATTTGTGGTCAAGGACCTTGGACACCTAAAATATTTTCTTGAGATGGAGATTGCTTGTTCCAAACATGGAATCTACGTATCCCAAAGGAAATATGTGTTTGACATGTTGGAAGAAATAGAAATGTTGGGATGCAGGCCAGCAGATAAACTGATGGAACCTAACCTTAAATTGGCAGAACGAGAAGACAATCCCCAAGTTGATAAAGAGGGATACCAAAGATTGGTAGGAAAGCTAATTTACCTAACTCACACAAGACCAACAGTGAGTATGGTAAGTCATTTCATGAATAAGCCCGCTGAAGATCACATGAAAGTTGTGACTCGAATTTTGTAGTACCTCAAAAAGACACTCAAAAGGACTCAAATAGGAGTGTGAAAGTGTTCACGGGTGCAGATTGGGCTGGTTCATTGACTGATCGCAAGTCAACAAGTGGTTATTGCACATATGTGCGGGAAAACTTGACTACTTGGAGAAGTAAAAAACAGTCTGTGGCGGCAATTAGTGCAGAGGTTGAATTCAGATCAATGGCTAATGACATTTGGCAAGGAATTTGGTTGCAGAGAATGCTTAAGGAATTAGGAGTACCAACAGATTGCACCATGAGCCTCTTATGCGACAACAAGGCAGCCATCGATATTGCAAAAAATTCAATCCACCATGATAGAACAAAACATTTGGAGATAGACAGACATTTCATAAGAGTAAAGATAGATGGTGGAATTATCAAGCTGGAATACACCCCTTCCAAGAACCAAATTGCAGACATACTGACCAAGGCCCTTCACAAATCTAATTTGAGAACTTAAGGTCCAAGCTAGGCATGATTGACATCTACTGCCCAGCTTGAGGGGGAGTGTTGGATTCCAAATTGTGGCTGAGAATCAGTCATCTATTGACTGGTTATTCTGTAATTAATTTATTATATTATATAGGACAGCTGTGGCAAATATCAAGGGATCTTGTACAGTAAATCCCTCCTATTTTAATTTTGATATATTTCCACTCTGATTCAAGAAATGAAACAATCATTTCCTCAATAATTCACAGTCTATTATACTATCACTCTTCATCCAATCCTAGTTGCTTCGTTTCAAATTAATCTCTTCAAGTACAAACAAATAAAGAGGCATCCAACTTTATATACTAATTGTAACAATTGTAAGAAAATGCGCATTCCCTCCACTAAATCATAGTATGGAAGGACATAACATAACTGCAAAATCCATGCCTCCCAAAGAACCATTTCATCTATATCAATAAATCAACATAAGTCAAAGATACAAGTCACTGGACCAACATAAAACTGCCTGTTTTGGAGAAACTCAGAATGGAGAAAGTGATTTCATACATGCAACTTTCATAAGTAAAAATTTATTATAAAAGCCTATGTTTGGCAAGGGATAACAAAGAGTGAAGACTCGAGGGAATAAAAATTCAGGGGACGTAAGTGGCTAATCAGTAACGATGAGGCTAAAAACTTCTGGGGGTTAAACATTCCCTTATTTAGGGGTTAAACATTACGCTCAGCAGAAGCAGGTAATGTTTCAAAACTCCCACTTGTTCCCTCTCTCGCTGTGAAAAGTACTTTCTCAACCACTCTGTTCTGGCCAAAGATCCCAGTCTCCAAAGAAAAGAAACTCTCACATCAATTGGAACCCAGGTAACACTTTTTAAGCCTTAAGAAAACAAATATTTGGATTTGATATTGTTCTTCATGAGCCTGAGGAAGCTTAAAAACATTGTCAAAATCTATATCTGTGGTTTGAAGTTCAAATCCCATGTCAAACCATCTGTCAAAAAGATGGTGGTCGGGCAGTGCTACACCGCTACCTTTATGTGGATTGTTACCGGTGAATAAAGGCCACCTTTAGTGGCCAAAAGAAAGAGGTTTGGGAAGGAGGTCTATGAGGGGATTGAGGCTTTCAAATGTATAATTGTACTTAGTGATGGCCTTGTACTGCTTGTGATAACGTTCCAAACTGAAATTCCGATGCACTTTTGGTATTAACTCGGAATTTCTATATTTTGAAAATTTTCCAAGTAATACCTAATAATTGATTTTTGGCATTTTTCTTTGAATTATTATGTTCCTTTTTGTCAAAATTTGTTTTTGTTTTATTATTTAAAATGTCCCTCAATATAGAGATTCGGTTGTATATGAGTACTAGTAGGAATTTAGTTATATATGAGTACTAATAGGGATTTGCTAGTATAGTAATCTAATATATATATATATATATATATATATATATATATATATATATATCTGGTGTATTGTCAACATATTTTAATTCAATAAAATATATTTTTACCCTAATTCTTGAGATGGTAGCAGAGCTCTCGGTCTTTGGGAGTCTCTCTTCCGCAAAAACTTGCCGCCTTCATTGCGGTTTCTTTTTTTCCTGAAACCTTAGCCACCTTCATTGTGGCCCTTTGTGCTGCTTTCATTGCAACAACTTAGATTTCTTTTTGACCTGTTCGCTACCATAGTGTGTTCCATATTCATGTCGTTACTGTTCACGTCTGTTTGACCGTCTACTTCACGCGCCCACACCACAAGACTCGCTCCATTAGATCGGCCGAAACCCAAAGCGCCGCTGTCAACGGCCTACTCACGTGCGCCTTTCGTCTCTAATATCGTTTGTCTGCTGAATTTACGGATATCGTAGTTAAAGAAAGCAAAAGTGTATTGGCTTGACCCAATGAAGATGAAATAGAGAAGATTAGATCACTTCTTAGTAAGTTGGAGAAACCAACAGGTACTAGTTCTTTGGTATATACAAGTACACTTCTTCTTGGTAAGTTTCAATTTTCTTTGGACTTTAATGCTTCAAATACAACCTATAATCAATATTGAATACTAGATTTTGGAGCCACTGACCACATGACACCCTTACCTACACACTTCTCCACTTATTCACCTTGCCCTAACAACAAAAAAATATCCACAGCAGATGATACTCTTCTAACTGCAGCAGGTCAAGGAGATGTCCAAATAAACTCATCCATAACTCTAAGAAATGTCTTTCATATTCCTAAATTGTCCACTGGCTTAATTTCCATACAAAAACTAACACAAGACCTATCATGTAATGTTTTTTATAACAAAACTTGTGTCCTTCAGGACAAGAATTCAGGGAGGGCAATTGGTAATGGTAAAGAATGGAATGGTCTTAATTACTTGGATAATCAAAATCTTCCTCTAAATCTACTCAACAATACCAACTCTTTTTTTCTAAATCAATAAAGACCAACAGGGACAACTGGACAAGGTCATTTTGTACCACTGTCGCCTGGGTCATCCTTCATTTAGAGTCATAAAACAGTTGTTTCCTTCCCTCTTCAAAAAATTAGAGGTAGAAAGTCTTCACTATGAGGTGTGTGAGCTTGCTAAACACAAACATGTACCTTTTTCAGTTAGTAACCAAATGAGTACTTCTCCATCCCGTTTAGTTCATACTAATGTATGGGATCCCTCTAATGTTTCAAATATATCAAGAGCATGTTGGTTTGTAACCTTTATTGATGATTGTAATCGGGTTACTTGCTAAAACAAAAATCTAAAGTTAGTTTTGTGTTTGTCCAGTTCTTCTCCATGACAAAAAACCAATTTAGAGTGAGTATTAAGAAGATTAGTTCTGATGATGCCAAAGATTACTTTAATCATGGACTTAATTCTTTCTATAAAAAGGAGGGCATTATTCATGAGTCCTCATGTGTTAAAACACCCCAACAAAATGGAATTGTTGAGAGGAAAAATGCGCACTTGTTAGATCAAACTCGAGCGATGTTAATTTCAAAATAAAGTTCCCAAGAAATTTTGGGGAGAGGCTATTTTAACTGCATCGTATCTCATAAACCGATTACCTTCTAGTATCCTTGCCTTCAAAACTCCCATGAAGACCTTGTCCCCGTTCTACCCTAATGTGCCCACCTGTAGTAATCTTACTCCCAGAATATTTAGCTGTGCGTCGTTTGTCCATATCCATAGTGATAGTAGAGGGAAACTTGATCCTAGAGCCTTAAAATATGTCTTTATCGAATACTCTTCCACTTAAAAGGGCTATAAATGTTATCATCCACCATTTCAAAAATTTTGTTTCCCGAGATGTCACCTTCCATGAACAAAAAAGTTTCTTTGGTCAAACTCATCTTCAGGGGGAGAATACAAGTATGGAAGATGAGTCTCTTCTACTTCCTGAGTTGACTCTTGAATCAGAAATTGAGACAAAAATTGATTTTGAAAAAGAAAATGAAGGAAATGACAATGTTGAGACTGAAATTGATTCTGAGAAAGATGGAAATGATGACACTAATGTAAGATATGGGAAAAATTTAGTATATACAAGAAGAACAAAGGTCATTCCTGAATCTATTCACATCCATGACTCCAATTCGACCTTAAATGAGGTAACTTTCCTGGACGCTTCAAACTCTAGTAATCCAATCTATGAATCTTCCTATGCACAAGAATTAGAATCCAACACACCACCAACTTATGATGACCTTCATATCCCAATTTTCCTTAGGAAGAATACTAGGACATGTACCAATAAACCACTCTACCCTTTATCCAACTATCTATGCTTTGAAAAAATTTCACCTACCCATAAAGTCTTTCTCACAAGCCTGAACACTACCACTATACCTAACTCTCTATCTAAAGCATTGTTTGACAAGAAATGGAAACAAACCATGGACTTGGAAATAGAAGCACTGAACAAGAATGGTACTTGGGATTTGGTCCCTCTACCAAATGGAAAGAAACCAGTAGGATGCAAGTAGGTATAGACTGTAAAGTATAAGGCTGATGGGTCTATTGAGAGGTACAAGGCAAGGTTGGTAGCTAAAGGATTTACTCAAACGTATAGAGTGAATTACTTGGAAACATTTGCTCTGATTGCAAAAATGTCAGGGTGATATTATCTTTAGCAACTAATTACAGTTGGAACTTGCACCAATTTGATGTAAAAAATCTTTCTCCATGGAGATCTAGAAGAAGAGATTTATATGGACTTACCCCCCGGTTACAGTGAGCATATTACTACCAACATCGTTTGTAAGCTAAAAAAGGCTCTATATGGGCTTAAACAATCGCCACGAGCATGGTTTGAGAGGTTTGCTAGAGTCATGGTGTGTCTAGGCATCAAACAAAGCCAAAGAGATCATACTCTTTATCAAACACTCTGAATCAGGGGGAGTAACAGTGTTATTAGTATATGTGGACATTAGAGTGACCGGTGATGATGAAAAGGAACAACAACTATTAGGACAACACCTAGCCAAGAAATTTGAGATTAAAACCTTGGGAAAATTGAAGTATTTCTTGAGAATTGAAGTGGCTCACTCTAAGAAAGGGATTTTTATATCCCAACAAAAATACATCATAGTTCTTCTGCAAGAAAAGGGCAAGGCAGCATGCAAGCCAACGAGTACACCAATCAATCCAAATTTAAAGTTCGTAAATGCAGAAGAAGACATTGCAATTTACAAGGAAATGTACAATAGATTAGTTGGAAGACTCATATACTGATGCTGACTATGCAGGGCCAGTTGTAGATAGAAGGCCCACCACAGGATATTGTACTTTCCTATGTGGGAATCTTGTGATTAGGAGACTAAGAAACATAGTGTGGTATCTAGATCCAGTGCTGAAGAAGAATTTAGGGCAATGGCACAATGGATATTCGAGTTACTATGGTTGAAGATCATTTTGGAGGACCTGGAGATAAAGTAGGATGAATCAATTAAACTTTATTGTGATAATAAATCTGCTATTAGAATAACACATAATCTAGTGCAGCATGACAAAACCAAGCATATTGAAGTCGACAAACATTTCATCAAAGAAAAACTCGATAGTGGCCTAATTTGCACTCCATATGTCTCCTCCCAAAGCAACCTTGTAGATCTTCTAACTAAAGGGCTAAACAGCAGCAACTTTGAAAGAATTTTATCGAAGCTGTGAATGGAGAACACCTATTCACCAGCTTGAGGGGGAGTGTCAAAATCTTTTTCTGTTTTATTATTAAAAATGTCCCTCAAGTATAGGGATTTGGTTGTATAGGAGTACCAATAGGAATTTAGTTATGATTTGGTTGTATAATAACCTAATTCTTGAGACTTTTACTTCTTTTTATATTTAATATGCCATACCAAACTGATTAATTTTCATAAACAAGGTTAAATGATTTATCCCTTAAATTTTATTCCTAATCAGCTATAACTTTAGAAATATGCGACCGACTTTCCCATGATACATATATCTTTCATTTTTCATTGTTGAATAAACACAGCATCTTCAACCATTATTTTGCATTTGGATTTAGCTTATTTTGTGTGATTTACAGGGAGCTCAAGGCAAAGAAAATGGTTTTTTTTTGTTTCCTTTTTGGTTTTGGAGAGATTCATATGGTTGTTTAACAACGGAGTTGTATTATTTTAGTCTTATAAGTGGAATTAGTGAGGTAAATTAAGAAGTTCATGCATGGGCAGCCTTCGAAGCGGAGGGTTAGTTTGCGGGTTGGTTGGGAGAGGGAGGTGGAACAAGAGAAGAGATGGAAGAAGAGGAATAGAGGATGTTGGGTGGACAATATTTAATGCAATGTGTAACTTATAATGCATGTGGCAGTGGTGATGAGACGTTCTGTTTACCACATCATGACTAAAAAGAGATCATTTAATGACGGATTAAAAGTGTCCACTTTTGAATAATATCAGTGTGTTTGGTTAAGGTGAAATATCAAAGAGAGAGATGGCTGCGAGAGAAGTTGCGAAGAGACATAGCATTTCTCTTGTTTGTTGCAGCGATGAAGTATCAAAAGAAAAAGAATAATGGTGGACCCCACCACCTTTCACTTTCCTTGCAATTGAGCGACGATTTTGAAGAGAAAGACAGAAGTGTTACTATGTTCCATTTCTACCCATTCTCTAGTATATGAATATGCACTGAACCATGCCTATTTTTGTATGTTTTTGCTTTTAATAACTTAAGCTATGTTGTGTGGTTGCTTTTTTCCAGGTACCACGTTGTGTGTTGTTCTAATAATTAAATAATAACATTATAATTTAAAAAATAATAATAATATATTTCTATTGTTTCTTTTTTGAAAAATACTACTAATTTATGAGTATTAATAATTATATTAAAAATTAGTTACAATAAACAAATTTTATTTAACTAGTTCCTTATTAAAAAAATATTTAACTAGTTAATTTATAATGAAATTATTAAATCAAAATATTAACTAACTCAGTAATTTAAATTAAAATACATAACTTAATTAATTAGTTAACTTAGTTTAACTTTAAATAAATAAATTAAATTAATTTTGATGGAAATGTTATTTAACAAGAGGCATGATTGTACTTTTATAAACAAGCAACATTTCTCTCTCCTCTATTTCTCTTCTCTTTCTCTTATACCAATCAATACATCAAATCTATTATATTTCTCATCTATTTATCTCTTCTTACACTCTCTCTTACCTATTTCTCTCTTCACAACTTCTCTTCTAAACCAAACACACCCTAAGAGACCATAAATAAAGAAAACAGTAAAGAACTAAAACCAAAAGTTAGTATAATTTTAGGAACAAAAAACATACTTGAGCCAATTAAATAGAAAGGCAATGGAATGTCAAGTCAAACTGTGATTGCAATTTGAAATATGACGAATGTTTTAATTTTCCATTTATAGGAACCATCTTTCAAATAGAAAAAAATATGCATTAAAAATGTTTTAAGCGACTTTTGATGTTAATATCAATCATTATGTCACGAGTCGAGACTTCAATAAAAATTTGTTCTCAATAACAGTGACATTAGGGGTGCAAAATATTAGATGGAATAAAAAGTTTCTACTACAATTTAACTACAGTAAAAAGGAAAAATGATGAATTGTTTTTTGACAAACCTGCAATTCTGAATGACCATTTCTTTGAGTTTCTTCAAATGTATATCAACCTCGTTAAGCTGAAAAAACAAGGTAATTGACAGCATAAATCATATAAAATGCTCCTAAATATCATCAAAGCTCAAACAAATGATTTGCACTGAAAAGCACAATGTTAGTAAACAATAAACAACCTCGTTGCCTAAATCCTTAGCCATATTAGCATAAGTCATCTCCTGAGCAAGTTGAATGTCTAGTTGTGCTTGTGCTTCTTCCTCTATTTGTCTCTTTTCCTACCATAATTAAACATAGAAAGGTAATGATATATCGGAAGACAAAATCACAGCTGTCACTACAAGTGCAGCCACCAAAATTGTATAGATTTTTTTGGCGTATAAAAGAATAACTTCATTTAGATAAACAGAAGATGAAAATAAAGAGATATAAAACAACAACAACAACCACTAAAGCCTCCTCCCATTATGTGAGATCGGTTACATGGATCAAACAATGTATAGTGTTCCATTCTGAGGAAAAAGATGAGGGTTGTGTTAGACAGTCAACAATTGGTGGTCTGTTGTCTACTATGTCAAAAATGGATCAAATGGTGGTCCATTGTCTACTATGTCAAAAATTGAAAATATAAATATTGAAAAACATGAAAGTTCAAAACTAGTAAGTGGGGGTTTCTCTCAAGTCGCATCTTTCTTGTGCCCACATCAATAGATCCACGAGTAGCACTGCAGCAAAGAAACTAGGGCATTGCAGCAGTTACAACAAGCTCAGGCATCATCTCACATGTGACCAACCCTCAACCAGTTACAGCAATGTCAGATTTTGATAGCAAATTTCAGTTACAGAAAGGTCACTGCAGCGACTGGGAATATGTTTGGTTTGGGATAATTTCCAGTTGGTATCTTCTGCTTTTGGGATGAGTAATATCTGAAATATAGCCATCAAAGAGCATTTTGAGGCTATCGTGGATTTGGCTGGATCCTAAGATCTTTTTGATCCTATAAGCCAGCATGATCCAAGCAGAAATAAGCTTTCCCTGGGATTGGGATAGCTCCAACCCTCCAAACTCATACATACAATCACAATCTTGACAGCCATGTTTATACAGGAAATCCCTCCAAATTGACAACAATTAGCTTTACACTACTCCTTAACATACATGTAATAAAACTTACCTCTTCAGCGACTTTAGGTAATAGTTGCAGCCATTTATCCTCAAACTTTTCAAGCAAGGTCTTAGCCATAACATGGACATCATGTTTTTCATTGTTGTATTTCATTGCATTCTTAAATATCAACCTTACATCTGCGTATATCTCCCGGACATTCTTATATCCGGTGCCATCTTTGGCTTCCATTTTATTTTTTATAGTGCTAAAATCCATGGGCTTCTCAATTATCTAAAGGCAGAAAAACAAACAGATTACTTTAGAGATACAATCAAAGACAAACAGTATACAAATAACTCTGCAATAAAAGATAGATAGTCAAGCAGTGAAACTAGTGCTAGCATTTATAGAAACAGAGACCAAACCAACATTTAAACATTTTTTTCAAACTAGTGTGTGCGAGCATATTTGGTTACAGGTAGAAAAAAATATTTAAAATTTCAATTACGCATAAATGGCAACTACAGCCTACGCCAAGAGAAAAGTTTCAAATGAAGAAAAGGCATTACCTCATTATAATCATGAAGCCCAAGACCTTTTACATCTACAGGTTCCTGAAAGGGCCAAGCCCATTTGTGCTGAGTGATCTGAAAAGCTTCAAATATATTACTATTGATTTTTCACAGGATACTTGATAGGGTCAATATACTCAACAGAAGAAGGGACCAGACCACTTATTTTAACAATGGGAAAAAATTGATCTTAAGAATTAAGGATGACTCCTGAGGAAAATTAAACCTCACTAGGTAGAGTCTGCTAAATGGATCATGACATAAAAAATAGACACTCTTGATGAGTACAAAAATTAACTTGTATTAAAAGAAAAGTATTACACATCTACAAAAAAAAGTAAGCAAAAGTTAAAGCTAAATGATTAAATATTGATAACCATTAAAAGTGCTAGCCTCCACTCTTCTCAGAGAGAAATAATTCATGTCTAAATTAAAACAAACCAAGGCTTCTAGTAATGTCCTTACAATTCAAAATTGAGTATATTGTATCCACATATATGTAGTCAATGGCAGAGTGACGGCTGACAAGAAAAAGCAATACCGGTACAACAGATAGCAGTATGGCAGCTATGTCAAAGTTTAGGAAATTATGAGGGTTGAGCAATTATGAGGATATCGACGCTATGTCGAAGTTTATGGAGGAGGGACATGAGGGTTGAAGTGACTAGGAGCAATTATGATATGATTGAGCTGCGAATAGTTGTGATTATATTTCCATTTTAAGTCTTGTTACAACTTACAATGACTATATATGGCTGTACGCTATCATTCTGAAATACAAGAATTATTCCAGCTATTACTCCTAAAACCCTAGCCTCCCTTTTTCTGCCACAAGTACATTCATATAGATCATTAAATAAAAGAAAAGTTGCAAAGTATCCACACTTGCCTGACGTAATATTGTGGAAAACTGGCGCATTAGCTCCTGCATCCTCTTTGCAGCAGCGGTTTCTGTACGCAATGCATCTTGCAGTGGCTTTTTACTACCAACAAGATTTTTCTCCCGGCTCTTCTCTTTTACAACCGAACCACCTTTAGAACTATTTCCTTGAGCATTACCAGCGGATTCGTAGTACTGTTCAACCTCGACCACTTGCTTCTCAAGCTGTAAAAGATTTCACAGTTCAAAACTTATTATTATACAAGCCTATGTCACATGTTGCCATGTTGTTCCGGCATCCTAATTGGGTGTATTGACACAACTATAGTAACCTAACATTTTAACATTTGAAAATGAATCTAGACGACCACTGTAACAAGAATAATTATGAGCCCCTAAAAATCTCCACACAAAAAAACATTAAGAAGCTTAAGACATAATTTATTTTCCATCAAAAACTTGTTATTGCCACAAACCAACCAATAATAATAGTAGTAGTAAACTAGTAATAGACGACGATCCCAAACACGAATCCAGATTATTTATAAAAATATTAAAAATAAAAAAATAAAAAAAGCAATACAGCTACTATAGCAAGCAAATCAAAGCTAATGAATAAAAATCAGACTATTCACACTTCAAGTTCATGCCCTAGTTCCAAATTCTTCAAAAAGTAGAAATATTATATACTTAATACGCAATCCATTAACAAAAATTTGCTAACTATAGTGATTGAAAAAAAATTACCCAAGCATAGATTCATTTAAATTTTCGGTTAAATAGCGTAATTGATAAAACAGCTAAATGCAGAAAATCAATTAATAATAATAACAACTCAAATTTAGTTAATAGATTTGATTTGGAGTTAAATTTGTAAGGCGAAATCATCATCAATCAAACATAGTCCTAATTAAATCTAACTAATGAAACAAAACAAAAACACGTAAATATAAATGCAGAAAATAAAAGAATGTAGCTAGTTAAAAAGGAATTGATAAGAATTTGAAAGACCTTTTCAACTTTTGTAAGAATTTCGTCAACCGAATTTCTAAAACCCTCGAAACGATCTTCAACAACGTATGGTTGTGGCTGTGAGTTTGACTCCATGTTCACCCAAACCCCT
This sequence comes from Cicer yamashitae, assembly GCA_037974755.1. Classification (NCBI taxonomy): domain Eukaryota; kingdom Viridiplantae; phylum Streptophyta; class Magnoliopsida; order Fabales; family Fabaceae; genus Cicer; species Cicer yamashitae. The sequence continues at coordinate 17,804,133 of JBBPBQ010000002.1, forward strand.
TTCTCTACGCTTCCCTTACAGTGTTTGATCTTAGTTTACTATCGGTGTATATATTGGCCACAATTATATAATGTTAAATTTTTGTTTTAAAATATAATAATAATAATAATAATATTAGTCAAACAAAATATAATAATAATAATAATAAAGAAATAATTATTGTTTTTTTTTTCTTCTTTTATTCAATGTATTATTTCATCCTCCTGTATTGTTTAAAGTTTTTTTCAAGCAATGTTTTTGTTACATAAAAATAAACTTTATTCATATTAAAATAAAAATAATACAATTATATCTAATGATTAAGAAAACAAAAAACATATTAATAATACACATAAAAATTGTAAAAATTAATAAAAAATAATTAAACCAAAATCTTAATCTTAACGAATCTGTATTGTTTAAAGTAATATAGATTTCATTAAAAAGTAATTTGCTGTGCTAGTTGTTGTAGTAAAATAACATATTAAAATAAATAGGTATCATATAACATGATCTTGTGTTTTGAGTCAAGTTTCTTTAGTTAGCAAAAAATACATCTCATGTTGTTTTATATTTCATAAAGTGTGGTTTCATCTTTTAAGTTTTTCTATAACACTTAAATTATTTTTGTTTAATTTATTGATTTTTAGATTTTGTTGGATTTGAATTATTTAATTTTTGGATTTTATTATAATTTTTTTCTGAAATTTTTGGATTTAGAGTGGAGTGTTGGTCGAGTCCAAAAAAGAGTGGAGTGTTGGAAAAAGATGATGAAAGGAATAAAATGAACATCTTAAATTCTTCAAGAAATTTTTAATAGAAAATTCATTTAAAATATTATTTTTTTTTAATAAAATACTATATAAATATGTCACATTAACATTCTTTAATACATACAAATCTATTGCACATTTTTGTAACACAATGTGTTAAAAAAGGTAACATTATACATATGTTATGACTTAAATGACATAACAAATACTTTGGTGAAACATAAAGAACTATATGATGTTTATGATGTTATTATATTATATATATGAGTTAGATTATGTTTGGATTGTTATTATGAGATGAAATAGAGTGGAATGAAATGAAATAAACTTATGTTCCATTGTTTGGATTGCCAAAAATAGAATAGAATGAAGTTAAATATTCCATCATATTTCATCAATTACCCTCATTTGGTTCTCCTATAAATTGAGATGAATGAGATGGAATCTCTTTTTAAAATAGGTTTAATTGTAGTTTTGATCCATTTGTAATAACAATATATGAATTTTAGTCTCCTTAGTTCTTAATCAGCAATTTTGGTCCTTCAATTATGTTATTTCATGGATCACTAATTTAGAAATAGGAAGACCAAAATTCAGAGTTTGTCAAAACAGAAGAATCAATCTACAATTAAGCCTTTAAAATATTAATTTCATCCTAAAATATTAAAACAATGGGGCAGATGCTTTGGTCTATTGTGCTCCACTTCATTCTACTCTATTAAGCTCATTTTAAAATATTCAAACATAGCCCAAATTAAAATGTTAGCAATTTAAAATTAACACAAAATTTAAAATGTCTTTGAAAATATTTTTTTAAGTTAATAGCACAAATCTCCTTGAAATGTGTGTTAGAAAATTTGGATCACACGCGTAATATTTAAATGTGTCAGGACCATTATACTAATTAGCCAAATTAAAGTGATCTATTTCGTATCAGGTAAATTATGGCTAGGGATATAATCAGGGTCGATTATAAAATATTTTGGTTATAAAAATATGTTTCTTGTTGATATTGATTTTGTTTATATGGGGTACTTTATAATCTGAAACATGTCAATTAAAAACAAGTAATTTCTCTTATTATTAATCTAACAATGTATTCTTATGATCTATATTTTGAGTGTCTCGAATCTAATAATGTATTTGGATGAATAAAATTTGCGATAAAATTAATGTATTTTTTTAAAGATAATTCAAATTCTTTAATATAAATTATTTTGTTTAGATGATAAATCTAAATCATCCATAAAAACTTTCATGTGAGTCCAGTTTAGTTTATTAGGTTGTGGAGGTGTTGTAAGAAATAGTTGTAGAGGTTTTCTAGTTACTTTAGCCAACAATGAATCTTGCTCTGATGTCTATATTGAGGTTTGGGAAATTCTTAGTGGGCTAGAGCTTTAGAGGAGATAATCTATTCTATGTGGAGTCAGATTCAACTTTGGCTATTAATTTGATCAAATAATATTGTGCTAGAGAACCTCATGCATTGCAAGTGATTCATGCTATCCTTCGCATAGTTAAAAGAAACTCCGTGACATGCACGAGAGGTACTCACAAGTATAGTAAATGGATATTTTTAACTATATGGTAGTTAATGGATATAGAGCCGACATAATAATAACGGCACTCACAAATATTTATATCCATTAGTAAATTAATTAATAAAATTATTATATTGTATTTCATTTGTTTATGTGTTAATGTATTAATCAATTGTGTTTATGATAAAAAAAAATTTGATACATTTTATTTATGTGATAATGTATTATCGTTTTTATGGAGTTTGGATAATCTCAATCCAAATTTTTCTCAATCTATTTCAATCTTTTCTATTTATTGTAATTTTACTTTTTTTTTTCAATTTTTTCGTTGGATTGAAAGTTTACATCTTATAGATGATGCATATAAAATTTTACACAAATCTAAAATTATTTGATATATTATTTACACTCGTAAAAATTAATGATATTCAACAAAAGTGTATAAGATGCTAATTTTAATGTATCTAAATAGCATATCAAATAAATTTAGATTTGTGTAAAATTGTACATGCATTATTTAGATGATATAAATTTTTAATCCATACTGAAAAAAATTGAGAAAATAAAATAAAATTAAGAGAAAATTGAGAGATTGAGGAAAGTTTGGATTGAGAGGATCAAAGTCTCTTTTTATGTGTTAATACTTCTTTTGTGTTGACAAAAGAGAGAGATAAATTTACATAATTGTAAAACAAAAAGTATACTTAATGATTTTATTTATTTATAGGGTACTATTTTTGGATATCTATTGATATCTACATATACTTAAAAATCCGATAAATTTTTGCTTAATGTATATAGATGAGGCATTTTTGTCTAACAAGACAGGTAACAGATGACTATTGTGACACCTTAAACTCTAAAATAACATATATAATAATTTATATTATATTTTTATAAGAATTTGCAGCGGATAAATAAAATTTCTTTTTAAAGAAATAAAAGCTTTTGTACCTAATTTAGGATATCACGTTCCTCAAAGTACACATGAAACAATTCAAAACTTTATTCCCTAATTAAAACAGTGCAATCTCAATGAACTTGATTTAACTATAACTTCTCAATTTAATTCCAAAAACTTACTAGTACTTATAAGATTTTCATACAAAAAGCCATTTCCAATCAAATAAGTAAAATACAAATTACAATACTTAATTCCCGGTATCACCTATCAGAGCGGGGTTTCTCTCAAATTTGAACTTCAAGACTCATTAATCTGTAATAACTACGATTTTGCAAACGCAGTGCCAAATCAGTCAAACACAAACAACAAAAGAGTGCTACCTCCAAGTCACTAGGAATTCCCCACCCGAATACCTCCAAGGTCTAACAATCTTGTCTTAAGGCTCAATAGTAGACCGCCACGATCAGGCTCATTCAGTTGTACTTCCCCGAAATCACTAGGCTTGTCAGATCCTACCTATATGATGCAGAAAATCAATTAACTTTTGTGAGAATTAATAGATTTGGGACATCAAATTAATACTAGCTCCCAAGCCACTAAGTGCTCTTCCATAGTAGATTCCACCAATAGATCAAGGAATTTTGAAGCTACCAAGGTCTTGCATTTTTGCATGGAGTTTATATTGCAACATCCAGCTAAATTCCTTTGTCAAAACCATAGTTTCATACTCCCACATTCTTTCTTAGTAATATTATCCTTTAATCCTTTGCATAATTTGGCATCTACTTCAATGCTTTTATTAATGAGATATTAATACTAAGTTGTTTCAATACCTCAAGGAAATTATTGTAATACTTTTCCATTGTTGCCTTTCTTATCCTCTAAGAAAATGGAGGTGGTGAAACTTCATGCACTAGGTTATGAAAGTTGTTAGATGTTGCAACATTTTGATTCTACATTGCTTTTCCCGATGCTTCAAATTATTCAGGACTATGCTTTCCTTTGAAATGTTGTTTTTGTCTTAGTCATGAATGGTTTCAACAAAGCTTCTAATGACTATTCATTTGATGCTTGAGCAGCTTCGTGGTTACTCCATCGAAAATTAGGATGATTCCTCCACCATATGTTGTATGTGTTTGAATAGGGAATGTTTTTATTCTTATTTCTAACATAAATGATAGATATTGGATTATCTGGGTTTTCATCATAAACACGTTCTCCTGCACAATACAAATAGCAAGCATCATTATTACTGATTTGTAGATGTTGTTGTTAGTGTTGTAGTAATAATTTTTAGCATATCAGTTAATGTTGCTATTTTTGTTGTAAGTGTTGCACTTTCACTAACTTCATGAACTTCAACCATTTTCTTGGTTATATTTACTTTAGAAGTAGGCCATTGATAGCTATTTGTTGATATGGTGTCAATAAAATCAAAATATTATGCATATGACTTGCTCAATAAGGCCCTACTCGATGATGCATCAAGGATAAACCTTGTTGAGGGTGCCTAACCATTATAAAAAGTTTCCATTTGTATACAAACGGGTATCCCATGACGAGGACACTTCCTAAGAAACTACTTAAACCTTCCCCTAGCCTCAAATAGATTTTCTGTAAGTACAGATGTGTACCTAAGAGGGGGGGAGGTGAATTAGATGTTTATGAGTTTTTCTTGTTTTCAGCAAATTAGCGATCGATTTTTGCGCTTAAGGATAGTAAATGATAAAGTAACTGACAGTAATGTAATGAGCACAGTAATATTATCCTGGTTCCTCTTATGACCAAGGATACATCCAGTCCTCTTGCACACCACAAGAGATTTCTCCACTATTGTCAGAAAATGTACAAGTCCCACCCTAGGATCTCTGCTACAAACTTCTAACAAAACTTCTAAGATAGCACACCACTATCTTAGATAAGACTACTTAAAGAAAGTACTACTTTCTTTTTACAAACAATGTGATTTGATAAGGATATAAGAATAAAAAAGAGGTAGAATGATATCAATCCAATATAGCTTCAAGTACTTTGAGAACCTTTGTTAAGGATATGAAAATGAAATACAAGTACTAGAATTGTGAAAAATGACTTTGAAAAAAAAACAGAAAAGTTGTTCAAAGTCTTTCAAGTTGTGTAGTAGGATTGTGTGTTGTTTAATCTGAAGTTATGGTGTATTTATAGTCCATAAACATCTCTTCAGATTCGTGGCCATTGATCCAAGAGGTTTGATGAACAAATGCAATGATCTAGAACCATTTCAGATCTGAAAAATTGCATTGCTTCCAGTTGTATTCGAATACATGATGTATGTATTCGAATACACTTCTTTGTAACATTCAAATTTATTCAAAATTTACACCTTGTATTCGAATACACAGGCATGTAGTCGAATACAGATTTGTCAATTTTGCCACTGACTTGCTGGTTGTATTCGACTACAGCAGGTCGTAGTCGAATACAGATGCGAAGCTTTTGCTACTGACTTAGCATATGTATTCGAATACACTTATGCTGTATTCGAATATACCTTTGTATTTTGTCAAAAATATTAATTTTAACATTTTGTAAATGTAAGTTTGACATTTGAAAATACTTTTTATGCATATGTAAAGATGTATGGTTCTCATGTATTTCAGCTATGGGTTGTATCATTTACCTTTACATTAAACATCTAATATGTTTTGAATTTTTAAGTTTTATCAATAAGATATTTGGACTTTTTTTTTGAGCTTGTTGCTTTGATCATCATCGTTGGTCTTTTGTCTTCATCAAAAACATGTATTTTACATTCTCCCCCTTTTTGATTATGACAAAACTTTGTTGTTTGGAGACATTGCATCATTGTAAAATTACTCCCCCGTAATTCATGCGTACTCCCCCGTTGAATTAGAATTGTTGTGATCAATGTGACAAAATGTTTTAAAGACCTACAAATGGTTTTAAGAGACAACAATATACCAAATTTTTCTCCCCCTTTTGACATGATCAAAAAGAAGGAAAAATATCGATAATAACGACAAGATAATAAAATCTAAGCAAATAAAAAGATAGCAGGAAAATCATCACACAAGGAATGTTAAAAAGAGCAATATGCAGACAAACCCAGAAATAATGTCAAATATTACAATAAAAATATGTTTGAAAGGAAATATAATGAAAACAGTAGAAGAAATGTCAAAGTTAAATAAGTGACAATTAACAACCTATGCCTAGGAGGTAGGTGGAGATGGTCAATTTTGTCTGATAACATACATAGTTCGTGGAGCATGGTTTCATGGTTGGTTGCAATGGTGGTTTCGATAGCCTGAAAGCGAGCGTCGACAGAGGTGTTCAAGCCAGTGAGATAGGTCTATGGGAAGTCAAGTTTGGCCATAACCATCTGGTTTCACACGTGGTCATCATCGGAAGTAGTTTCTTCTCCATCATCATCTGCTTGGGCAGTATCAGTTGCGGGGGCAGCAACGTCTTTTTGAGCGGCAGCAGATGACTGACAAAGATCACTTTTATGCACATAAGAGTGAAGCTGTTCATTCCATATGATCCTCATGCTAGACAGGACGTTTAAATCCAGCAAGTTGTCCTTTGTGGGTGTATACATTACTTCTTCAGAGAAGTCCACCCCAAAATGTTCCAGAATTCGAGTGACCTCCTTGTCATACGGCAACCCAATAGCTTCTTTTGATGCAAGCATAACAGATTTAACAAAATATGCCCAGTTTAGTGGAAGGCCTTCGTACATGAAGTACATGATCTGGAGTTCAAATTCCGAAATTTGGGAGTAATTTCCAGCCTTTGGAACCAAAATATAACTTAAAAAATAATGTAGAAGGCGATATCCAACAGTAAGATTTCCAACTCCATACCGTTGTTGCGCAAATTTAGAGCCCGCTTGAATCCTCTTTTGCTCCATAGTGTTTTTGTCAAACCGACATAAAGTAACATATGCATCATACTTAGCAACACCAGCCCATTCACACAAGTTGCTGGGACTAATTTTCTGTCCTTCGAATGGAATGTTCAAAATTTCGCCAATGGTTTTGTTGTCAAACTGAATAGTTTTACCCTTAACTCGAGACTTTAGCAGATTTCCATCTTTGGTCAAATTGCAGTAAAAGACCCTAACTAAATCGGGATAGACAGGACCTTTGTATCCAATAAACTCTTCAACATGTTGGGCCTTAAGTAAATTAGGGAATTTAAAAGCAGAGAAAGAGTCTAAAGTACCAAATTTGGGAATGACGAGCCTCTTGTTCGAGTAGATTGTGCGAAACCGGTTGATTTCTTCCGGTGTATGTAGGAGACGGGATAAGTCCGTGATATTGACATTCTTTGTCCTTTTCTTTGATGGGCCTACTGATGCATGCTTGGTTCGTGGTCCTCGCTTGCGTGCGTCCATGGTTTTGCAAGGTGGGTTACGGATTTTTGGGAAAAATTGATTTTAGGTTTTGAGAAATTGATGTTTTGGAAAGATGGGAATGAGTTAAGATTGATCTTATGTGGCAAGAAGTGTTGTTTGGGTAATTTGTTTGCAAGAAGAGAAGTTGAGAAATTTTGAGATGAAGGAGGATGAACCGGCTGTATTCGATTACAGGAAATGTAAAAATGACCTAAAACTGAAAAAGCTTTATATATGGACGAAAACCCGAACTTGTATTCGACTACACTTGTGTTGTATTCGAATACAATTGTTTCTGGGAATGTGTATTCGATTACACTCAAGCTGTATTTGAATACAAGATTTCTGCAAATGTGTATTCGGCTACATTTTCGAAGGTTTGCAAAGGAAACGAATTTTTCATAAAGAATACATCAAGTAATGCATATATACACATATGTTAAGACCAAGAAAACATTTTTAAGAACAAATAAACCTTAATGAGTTAATTCTAACAACTTATCAAGAGGAAATTTATAAATCTTAAAGAATGATGACAAAGTATAGGTACCTTGCAATTTAAAGATTGTTTTCGCTTAAAACGCCAAGTTCTCTTCGGATTTTGTAAAATGAGTCTTTAGGAAGAGGTTTTGTGAAGATGTCCGCAATTGATTGTGAGTATCCACAAAAGTTACTTCAACATTTCCTTAATCACATGATCTCGCAGAAAATGATGATGTATATCAATGTGTTTAGTCCGAGAGTGCATGATTGGATTCTTTGAAATATTGATGGCACTGGTGTTGTCACATCTTAGTGGAATGCATCCGAGGTCAAGTCCATAGTCATATAGTTGTTGCTTGAGCCACAGAATTTGTGCACAGCAACTTCCTGCTGCTATGTATTCAGCTTCAGCAGTACTAAGTGCAACACATGCTTGCTTTTTACATGACCATGATACTAGTGCATTTCCCAAGACATGGCAAATATCGCTTGTGCTTTTACTGTCTATTTTGCATCCTGCATAATCTGAATTAGAATAGCCAATGAGACTACATATGCTACCCTTTGGATACCATAGGCCTACATTGGTTGTTCCTTTCAAGTATTTCATAATCCTTTTTACTGCTACAAGATGCGATTCTTTTGGGTCCGCCTGAAATCTGGAACACAAACAGACACTAAACATAATATCTGGCCGGCTGGCCGTTAGATATGACAGAGATCCAATCATACCTCGATACTTTGATATGTCTATTGAAATATCGGATTCATCTTTATCAACATAGGTTCCGGAGCCCATAGGAGTCGCACTTTCCTTGCAATTTTCTATTTCAAATCTTTTGAGTAATTCTTTGCAATACTTTGCTTGATTTATGAAGATGCCATGCTTGAGTTGCTTGATGTGTAGACCAAGAAAATAGTTTAATTTTCCCATCATGGACATTTCAAATTCGCCTTGCATCATCAAGGAGAATTCTTCACATATGTCATTGTTTGTTGATCCGAATATGATATCATCAACATAGATTTGGACCAATAAGGTGTGACCATTATTTCTTTTAATAAATAATGTCTTATCGACTTTGCCTTTTTCAAATCCTTGTTCACATAGGAAGGTACTCAATCTATCATCCCAAGCTCTTGGAGCTTGTTTTAGACCATAGAGAGAGTTTCTTAATTTGAAAACATGTGACGGATTTTTGAAGTCTTCAAAGTCAGGTGGCTGTTTGACATATACTTCTTAATTGATGTATCCATTGAGAAAAGCACTCTTCACATCCATCTGAAACAGTTCAAAGTTCATAGAACAAGCGTAAGCAAGTAGTAATCGTATTGCTTCTAACCTTGCTACTGAAGCAAATGTTTCGTCAAAATCAATCCCTTATTCTTGATTGTATCCCTGAGCGACCAATCTTGCCTTGTTGCAAACAACTATACCATTTTCATCAAGTTTATTTTTAAACACCCATTTTGTACCAATGATGTGTTTATTGCCTGGATTAGGAACAAGTTCCCATACTTTGCTTCTTTCGAATTGGTTGAGTTCTTCTTGCATGGCAAGTATCCATTGATCATCTTTTAGTGCTTCAGTAATCTTAAAGGGTTCGATTTGAGAAATGAATGCCATGTTTAAGCAAGCATCTTGTAGTTTAAGTCTTGTTGTAACTCCTTTGTTGATATCACCAATGATGTTATCAATTGGGTGATCTCTATGGGTTCTCCATTCCCTAGGAAGATTATCATCTTGCTTTTCAATGTTGATTTCACTATCTTGACTTGGTTGATCAATTTGATGGTCTTTGCTTGTATCATTACTTTCAAAGTCATCATCATCATAAGAAATAATTTTGTCCTCTTTCAAGGGGTTAGTTTCATCAAAAGTTACATGCATTGATTATTCGACTAATAAAGTTCTTTTATTGAAAATTCTAAATGCTTTACTAGATAACGAATAGCCAATAAAAATACCTTCATCAACTTTTTCGTCGAATTTTCCAAGGTTATCTTTACCCTTGTTTAGCACAAAACACTTACATCCAAAGATGTGGAAGTGAGAGATATTGGGCTTTCTTCCTTTGTAGAGTTCATAAGGAGTTTTCTTAAGAATCGGCCGAATGATTACTCGGTTGGAAACATAGCATGCAGTGTTTACGGCATCTGCCCAAAAATATTTTGGTAGGCTTGAATCGCTTAGCATAGTCCTTGCGAGTTCCACCAAAGATCTGTTATTTCTCTCAACAACCCCATTTTATTGAGGTGTTCTAGGTGCAGAAATATTGTGGAAAATTCCATTTCCTTCATAAAATTCTTCAAAAGAGGTATTTTGAAATTCGCCTCCATGATCACTTCTAATTGATACAATTTGGCTGATTGTTCATTTTCGACTAGTTTGGCATAGTTTTTAAATGCTTTAAAAGCTTCATTTTTACTTGCCAAAAATAAGGTCCAAGTGAACCTTGAGTAATCATCAAAAATCACTAGTCCATATGAGTTTCCACCAAGACTTTTGGTTCTTGATGGACCAAATAAGTCTATATGTATTAATTGAAGTGGTCTTGAAGTTGATATAACATTTATAGGTTTGAAAGAAATTTTTGTTTGCTTACCTTTTTGACAAGCGTCACACAATTTATCCTTTATAAATTTCATTTTTGGTAATCCAACAACAAGATCATGCTTGACCAATTTGTTTAAATGATCCATGTGGATATGTGCAATTCTTTTATGCCATAGCCATGCATCATTGTTGTCGTTCACCAAAAGACATTTCATTTTTAAGGATAAATCGTCAAGATTAAGTATAAAGATGCTTTTGAAACGCTTACCGATAAATTAAAATTCATTTGTAGCTGCATTTTGAATGATGCATTCATCTTTGTTGAAGGCTATCTTGTATCCTTTGTCGCATAGCTGGCTAATGCTTATGATATTGTGTTTTAGACCTTCAACATATAAGACATCTTCAATCGAGGGGGAAGGGGTTGTACCGACTTTTCCAATGCCTAAAACTTTTCCTTTGTTGTTGTATCCATAGACTACATATCCCTTTGATTCAAGAGTCAAAGCTAAAAAATTTGTTATATCACCCGTCATATGTTTAGAGCATCCACTATCTAAGTACCACATATTTGAGGTACTTTGCGTGCATACCTACAAAACTAAAATCAAGTTTTATTAGGTACCCAATGTGCCTTAGGTCCTTGATGGTTAGTACTTTTCTTTACCCACACGTAATGCCCTTTAGGAAAACTAATGTTTCTAACGTGACAAGCATTAGGTATGTGACCATGAAGACCACAATAAGAACATGTAGGAGTAAATCTATTTTTAAAAGCATGTGTATGAGATTTATTTTGAATGATTTTCCCTTTATAATGATGATCTTTTTGCATAATCACAATCTTTTCTTGATTGGATTGATTACTCGCTTTAACAAAAATGGTCTTATTCAAGCTTGGTTTGTCAAATTTCGAGTATCCAAGACCACTTTTATCATTTGAGTATCGTTGCATTTTCAAAACATTTTCCAATCCCATTTGTCCTTTTTCGTATCGTTCAATTACTCTATTTAATTGAACAATCTTGAAGGAGAGGGAATCACATTTATTGCATGTAAAATTCTGTTTTTTAGTTTTTTAGAATCCTTCTCCATAATGTCAATTTTTTCTTGAAGACTTGAGATTTGTCTCTTTTGTGTTGACACTAGTTTGAACAGATGTTTACATTCAATAAGAAGTTCCTTAATGGCGTTTTGAGCATCAATATATTCGATAATTAATTCACTATTAGTTTTATTATGATGAGGGGAGTCTATGTTACTAACCTCTTCTTCGTCATATGATTGATGCGATGCCATCAATGCAACATTAGCACATTCTTCACTTTTTGTTTCTGAAGATGAACTCAATTCGTTATCTTCTCAAGCTATGTATACCTTTTTGAAGTCTTTATTTTTGATGGCATTTTTCTTGATAAGGTTCGGATAATCTGCCTTGATATGTCCTTGCTTCCCGCATTCAAAGCAAGTGAAGTTTTGGTTTGAAGTAGAGCTATCTTTCTTTCTGAAACTCTTCTTTTTGAAAGTTCTGTCATTTATAAGAAACTTACCGAATTTCTTAACGATGAAAGTAATGTTTTCATCTTCATCTGAATTTTTGTCTTTGATTTGTTCTTTTGATTCGGTCTTTAGAGCAATGTTTTTGGTCTTCTTTTCTAGACTTTCATTTTGTTCTAACCTTCCAAGTTCGATTTCGTGTTCTTGAAGTTTTCCAAATAATGCAGGAAGAGACATTTTGGATAAACTTTTCTTTTCGGAGATTGCTGTCACCTTTGGTTGTCAAGCCCTCGTTAGTGATCTTAATACTTTCAGATTTAGTTCATCGCTGGTGAAGATCTTTCCAAGAGCCGACAAATGGTTGGTTAAGTGGGAGAATCTTTTCTGTAAGTCTAAGATAAACTCTCCGGGCTGCATTCAAAATAATTCATATTCTTGAGAAAGTGTATTGAGTTTAGATCTTTTTACCTCAATGGTGCTTTCATGAGTTACTTCCAACGTGTCCCATATTTCTTTGGTTGTTCTACAATGAGATACACGGAAAAATTCATCCATTCCTAGTGCTAATTGTAGCATATTTTTAGCCTTCTTATCGAACAACACTTTTCTTTTATCATCATCAGTCCAAGAATTCTTTATCTTTATTTCTTCTTTGTTGTTGATGACTGTTTTTGGAATGTAAAAACCATTTTCAACTGCATCCCATATGTCGTCTCCTTGTGCTTCAAGATACGCTTGCATACGTATCTTCCAAAAATCATAGTGCTCTCCAACGAAGCATGGTGGTTTGTTACTACTGCCACTATCTTCGAAAACAGGTTGTACGGAAGCCATGAGTAATGATCGAGGAGTAAGTTACCTTGAACCTGCTCTGATGCCAATTGAAAGTACAGATATGTACCTAACAGGGGAGGGGTGAATTAGGTGTTTAGGAGTTTTTCTTGTTTTCAGCAAATTAGCGATCGATTTTTGCGCTTAAGGATAGTAAATGATAAAGTAACTGACATTAATATTATCCTGGTTCCCCTTATGACCAAGGGTACATCCAGTCCTCTTGCACACCACAAGAGATTTCTCCACTATTTTCAGAAAATGTACAAGTCCCACCCTAGGATCTCTGCTACAAACTTCTAACAAAACTTCTAAGATAGCACACCATTATCTTAGATAAGACTACTTAAAGAAAGTACTACTTTCTTTTTACAAACAATGTGATTTGATAAGGATATAAGAATAAAAAAGAGGTAGAATGATATCAATCCAATATAGCTTCAAGTACTTTGAGAACCTTTGTTAAGGATATGAAAATGAAATGCAAGTACTTGAATTATGAAAAATGACTTTGAAAAAAAAACAAAAAAGTTGTTCAAAGTCTTTCAAGTTGTGTAGTAGGATTGTGTGTTGTTTAATCTGAAGTTATGGTGTATTTATAGTCCATAAACATCTCTTCAGATTCGTGGCCATTGATCCAAGAGGTTTGATGAACAAATGCAATGATCTAGAACCATTTCAGATCTGAAAAATTGCATTGCTTCCAGTTGTATTCGAATACAGGATGTATGTATTCGAATACACTTATTTGTAACATTCAAATTTATTCAAAATTTACACCTTGTATTCGAATACACAGGCATGTAGTTGAATACAGATTTGTCAATTTTGCCACTGACTTGCTGGTTGTATTCGACTACAACAGGTCGTAGTCGAATACAGATGCGAAGCTTTTGCTACTGACTTAACATATATATTCGAATACACTTATGCTGTATTCGAATACACCTTTGTATTTTGTCAAAAATATTAATTTTAATATTTTGTAAATGTAAGTTTGACATTTGAAAATACTTTTTATGCATATGTAAAGATGTATGGTTCTCATGTATTTGAGCTATGGGTTGTATCATTTACCTTTACATTAAACATCTAATATGTTTTGAATTTTTAAGTTTTATCAATAAGATATTTGGACTTCTTTTTGAGATTGTTGCTTTGATCATCATCGTTGGTCTTTTGTCTTCATCAAAATCATGTATTTTACATTTTCTTCTTCAGTTTTCTTGAAAGTGGTGATGTCTTTCCTCTTTCTAGCATTTAGCACATGAAGAAATTACTTGACCAAGAACTTATGTTCCATATCCTGCCATGTAGTCACTAAGTTGGGATCTAACAAATTTGACCATGATTTTACTCTACCTCTCAAGGATTACAGAAATAATATGTGTTAGAAAGAGTTGTTGAGAACACCAAGAATCTTGAAGTTTCTACCGACTTCAACAAACTACTTGAGATGCAAATGAGAGTCTTTAGCTGGTGCTCTACTAAATTATCCAATTCAATTGCTCGTAGCATTTGAAACATCACTGGCTTGTAGGCAGATATTGTTTTAGGCCTCACAATGCTAGTGTGTAGGGTTTGAAGGTCAAGTACATCATATTCTCTGATCCCTATTTCCTTATCATTAGTCATGCCAATGTTATCAGGAACATGATCAGCTAAATATTGATGTCTTTCATTTCCTCCAACTCTATCCATATGGTCTTCTGGTCTTAGGCTTCTGATAGGTTAAATAATACTTGTAGCAATTTTTATTCTTCTAAATTCAGGCGATGATTGCTACCTGTGCATACAGTTTCAAGAACCCATTTTTGATCCACAAACACCACATTATTGTTAGTAACAAAATCAAACAAGCTAATTAAGTAGAAAAAATGGATTGAAAACCTAAAACACTATTCAATCCTCCAAAACAACCCCAAAAACTTGGTGTGTGAAATATATGATAGTGCAAGTGTAGATTGTCAAAACAAGTGGTAAAATAAGATCATTCCCCGAAGATTGATTATGTTCTAAAGTTCAACGATTTTCTAATTTAAATTAGTTTGTTTGAATGAAAAGAGGAACATATTTGGTTGAGAAATTAAAAGTAAATTCATAATCAAATAATCAAATAAAAGTGAGAGAATATTTACCTAAAAGTCAAATGGGTAAATGGTAGTTAAGGATGCAACTTAGTTAATAAATATGTTTATATGTGTTATAATATTGCAACATGTTATAGCATTCACAGGAACAAAATGACTTATAAGGTGTTCCAATAATTGTCTTCATGATTTTCGTTGGACTAATACTATTTCTAGGTTCATGTTTCAAATTTAATCATGCTTCATTTAAGATAGCTTCCTTATAAACTTAAGTAATATTCCTAGCAAGTTAACGTCAACCATATTTTCATACATTTGACTTAATCTATATTAAACTAATCATTTCCATCAATTTCTCTTTTTCAAGTTCAAAAGATTAACCAATAAAACTTAAGTGATCAAATTATGGATTACAGACAACATTAAATTAGCTTGTTTAAAAGGAAGTTAAACACAACACATCATATTAACATATAAACTTTGTTAAAAAGAATACAAACTCTTTAATAGCTAAAAGAAGAATACAAACTACAATGGCAAATAAAACATATTATGCTTCATCTTTTCAAAATGTAAATCCCTTTTTCTTCACCAAAATAATAGTCTATGCCTTCTTTTCATAAGATGTCACGTATACAGAACACAATTTTGACTTACTTTTGGACCTTTTGTTCTAGTTGCCACAAAAAGACCTTGGCATAATAAATTAAAGGCTCATACAGCTGACATAAGCTTTAAGTGTACCCTTCACATGAGTGGAGTCCCTTATGATTAACGAATCACACAGCTCAGTTAGGGGCCCACAAATCTGTTTAATACTTGAATGCACCAATAATGTTCCAATGTGCTACAACATTATGAAGTGTTTTTCCAAGACTTGGCTAATTCCTAATACCATACACAAAATCAATAACACCCAACATAATTCCACCTTAAAAGATCATAATCTAATAAAAAAGACTCTAAACCATAATTTAGTAAAATATAATAAAAATTACTATTTTAATTCAAATCGTTACTATGAGGTTTGTATAGTTAAGTGTAAAAAGTGTGAAATAACACTCATTTTTAAGAGTTATAACTCACTATAGAATATACCCAAATAAATTAGCCTTATTGAAAGTGAGAGGAATAAACTCAAGAAAGGTGATTGAATTGTGTTTTAAAAAATTATCTCTTCAAGACCTCTTAAAAAATTATTTTCAAAAAATTAAGTGATAACACTTAGTTTGTATAAAAAAATAATTTGACAAAAACAACTGTTATTTTTGAATTTCGAAAAAGTTTGAAAAAACAATTTATGCCACCGAAAATTTTACTGGGTTGAGTCGCGGACTAGGTCACTCTCTTTAACACGTTTCGAGGCACTGCCCAAATGGTGCAAGGCAGACTATAAACCACGAAGTCCCCAGGATAAAACAGCTCATATCACTGTATCGGAGTTCTACTGCACCGTAGAAAAACCGTTCTAGAATTACACCCTCAATATGGTAGTCGAACGACTACCACTTGTAATATGGCACTAAGGCCACTCAAAAGAAAAAGAAAAAGAAGAAGAAGTAAGAACGGGGGGAGAAGAGAGAAAAGCCTCAGACGCGGAGTGCTTTTGGTGTGTTTTTCCAATTGAGGAGAGAGCCCTTTATTTATAGAGGAAATCCGTAACTGGATCAGAGAAAGTGGCGCGATCCATCAGCTCTGATACGTGCGCTCCAGTTGACCACGAAACATGCGCTCCAATCATTGACCTCAGAAACGTGCGCTCCGAAACTGCTGACCACCCAAAACGTGCGCATTTGACTACCAAAACGTGCGCTAGGGTTTTGACTTTGAATATTGACCGGGCAAAAAGGGAAGACTGGATCAGATTATTCAAGTAGACTCGGTGGAGGACAGTTACGTAATTAACGTATCAATAAGAGAAAAAACGCAAACATCCATTTTTAAAATTAATTAAACAAATTTATTAATTTTTCATTTACCAAAAAATAATAATACAAAGCCAAGGGCCCAAGCCCAGCCGGACGGCGGCGCGCGCGTGTGTGTGGTGGTCAACTTTGCATGCATTCTTCCTCCTTCACAAAATTGGGGTACCCTTGGAGCACATCCCAAGGTACATACCTCCACCTTATATACCCTACTAGTGTGTGAAATCCCTCTTATGTGGGACTTCTTCATTTTTTCAATTCACAACCACACTAGCTCATTAATGTCACCATTCTTTCCAACAATCTTCCATTAATTTTATCATCATTTTCAACAACAACACAATTTAAAAAACACATAAATGATAAACTAGATAGAACAAAGATAACTAAAGATTAAAGAAAGCAGAAACACACAACAATTAATCATGATTTACTATGTACAATCCCTTTGAACAATTAATACAATTTTTGTGAGTATCTCCTGGTTGACATTCCACCTATATTACACCACTTTTTAAAAACGAAACAACCATGGTACGTTAAGGAACTTGCTCGCACTCGAAAATAATACAACTATTAAAAAAATGTTTAACTTTTTAATTTGGTTTAGAAAACTCCACATGAATTATTCTTAAAATAATTAAATCTTGTTTAATATTTAGTTATATTATTATTATTAGTATTATTATTATATCTTGTATTAGTTTCTTATTTTTAAATAATACTTATTATTTTAATATAACATATTTTACTATTTTATATATTCCAAATAAAATAAATTTATTTTTTTTGAAGGGATTAACTAATTCTTATTACTTACCACGAGGTAATATTCCCAGATAAATTTTAAATTGTTTTACAAGAAAATGAACTACATGTACAATATGATCCAATATAATCTAATATAAAAATATACTATCATATCACTTAGTGTACAATGTGAATGTTATAAATCCCATAACACCAAGTTCATTTCCTTACTATCAAAAATTGAATTTGTTATTTCGTAATGCTATTTTTTTTAGTTTAGCTTCCATGAAATATCAATGTAAACAATATTAAGAGCCGACAGATCAAGTTCAATCATGTAGGTGATTTTATAAGTAGTTATAATAAAAGTTAAATTTTATTAATGATTTAACGATTGTAATTGATTAACAGTATAAAAATAATTTACACTGACAATGTATATAAATTAAATTATTTATTATTATTATTATTATTATTATTATTATTATTATTATATTTTGTATTAATTTTTTAATTTTAAATAATAGTTATTTTATTAATATAATATCTTTTTACTATTTCATATATGTGTGAATATTGTAAATCGTTGACAAAAGTTGAATATTGTTAATTTCTAATGCTAATTTTTTTTTTATACAATAAATACTTTATGCATAAAAATATTATGTGCCACTAAAAAAACCAAATAAACTAATTTAATTCAAACTACATTTAATTAGGTCAAAACAAATTTAAATATGAATTGAGAGTGACACTAAAAAAAGGGAGAATTATGGCAGCTAAATTTGGCACATTATCGAAATTTTAGCCGCCACTATATACTAAAATTGTGTCTTCAATTCTGCCGTAAATTTAAATGTCGCTCTTATTAAAATTTGAATGTTTGATCCAATCATTATAAACTAGATTTTATTAAAGATATAATCAAATGAATAATGGTCATGAGTATATATTGTTGGAACAGGTCATATAATTTGAGGGGAATTGAGTTGAAAAGAAGAAAGAAGAAACTAGAATGGTCTGAAACGAAGATTGATAATCCTGAATTTGAAAAAAAATGAATACAACTTACACAATGCTTTTGGTTCTACTACATTTATAGGATAGTTCTCTACTACACAGTTTTATAACTTCCTTAACTAACTTCTAACAACATTTTAACTGTCTTCTAACTACCCTAACTAACTTCTACTATTACACTTTGAATTATCTTCAACATGCCCCCTAATTCGAAGTGTTTCAATTTGATATTAATCCAAGTTTGTTCCTCATCTCTTGGAACTTCACCCTCTTCAAGCTTTTGGTTAAGATGTCAGCATTTTGATCATTTGTTTTGTAGTGCTCCAGCTTTATCTTACCCTTTATTACTTGATCCCTTAAGAAGTGGTATCTAGTTTCTATATGCTTGCTCCTACCATGAACACTTAGGTGTTTTGCTAGGTCTATTGTTGATTTGTTATCAATCTTCATCTTCACAACCTCATTTTCTCTTAGTCCCAACTCTGTCATTAGCTCAGCCAGCCACACAGCTTGGCATGCTCCCATGGATGCAGCCACATATTCAGCTTCACAAGTAGATAATGCAACTATGTTTTGCTTCTTTGAACACCATGAGATTGGTGACTCATTTATCATGAAGACATAGCTAGAGGTGCTCTTCCTATCATCTTTATCTCCACACCAATCTGCATCAGTGAAACCTGTCAAGCTAGCTTCAATTCCAGCCTGCTTCTTAGCATAGTGCAGTCCCAACTCGCTTGTTTCCTTGATGTACCTCAAAATTCTTTTGGCTGCCAAATAGTGAGATGTTCTAGGCTTTTCCATGTACCTACTAACCATTCCAACACTGTGGGCTATGTCTGGCCGTGTGTTGCACAAATATCTCAATAAACCTACCAGCTGCTTGAATGTGGTAGGATCAACCAGCTCCTCATTGCCTTCTTTTGACAGGATCAATCCTGCTTCTGATGCGGTATCAGCCCCATTACAGTCATGCATATTGAATCTTCTTAGTACATCATTAGCATACTTCTTTTGGTGCATAAAAGTTCCATTTTCTTTGATTACAAATTCAATACCAAGGAAATATGACAGCATGCCTAGATCAGTCATCTCAAATTCATTCTCCATCCTGATTTTAAATTCATGAATTTCTGCTTCATTGCTGCCAGTCAGCAATAAATCATCTACATATAGGCATAACATAAACTCCATGCTCATTGACACATTTTTCAAATTGTTGCTCAATGAGGAATCTATCAATTCTCTTGTTCCAGGCCCTAGGAGCTTGCTTCAAGCCATATAGTGCTTTCTTCAGCTTATATACATTTTCTTCCTTGCCTCTTACTTCATATCCTGGTGGCTGCTTTACTTACACTTCTTCCTCCAATGATCCATTGAGGAATGCTAATTTAACATTCAGCTGATGCATAGACCAGCCTTTGTAGCTGGCCATTGAGACTACCATCCTTACTGTTTCAATTCTAGCTACTGGGGCAAATACCTCATCATAGTCCAGCCCATGTTTCTGCAAAAATCCTTTTGCCACAAGTCTGGCCTTGTACCTGGCAACCTGCCCATCAGGTTTCAATTTCAGTTTATAGACCCATTTCACATCAATTGGTCACTTATTCACTGGCAGACTTATTAGCTCCCATGTCTTATTCTTCTCTATGGCTTTGAGTTCTTCCTCCATTGTTGCTCTCCATCTAAGATCACTCAAGGCTTTTTCATCACTTACTGGTTCTGATTCAGCCAACAAGGCAAAATGTGTTAATTCTCCATTTGCATTGATGGTTGAGTCAGATGTCACTTCATATGTTTGCAATCTGACTGAAGGATGCCTAGCTCTTTCAGATCTTCTCACAGGTGCAAGAGCTGGCTGACTTGTTGTTCCTGCAGGCTGGCTCTCATCAAGTCCCACTTCTTCTGCACTGTTTCCTGGACTGATGGAGCTGGCTGGTGTGTCTGGACCACTGCTACCTGAACTGATGGAGCTGGCTGGTATATCTGGACTGGCTGCACTGCTCGAGATGGCTTTATTTGTTTTCCAGTCCCGTCCTCTCGATTCATCCATCAATATATCCCTGCTTATCACCGCCTTATTCTTGTTTGGATCATACATTTTGTAAGCTCCAGTTGCATCATAACCCAACAATATCATTTGTTCATCCCTGTCATCAAGCTTCCTTCTATTCTGAGCTGGCACATGCCTGAAGCACAGTGAACCAAACACTCTCAAATGATTCACAGCTGGCTTTCTTCCAATCCAAGCTTGTTCAGGTGTTCTAGTACCTAGTCTCTTGGTTGGACACTTATTCAAGATATACACTGCAATTAACACTGCTTCCCCCCAGAATTTATGAGGCATTTTCTTCCCCTTTAACATATTCCTGGCCATGTTTACTATAGTTATGTTTCTCCTCTCAGCCGTGCCATTATGCTGAGGAGTGTATGGTGCAGTCATTTCATGCAATATCCCTTCCTTTTCACAAAAATCATGGAATTCATTAGAGTTATATTCTCCTCCTCCATTTGTCCTGATGATTTTCATACTAAAATCACTTTGTTTTTCAGCCATTGTCCTGAATTTTTTAAGAATCTCAAGCACTTCATTCTTTCTCTTGATTAGATATATCCAAGTTTTCTTTGTGAAATCATCAATGAATGAGACAAAGTAATGATTACCTCCTATTGATACTTCTTCAAATGGGCCACAGACATCAGAATAGATGATCTCCAACATTCTTGAGGATCGAGTTGGTACTTCAGTCTTGAATGAGTTTCTGTGTTGTTTGGCTTGACAACATTCCTCACATAGTTCATTTGGCATTTTAATTTCTGGAATTCCTTGCACCATTTTCTTATCATGCAACATTTGAAGACTTCTGAAATTTAAATGTTCAAACCTCATATGCCAGAGCCAATCTTCATTCCTGACTTCAGCAGCTAGGCACTTGTTCTCATTAATCTGGATATCAATCTTGAAGGTTCTGTTCTTGGACAGTGGTGCTTTCAAGATCAATCTTCTTGAACTATCAAATATCCTTATTTCACCATACTCCATCTTCATAGAATACCCCTTTTCAAGCAACTGTCCAGGACTTAGTAGATTGTTCTTAATGTTTGACACATACAACACATCACATATGAATGATTGTTTGCTATCTCTCCTTTGAATTAATACCTTTCCTACTCCTTTTGTTGTGACTATGTTGTTGTCTGCAAATCTAATTTCCCTTTTTACCTTCTCATCAATACTTACAAACCACTCTTTATGGCTAACCATGCGATTTGAACAACCTGTGTCAAGGTACCACTGCCTTGGGCAGTCATCATCTGACTTTATTGTAGCCATTAACAACATCTCCTCTGAGTCTGAATCCTCAGCTGCTATTTGGGCTTCATCATCCTCTCTTTGAACCTTCTTGGATCTGCATTCATTTGCAAAATGCCTCCATTTTTTGACAATTGTAACATTGAATTCCTTTCTTGTTGAATTTCTTCTTGCCATTCGAGTTCTTGCTATTGTTATCACCTTAGCTTGTCTTCTTGCTATCTTGGGCCTGCACTTGAGATACTGAAGGTGTTGCACACCTTTCTCTTACTCTCAATTCATGAGCTTCAAGAGATCCTTGCAAATCTTCCACCTTCATCTTATCAAGGTCATTTGATTATTCAATAGCCACCACAATATGATCATACCTTTGTGTTAATGTTCTAAGAATCTTTTCAATAACTGCCACTTCACTTAATGATTCACCATTTATTCTCATCTGATTAACAACAATCTGCACACGATTGAAGTAATCTGCCATAGCTTCATCTTCTTCCATCTGCAATAGTTCGTATTGCCTTCTTAGCATTTGGAGCTTCACTTTCTTGGCCTTTTCCCCACTTGTATAGTACTTGACCAAGATCTCCCATGCCTCCTTTGATGTAGATGCCTTCGAGATCCTCTCAAAGTTGTTTGAATCCACACTTTGTTGGATGTAAAAAAATGCCTTGCAGTCTCTCTTCTTGCATTCTTTGAAGATTGTTTGCTGTCTTTCTGTTGGATTTGCACCAAGTTGTTCATAGCCATCTTGAACAATCTCAAACACTTCTTGAGCCCCCAACAACGATCTCATTGATGCAGACACCTCTCCCAATTCTTCCCATCAAGAATTGGCAAATTCGCTGGAAATCCTCCTCCATTCATGTTTCCTTTATTTCTTTAACTCACACTTGTGTTTCCCAATTTTGATTCCCCCTCACACTTGCACTTGTGTTTCCCAAGAATTATAACCCACACTCTTGATACCAATTGTTGGAACATGTCATATAATTTGAGAGGAACTGAGTTGAAAAGAAGAAAGAAGAAACTGGAATGGTCTGAAATGAAGATTGATAATCCTGAATTTGAAAAAATATGAATACAACTTACACAATGCTCTTGGTTCTACTACATTTATAGGGTAGTTCTCTACTACATAGTTTTATAACTTCCTTAACTAACTTCTAACAGCATTTTAACTGTCTTCTAACTACCCTAACTAACTTCTACTATTACACTTTGAATTATCTTCAACATATATAACAATAATTTTGCTTTATTTTCTTTCCATTTCTTAGGCATTAATTGAAGAAGGAGCAACAGAGCTAGTGGTTCCAGGGAACTTTTCAATAAGGTGTAATACTGTTTTTTGACAATGGTTGATAGTAAAAAGAAAGAAGACTTTGATGAAATTTGGTGTTTGATAGCTTACAATAATTTAGTCGAGTACTTTAACGAGCAATTCAAAAATGCCAAAGAGACATTACAACAAAAGAATTCTCAAGATAAAATAATATATTTTGACTACTACAACGATACCAATTGTTTATATCAAACACCACAACAATATGGTGTGCGTTATTCTTATTTTCTTTAATTGAAAAATAATTATTTGTCAATTTAACAATAATGTAATTTTTCATTAAATTCATTTAAACTTGCACATTATTTTATGTACATTGCAGACTTAAGTGATGCTGCTTATATGAGAATGTTTAGATCTCATATAAATTATTTTATGTACATTTGCAAATTCTTCTCTTAAAACTCCACCTTTTAAGATAGTTTAGAAATGAGAATGTTGGTAAAAGAATTATTAATAAATTCAAAATATGAGAAGACTTCATCTATCTAAAAAAGCAGTCCAAATTTACTCGATAATAATAAAATTCAAAGTTATGATTTACTTCATTTATTTATTTTTTATGAAGTTAATTTTTTATGATAAAAAAAATTGTATTTTCTTATAATCCATGTAGAAGGAGTAGTTATGAATTTAGATCTGAATATAAATTGAAAGAAAAAGAGTAAAAGAAAAAGGTGGAAAGAGTGATTAAAATGGTAAAGGAAAGGCAGATTAGAGAATAATAAAAAGATGATAGGATAGAAAAAGAAGGTACGGTTGATAGGTAGCAATGGCATCATCATTATTATCATCACAACCGTTGCCACTAACACTTCCAACCTTTCGCTATTATAATCAAAATCACACACACTCTCTCTTTACCAGCGGAACTCAATTCACCAATCTCACCACCGCATATCGTCGAACATCTACCGTACTTTCCTTCGTTCCCTTTGTTGGGAATGAAGATACTGATTTCCGTGTTTCCTCTACACAGCATCTTGATGATGATGATGATGATGAAGATGAAGAACCAACCGCTGAGGACCTTGAATATGTTGCCCAAATCAAAAGGGTAATTGCTTGCCTAAAAAATATTTACTTTCTTTATTTTTATTGTTTCAGTTTTTAATGCCATTTGCATGCAGGTTTTGGAGCTTCTTAGGAAAAACAGGGACATGCTCTTTGGGGAGGTAAACCCTTTTCTCTTTTTATTTTTTTAAATTTTTTTTAAAAAATTTTCTAAATTTTTTTTTTTTTTTTTTTTTATATAAGCTTTTCCAATTTTGGTTTACTAATAATGGTGTCCTGTTTATGATTAAAAAGATGCCACTGACCTTGTGTGAGTGTGTGAGAGAGAGAGAGTGTCATGATACTTTTACATAAGGTGTCAAAATTAGGATTAGGATAATTACACATTTAATAGTTTTTTGTAGAATGCGAATTTTACCAATCCAATAGTTGAATTGGAAGTTCTCATTAAGTAGTTTAAGTCTAGAAAGTTTTCTACAATTTTGAAACTATTTTTTATGCTTCATTGTATCACTTTGTTTTTTAACATTTAATATGTTATTTAAAATATAAGTAAATATTTACTGCTATTTACAACAAAAACAACAATTAAGCCTTATCCTTCTAGGTGCGGTCAACTACATGGATCAGACGATGATATAATGTTCTATCGTAAATCATGTCTATAGCCAAATCATTGACATCTAAATCTTTCTTAATAATTTTGTCTATGGTTTTTCTTGGCCTTTCTTTTTTCTCAAGTTGTTGGGTTTTCCTCCATTTGATCTACTCTCCATACTATTGAATCTTCAAGTCTCATCCTGTCCACACATGTCCAAACCACCTGAATTCACATTTAACCATCTTTTCTACAATAGGTGCTACCCCAATTCTCTCTCGAATGCTACCATTCCTATTTCGTCTAGTATTTCCACTCATCCAACGCAGCATGCTCACCTCATCTCTGCTACATTGGGTTTATTCTTGTGTTGGGTTTTTACCTCCCAATGCTCCATCTTATACTACATTGGTGGTTTTATAGATGTACGATAAATTCTCCCTTTAGTTTGAGTGGTACTTTTTTTATCACATAAAACACCTAAGACGCTCTTCCACTTTAGCCACTCTGATTGAATTTGATGGTTTACATCTCCCTGCAACTCTTTGTTGTTTGGATAATTGACCTATAATATCTAAGCCGTGTAACTTGTGGGGGGCACTTTTCCTTTGCAAAACTTATATTCCATATGCCTCGTCCTACTTCTACTCAAATGGAGGCCATGTGCTTCTAAAGTTTGTCTCCAAGTCTCTAACCTGTCATTTATGTGCTCTCTCGACTCACCAACCAAGACCATATCCTCAACACAAAGCATGCACCATGGTCTTGGCTTTTGAATGTGCTCTGAAGTACATCCAATGCTAAGGTAAAAAGATAGGGGCTTACAATTGACCCTTTAATTAAATCCTATTGTTATTACTGCTAATTACATACATACAAAAGTCTAATTTGTCTAAAACTGTATACGTAATTTTTAAGACAACATAATATAATTCAAAAATTGGATTTGATTAAATTCACACTCAACAAAATGTTAGTGAAGGTGTAATTATGCTAATTGTATATTTCCATCAAGATTTAAAAATAAGCTTCAGTTTTTACTCTATGCATCTCTTCTTGCTCACTACACAGGTGCATCTCCCAATCATGTTGTTCTTTCCCATGACGATCTAATGATTCTTTCTTTATCCTATGTCCAGGTCAAACTAACCATAATGATTGAGGATCCCAGAGATGTTGAGAGAAAAAGATTACTTGGTATTGAAGATCTCGATGCCCCAACAAGAGATGATCTAGTTGCCGCTTTGGAAGAAGTAAGTTTTTTCTTCTGTAGCCGTGATTATCTAAATTGTGCATTAATTTGTAGAAGTATAGACACTTTGACTTATACCAGAAGCTTTAGAATTTATTCAAAACCTTGTTTGGGATAAGCATTGGGTCATTTTTTAGGGTACATACATGTCTTTGGCTTCTGAAGACCTATATAGATTGGAAATGTAACCTCATATTTTTGAGCTACTTAGCAGCTAATGGCAGAATTGACATCTCAACAGTTGTTGTGATAATCTAACTGATGGTCTGTCCCACAGTCCTATTTTGTGTGCTTGAACCAAACACAAGGAGTTGGATCTGTTTTTTCATTTGAGAAAACATTCGAAATAAATCTCTCTGAGAGCAGCACATTCCTGACCAGACTTATAGGATTTCCGACACATTAACACCTATAATCGAGCTTCAGGGGAAACGTTGAAAGTTAAGTGTATTAAGCACATGATTAATGTATGTCTATTTTGTACTCTACCTTAATTTTCTAAATTGTACGGCTGGAATTTACTGAATATATAAGAGACCTGCATTCACGGAGAGTACATTTTTTGGAATATCTCTTTATTGTTGTACACAATCCAATTTGACAAAATAACTTGAGGCAACTTCAAATGATGTGTTTTGTCTATTTTTTTCCTTATTACGTTTGAGACCATGCTCTCTTTTTTAAAAATGCCACTGTTTTTGTTTGTCCTAGCTCTCAACTTCTCTTGATCTGCATCATACATTATTTCTGGTATCATCAATGCAAAAGTAACTGTTTGCTAGTTTTATTAACTTCTTCCCTTTTACAAGTTTCTAAACCCAAAATGATAGTATTTTATAGAGTAATCTGCAATTCGTTGTCGAAAAATCTGTCTTGTGTATTTGTTTTATGTGGCATTGGATTTTAAACACAATGTAAGGTCAAATGCTGATATAAGAAAGAAAATTACTTTGCATTTACTAGGTGAATGATGGGAAAATTCCAAAGGATAGAGTTGTTCTTCAGAAGCTTGCTGAGGAAATGGTTGCTTGGCCTAATTTAGAGGTATGGTTGCATTTGGGCTTGTTTTAATCTCTAATTCGATGTGCATGATGTCTTGAACACGTGTGCGAGGTCATTTTTACTGTATCAGGTTCCTTGTGTTGTTTTATGGAGGTTTTATTTTCTCAATATCCTGTGACGTGGATCAAAACAATAATTGTATTTTATGATTGAACTTGTACACTAATTAAAACTTCAAATTTTGCCACTTAGTCCAGAGCTAATTGTTTATTACCTTTTATTCATTTCCACTGATATGATGTATTGTGTTTGTACCATCATATATATGCATTTCCTAATTATTATTGTAATTTTCTTTCAAAATAAACGCTCAATCACTTGTTGCTATTGTTTTTCTTTTCAAATGGATAGGCTGAACCATTAAAGAAAAAGCCCAAAAAATCTTTATATGCAAAAACCACTGACACCGGAATCGATCCTCAAGTGGCTGCAAAGAAACTAAACATTGACTGGGATTCTGCTGCTGAAATTGAAGATGTGATTACTGACGATGAATCAGATGTGCCTCCAGTGTTGGTCAGTTCCTTACCTGCCTTGTAGATTATTTTTGTGATTTTGTTTTGTTTGGTTAGCCACCATCACTATTGTTATGTAGACCATGATACTTTAATTTTACATTATAATTAGGGAGTTTTGTGTGGCAACTTATATAGAATCTCTAGGTTTTTTTTAGTGTGTACAAATACATTCTTTTAATATAAATACGAACTATTTTTGTGTTAGAATTAAATTATTTAAAAGACTTGTATAAGAACTTAGATTTAAAGCATCATAACAAACTGTATTAGACTATTAGCTTTCATTCATTATAAGTTCTGATTAGCTCCTCTTTATTAATAATGTACTTGGTATAAATATCTAGCTGTTTCAAATCATCCTCAAATTCTATATAGTTTTAGAGGTTTTATGATCCTTCATGCCATTGTGCTTCACAAGTAATTTCAATGCCTTATTCCTGTTCCAATGAAATCTCAGCCCAGTCACTCAAGCGTGTCTTTTTATGTTACACTCAGTTTTGGAAGGGTTACAAGTGTATCTTTCCTACTCTATGTTGTTATGTAGTCTCAGCTGATATCCCATTCCTGTTCCGAGTCTTTCAATGTTATCTTGCCTCTTTCCTTTCCTTCTACCTCTATTGACCTTCTTCCCCCAAAAAAAATCCCATCTTTTGGCAGCTTCACTCCCAAATCTATTGTTGGGCTGCTTGCATCATCTACGATCCAGACCCATTGGGCTTGAGCATGGGGGTGTTGGAAAGTCCACCTTATTTGCAGCCATTCCTGCAATATGTTATTGGTCCACTTCATCTGCCTTTAGTGTGTTGGGTTATAAGGTTTGGGCAGTCCTCATTTTAGAAGTTGATTTTTTGGAATTTTCGGAATTGAGTTAGGTCGTAAGTCCAAATTCTAAGATTGTTTGTCTCCAAATACATTATAAGCTAAACTCATGCTAGCAAATAACCAATCCGCAATGAATACGAAGAGTATAATAATGCTATGAATAATCCAGCACCTCATATTCAAACAAATCATAGTACACTAAAGATATGAATATCTATAGTTTGACTTGGTGATACACATTAGCTAGTCTATTTTCTGAGTTCTTAAAAAATTATTGGAGCAAAATAAGGAGCTCTTATTATTATTCTTTAGATAAATTTTCTTGTTTTTAACATATAGTTTTTTATATTAGTTTTCTTTGGGTCACCCTTAGCTTTCCATTAAGAAAGTTATTTTTGTTGCAGGGCTATGGAGCACTATACTTGGTTTCAGCTTTCCCTGTAATTATAGGTGTTTCAGTAGTTTTGATTTTGTTTTACAATTCCCTCCAGTAGAAACTGGCATTGCACTCAAATTCAGTGTATAATATATTACTATATTGAAATGAGTTAGTACTGTATATCACAATGTTCACCTAACATCAACACAGGGTTGTTTGAGATAATTTAAATAAATTTCTTTAAAAAATCTTGTGAAGAAAAAAAAATTAAAAAAATCTTATAATAACTGAGTTTCTTTTTTTTAAATAATAACCTCTCTTATGTTGAAAATTAGTTTACGCATCTCAATATTGTTTTTTCAGAAAATCTCATTTGAAATTCCTCCATAGATACTTATATGGAAAATAAATTGCAAGTAAAGAATCATAAACTTATTGTAATTGAAGAGCTGCTAAATAAATAAAATCCTAATCCAGATGAAGGATTTTTGTCCAATTTTGTTACAAAATTTAATCTTTTTAAGGACAGCTGTTCAAGAAAGAAAATTCATTGTTTTTTGTTCTTAATAATTTATTTCCTATCCTGTAAATTATTGTTGATGTTGACAATAATTATTCATTATATTTAGCTTTAGATTCTTTTGTATGCAACCTTGACATCACATATAGTTTTTCCTTTTATATTATTTTTTAAAAGGGAGAGAAGTTAGATATATGCCAGCACGTTTGAAGTTCAGTTTGTAATCAAGTCTTGTATATGACCCTTGTTTTATCATGTGCTCGTGCATACAATGATTATTATATAATAAAAAGGGTTATCGACCATTGTCATCACTTCCCTTAATGAGAAAATCAGCATTTTCTAATAGGGAAAATATATAATTAATTTAGATTAGAGAGAGAACATGATCATCACGACTAAGATATGGATGAACATGCTGCACACACTTCACGTTCTATGCAATTTTTAATACTAGTAGTAGTGCTTCCAAAAAGTAGATAAAATCAACAAAGATAAACCAGTCATTGCAATGATATCTGAATAAGATTTCCCTGTAACAAATTATGGAGAGCTTACAAAAAGAAAAACAGATTATGGTGGATGAATCCTGTATGAATCATGGATTTTATAACACTTCTAGTAAAACTATTGCATCCACTCCATCATTATTACAACTTTCAATGCCAAAATTCATGAGTCTTAGTCTTCCAAATTCAGCCAACTCATCACCTTTGTTAACTTCAAAGAGAAAATCAAAAGGTGTGGTTGTAGAATCACAGTCACAAAATAAAGCTAGTAACTTGACACTCAATAATCAGTTTCTTCTGCTACAAGAAATCCAGTTAAGAAAAAGCAAGTCATGTGGAGAAGGAAGAGCAAGTACATCACCCTTTGATGAATTTGATATCTTTTTGGCCAAACCAAGTTTTGTGGAACATGATTATAGTACTAATAGGAAACGCGAAAGCTTCTCCAAAACCAAGGTAATCGAAGAATGCGATGTGAGTGACAAAGAGATGGAAACAAATGCAGATGAAGAAGGGTTCAAATGCAGTGCTCTTTGCATGTATCTACCAGGCTTTGGAAAAGCAAAGTCAGTTAAAACTAAAAAAGAAGGATCAGAAATTGAAAGTACAACAATATCTAGGAGAGTTTCATTGGAAAAATTTGAATGTGGTTCTTGGTCTTCTTCAAAACTATTCAATGACATTGAAAGAGACACAACAAGTTCATACTTTGATCTACCAATGGAATTGATCAAAGAAAGTAGTGGTATTAGTGATGTGCATGCACCTATTACATCAGCTTTTGTCTTTGAGAAAGATATTAAAGGGGTTCTTAAGAATGGTTCTTCAAGAACAAATGCTAGAAAATCAGATACATCATCACCAAACCATGTTAGGTTTTCTATATCTTCTTCTACTTTTCATCACCCTCCATCTCCAGCTTCATGCAATACTCCTTGTTTAAGAGAGGATTTTAATGCCTTCTTAGAAGCACAAAGTACTTAAATTTGAGCATATGATTGAATCACTTCAATGGAAAGTGGAGTTAGAAAAAATTGCTCACATCATAATTTGTGTGTTGTTCTGCTACTTTTTAACATGATTGTTTGGCATGAGGTACATGTTTACTAATTAATTTGCAAGGGAAAAGTAAAGGGTGTTTTTGTCCTAAATCTTCTCATCTTGCAAAAAGTATTATTCAAATAATAAATTTAGTCCTATTATTAATTTTTCATATCTTTAAAACAGTTAAATTCATTTTTTTTATCCAAATATTTGAGGATTTATTATGAGTTTGGGATATAAATTATTTTAAATATTAATAAAATAGACATGTTGTGAAAATAATTTGAATTTGATAGATTTTATAAGATGTGATATTAAGTTCAAAACATATACTTTAAATAAAAAATATAGTAATTTTGATACCAATTACCTAACCACTACCAATACTAATATGTAACTTACTTGGTAATGGTATCAGTATTTTTGAAATTGGATAAAAAATTCAATTGTGGAGACCTACGACTATAATTTAATAAGTTGAATTACGGTTGAATTGGATGACTAATAATAAGTTAAAAAAATTGGAAAAAATTGATTCGATTAGAAGTTCAATCCGATAAAATTAGACTATAATTCAAATGGAGTGGAAGAAACTAACAAATTGGTCTAGTTCAAGCGATTAAATCAATCTATTGGATTTTTAAAATATTAGTTTCTATACATATTTGGAAATCAACAAAATTGAGAATTAAAACATTTTTTGATAGATTTAAAACAAAGTTATATATAACCCATTTATGCATACCCAAAAATGGAAACATGTCAATTATCTCTAAACAACTGAGATACATTTAGTTAGTGATATACATGTCAATTGTCTCGGTACAGCTAAAATACAGAATAAATTATTGTTTTTATTTTATCTTGTTGATTTTTAACTGAACTCATACTCAGGATAAAAATATTAATTAGAGAAGCGGAATAAAATAATATTGTTGATTAATTTCATATCTTGTTGGTTCATCAAACACTAGATTCAGACAATAAATAATAATTTATTCATATCATGTCCTTTGTTTTATCTATCAAAGAAACTCTAAAGTTATTAAGTACTCGAGTCATCTTGCTTATATAATGTTCAACATCCATTTTTTTATCCAATATAAGACTCTTGCTTACACTTTGACACATCAACAATGTCAACTCAAATGTGAGTCCACGCATATGGAAATGTTCTCTCAGACTCCCTCAAACAAGAACTTTTTCATCCACATA
This sequence comes from Cicer yamashitae, assembly GCA_037974755.1. Taxonomy (NCBI): domain Eukaryota; kingdom Viridiplantae; phylum Streptophyta; class Magnoliopsida; order Fabales; family Fabaceae; genus Cicer; species Cicer yamashitae. The sequence goes on from JBBPBQ010000002.1 coordinate 17,836,473, forward strand.
CACATGCACCGTGCCAACATCAACAAAACACCATCGTCGTTGACATTCAACATCAACAAAACACACGCCGTCTGACTACCGTTATCCAACACACCAAGCAATCGGCCTTGAGGTGGGCATTTGACATATGTGGAGCATATTATTGTGGTGATGGTGCAAGAAACAAAGTGGTGGGGCAATAGACCAATACATCCTTAAATAGTGGTTGTGTTGGTCGTGATGAAACAACGTGTGGCGGCATTAACCAACTCTTTGTGTAGTTGAAAGAGTTGTGGGCTTGTGGCAAAGTTGTTAGATAGACTATTCAATAATGACGATATTATTAGAAAGATAAAATAAAAAGTTTATAAATGTTGTCTTGAAATTCTAAAGTGTCAAATAATTTAACTTACAAAAATATTCTAAAAGTGACATTTATAATAAGATAGAAAGAGTATATATATTAATATTTATGATTTACATTGAATAATTATTTTTCTTTAATTTGCAAATTATTAAATTGTATAGTAGATTTTAAGGGCCTATTTGATGCGTAGGATAAAAAGAGACAGATATAAAACTGAATAAGGATATGATAGTATATAATAGGATATTGACAGGATAAATATTATCATATCCTACACAATAACATTTTATTTTGTCATGTATTTGATACACATTTCATCATGATATAATATAATATATATTATATTATATTTAAATAATAAAATTACCACTGTGAACAATTATATATTATAAGTTTTTTAAAATTAACTTATTATATTTAAAATATTATAAATTAACAAAAAAATTAAATAAATAATGAAATAATTTTATATTAAACTATTCATTGACACTACTAAATAAACAATTTAAATTTTAAAAACAAAATCATGAGTAACCAAATAATTATATTTTATTTGTTAAAATGTAAATAAAGATATGATATATATTATATGTAAATGGCAAGAATACCTTGTAAACAAATTATATTTATTTTCAAATTTCAATTAACTTTCATATTTTTATAATTATGAATACTAATTTATTAAATTATATAAAAAGACAAAATTACCCTTGTATAAAATTATAAATATTTTTTAAATTAATTATTAATATTTTATTTTTATATTTAATATCAAATTCTATTAATTATTTTTTATTTGATTAGATTTTCAGTTTTATATTTTAGATTATATTTTATATTTATATTTTAAATTATATTTTATAAGAGTAATTGAGTAAACTATTGTTCTTATCATATCATGGCTCATATTCATAATAGAAATTTCAACTGAGACCGGATAAACACTGAATTCAGACATAATATAATAACTCATTTCTATTATGTCTATCGAATAGACCCTAGTAGTTAGTAGTACATAAAAGAGGACATGCAAATTTACATTCAGTATGATAAGAGATAAGAATGATTCTAAAAATATAAAATTGATTTTGATTTCAATATAATTTATTTTTATATTCATATTTGATACTAATTTAATTTAAAGCTTTTTACTTTAAATTTTAAGGTAATCAAAACCGAATCCGAACAGCCGATACAACTGGTTCGATTGCAAACCAAGTCTTCTGTCTAGTAGACAATAAACACCGACCTGCACTAAAACCGGAGTCAAAATCGAAAAACCAACAAAAAACTGAGAAAACCGGTCTTAACCAGCGGTTGAGCCGATTAAAGATTTTGGACCGTGTTTTTGCCAAAAACACAATAAACTAAAAAAAAAATCAAAAATCACAGTAGTTTAAAAAAAAATTATAATAAGAGAGCAAAAGAAATGGCACACTGTGATTTGAATATCTTGGGAAAGTGTTAGTAGTCTTCTACGGTTAATTAAGAAATGTAGGAATTATGGGCTTGTCTTTTTCATTTTTTTTCTGCTGAACGTGGGACCATGGACAACAAGTATATATAAATATCATGTGCAGGTTAGGTTGGTTCAAAAGTTATTAGTCACCACCAAAAGAAATTTTAAAACTATCTATTATTATACATTTTTCAGTTTTATAGAAATTACATAATTATACTTAATTTTTGAATAATACATAAATATTTCAATAAAGTAAAAATATACATTTTCAATCTACTCAATATTTTTATTTTAATGCTTTTTATGTAAGTTTTTAATCTTCTCTTACAAAAACAATTTTTTAATTAACATTCAGATTTTCAATTAAAGATTTATTATCATCAATATTTGTGTTTGTTTATTTGGAACCTTATGTCACACCTAACCATGCTTTTTATATGGCTTGATCAAGGCAAAGTGACAAAAAAAATGCTAATTTTATAGTTGAAGCTATTCAATGAAAAAATAAGCAAAAGAAATACTATTCATTGTACGTGTTGTTTAATATTTTATATATATATATATATATATATATATAAATATATATATATATTAAGAAATACAATAATAATTAAAAAATAAAAAAATTATTTTATTAAACTATTAATCTTAATTATTGGTGTGTTTTTCACAACCATTATGCAAAGTACTATAAAAAATATTTTGAAAGTTGTGTAGGTAGTAATAGTTGAAGAGTAGTATAGGAAAAAATAATAAAACTATGATTTAGAAATTCTTTTTCGAGGATCCAATAGTCCAATCTAATTTAATTAGACTAACTATGACTTAGAAATTCTTATTTCGATTATCCAATAGCTTAATCTAACCTATTTTGACTAACTATAACCAAATTTCGATGACCTTGGTCAAATCAATATAAACTAACTATGACTTTAAAATTGTAATTTCGATGATCCAACGGTTCAATCAAACCTAATAATACTAACTATGACTTAGAAATTATAATTTTGATGTTCTAACGATTCATTTTTAACTAATTAGAATAACTATCACTTAGAGATTATAAGTTCGATGATCCAATTGTAATCTTAATTAATTCGATTGACTAAGACTATTATTTCAATCAAACTTAACTAGACCAATTAAAACTTCTAAATTTAGAATTTTGATAATTCAACGGTTCAATCGAACTTAATTAGATTAATTATGATATATAAATTTAGAATTTTGATAATTCAACGGTTCAATTGAATCTAATTAAATTAACTATGACTTAGAAATCTAAATTTTGATAATCGAACAATTTAATCCAACATAATTATATTAACTATAACTTATAAATTTAAAATTTAAATATCAAATCGTACAGTTAAACTCAATTAATATAAACAAATCTTAGGAATCAATTGTAGAAAGATCAAACATATAGTTCATCTCATTAAATTTAAATAAGTATTAGAAAATCACTAATAAAAAAATCTAACCGTATAGTTCAACTTAATTAAAATAAATAAAGTTTAAAGAATCGCTAATTGAAGATTAAACCGCATAATTCAACTTAATTAATATATATATATATATATATATATATATATATATATATATTATTGAACTCCAATTTTTAAATGTAGACATTTTTTAAAACTATCAACATTTTTATTTGTAAAATAAAAAATAAAATATAGTATTAATTGTTAATTAAATTTTTTTATACCATCGGTTAATTATTTCAATTTTTATATCTACACTCTATTTTGCTGCTCACACCCCATCAAGTTTTCATAAAATAGAATACTAAAAATGTATTTTACTATTTCACTCATTCTTAAATTATATTATGTCTCTTTCTCTCTTCATCACCATTACTCATCTCATAATATCTCACATCTATATCATATGCTCATAACTCACACCTCATAACTCGTACTCGTTCATGACTCACACTCATATCACTCTCATAACTCACACCCCATAACTCGTACTCATTTATAACTCACATTCCTCACTCATAATTTACACCACATAACTCTTATCTTCTTATTATGCATAAAGCCGCCAACAAAGTAAATTTCATAATTTGTTGAGTTCATATTTTTTTCTTCTTCAAAATATGAGAATTTTACATGATTTGAGTTCACGTACGTGATAAATTATACATCTGACGCAAACTTAAATCACGTACTCGTACGTATTTTGTGTTCACATAAATATATGTAAATTAATTTCACGTACATGTACACAAAGTGAGTTCAAATACATGTAAAATTTTGCAATGAATAGAGAAGTGCGTACTTAAACTCAGTTCATGTAAATGTACTTAATTTAAGGAAGGTTAGCAAGGAGTAGAAGTGTTGGCAAATTTAATTAATAATAAAGCAATTTAGTATTTTCAACAATGACATGTATGTAACTACCAAAAGAGGGAGTGTGAGTAGTGAAATTGTAATTACTTGTACGAAATTGTATGTTACTTATATTTACAAAATTATTAATGTACAACTTTTTAGTACTCAATGGTGGACACACCTCACTAGAGCGAATCTATAAATAAAAAACACCTATAAGCCATGTGAACGGTTTTAATAATAAAAAAAAAAAAACAAATATTGATCGTCAAAAGAGAAACGAAATTTAAAAATATAAATCTACGTAAAGCTAAGAACCTAAAACAAACTCCAATGATTTTGTCTAGTAGTAAAATGAACATATTAGATTATCAAATTGTGAATTCGATATTGACTAATGTCATTGAAAGGAGACGAATATAAATATCTTTATAAGTGTTAATAAATCATAAAGTTTCTCTACCTTAGATTGTGGTACCATCCCTTCACTCTAAATATTTTTTTTGAAGTTAAAAATTATATATCAAATATTAATTTTGATAAAAAAAATTATAACTATAAAAGAAATTATTTTTCATATTTGCTGACTAAATTAATTACTTATTATAAAATAAAATATAATTACTTTATGTTTCATTAATATATGTAAAAAAAACTAACGTAGTAATTTGTATTTATGTTGGGGTCTAATTGGAGTTATATTTTGGGGTTTAAAAGAAAATATAAATTTACTTGACTATTAGATTATTTATACAAAATCTTCACAATTGAATTGATTTAATATTAAATCAATGATTTATATTAATTTCTAATCAGTGGCGACGTACAGTTTAATATCATACTTTTAGTTTAATATTTATTTTTATTTGCTATGAGATAGTAAAAATATATTATTTATATATTATTTATTCGAATCCGATCAGACTTTTAAATTTTGAATTTTAAATACATTGAGTTAATATTTAATTCAATTTTAATTATTTTATTTAAATTTATTATTTGACTCACATCATACGATATGTTTAACGTAAATCATTTTATATTTCAGATAGTTGTAACAAACATTAATGTTACAAAATTAAAATTAAGCCAGATAGACACATTATGAAATTCATTACTCTTCTTTGTATATATAGTGTTTCTCTATTGGATTAAGCTAACACTTTATTAAGTGCAGTTATATATAATGACCATATATGGTGATTATGTAATATATAACGGATTTATTTTATCATTGATTAATTGTTCCATGTCCCTTTTGCATGTAAGATCTGAAATATAGATTTTATGATGTTTGTCAGAAGAAAACTTGAGAGAGGAAAAAAACAAAAAGAAAATTGCATTACAAATAGGGAACGGAAGAACACCGACATAAACTTTGGTGGCCTTAGAAAGATAATATATAGTTGTATTTCCATTCAACATTGCCAGCTATGTATGTATATGAGGTTTTTTTTTACATTACCCAGCTGTCATGTCACATATCTCTAGAACAATAATATCTCATAAATATTCAGCTTTATTTTATAAATAGAAATCAGACTTAATACACTAAAATTTACGACATTACTGTTCACCGATCACGACAACTCAGTAACTTTTATGGATTTAGTCTTTTAAATAATGTTAAACAAAAATTATCATCATTCAATTTTCATTAGATAATTTCAATTAAAGATAGAAAAAGTAAAAGAGATTCTTTGTGTATAAAATAAAATACTACACATTTGGGGCTCCATACATTACTAGGTTCAATCTATTATGCCAGCTATTTTTTTTTTCAAGGAAATGTTAGTGGCCCTCAGTCCTATTTTCTTGTCACCTACAGTATGAGAATAAATAAGAGATCTACAGTGAGTTAGTAAATATCAGACTTATTATTGAAATTTTTGGTGTCATGTGTAAAATTTTAATTTAATGTTTTATTTTATTTTTTTTAAAGTTATATAATGATAATAAAATTTATTATATTATTAATTCATTATATTTTTTATACATATTAATTAATTTATTTTGAATATAATGATTATGATGATGATAATGAGTTTCATTATATTTGATGTAATTAATATATTTTTGTATGACAATTTTTTTTGTTCTTCTTCACAGATTTCAGAGACCAATGTATAATAAGAATATAAGAATTGATAAACAAAACATTTTTGTTATAAAAGATTGTAATTTTAGTACTAAAAATAAAAAGATTTACAATTTTTTATACATATTTCAACTATTATGACATAAAATAAGACTAAAGTCATAAATTCAACCTTACCTTCAACAACGATAAAATTGTAAAGAACAATGTCATAATAGCAGAAACAAACGTGTGTCTTATCACTAAAACAAAAGGCTAATACTCTTATTATTAATACACAAATTCAGAATTTTTAAATTGTAAAAATAATAATCAAAATGTTAAGTAAAATCAAGTTACCAAACAATTTGTCTTGCAAACCAATTTCTTTCATGCTTTTAGAAAGAGCACTCATATAACCTACATATGTCCCTCTTTTGACTTTGCCTAAAGCTACCCCTTTCATCAATTACGTGTTCCTATACAAACATCACAATATTTTATTTTCTCATTCTGATTTTTATACAAATAACAAGGCATATGGGGCCTACAGAGAAAAAGAGAAAGTATGCTTTCATCAAAATTTATTGAGGAATGAGTATCCCAAATAAAAAGCAATAGGGTACAAAAATTTAATAATTTGCTTTTAAGATAAAAAAGGAAAGATGCGCATAAACAAAGCAACATAGCACATTGACCATATAGTGAATTTTTTATTTGAATAACTATACTCATGATTGATAAATCCACATAAATTCATATTATTTAAATTAATAGTATAAAGTAGTAATATTTATATAAAATAAAATTTATAAATATAGCAAAATTAAAATATTTATGTTTTTGAATTTATAATATAGATAACGTCAAGATCACTCAAAACTAATCTATTGAACAAAAAACAAAAATTAAATATACATACAAATTATTTAAAAAAATAATTTAAAGAAATAATTTTATATAAAAAATTATCTTAAACCGTCTTTCTCTTAGTTGAATAAAGAAGAAAAAGGAGAAAGAGAAAAGAATATTGGAACGGTTAGATTTCTTATGGCATATTATTAAATCATAAATTTTCATTCGTTATGTTTACAAAATATAGCGCTAGCATATAATAAAAAGTAAAAAAATAAATAAATAACAGAACAGAACCTCAAAAGAATTATTAAAAAAAAGAAATGATATAATACACATTGAGAAAAAGAAAAGAAAGTTTATCTATCCTATGAAAAGATAAATTAAATAACTTTAAAAAGAAGAACTTTGAAGATATGATTCATTGTCTAGTATTTTGCAACCTTGATCCAATCATCTTAAGCTCAAATTTCTTGATTACACCAGCAATGTCCCTCATTGTAGTATCCAAAACATAAGGAGTTTTTTCATAGTTGACATTTGTTGAATTCACTAGCAATTTGCATGTTTCTTTCCTTTGTGCTATGGTTCCATGATAATGAAAATATTTGATCCTACCTTCAGTTTTGTGAGTTGTTTTTCCATCTAAGTTCTCTGACATGTGGACCCCAGTTGCATACAAGTTTCTTGGTTGAACAGCATATTTTCTATCTCTTCTTATGCCTGTTATTGCATCTCTATACACTAGCTTTTCAAATCCCCATTTTCTGCATAATTCATATCAAACATATGTAACAATATTTATCTCATACTATTGTGTATTTTTTTTTCATAAATAAAATTATTAGTGGAGTACCTTGAGCTTTAATACCTTTCTTTTTCAGAATCTTATAACAATTTTGTGCAATAAAATCAAGCAACTAATAGTTGCACACTTGGGCTGGACAGCTAGATCTAACAATTGTTGTTTGAGTGTGACCAAATTAAATGTTATTGTCTCTACTTTATTCATCAAGCAATTGATGTTTATTACAATTACTGAACTCACATGATAGATGAATTGTGCAACTATCAATAAAGTATGATTTTGAAAATTGTGCAATTAATTTGATAGATGAATAAAGTATGGTTCTGAACTTTCATTAAATGTTGGAAGAATCTTGGACAAGTTGGACCAAATTACTCTGTTTTATAGTATAGTTTTTTACTCTATTGTTTTAATATAAGCTTCAACTTTAGAAACAAACCACACTAGAACTAAGGTCAAACATGCCCCACATTCACATTTCTTTTACACTATGAAAAAACAAAATCAATATCAAAGGAATGGGCTAATAATTCCAAAAGCATGGACACCACAATAATACAATTATTTGTCTCTATTATATAGTCTATAAAGGGGGAAAAAACAGTCTCCAAACACTCAAGATCCAATAATAATTTCTTAACAATAAATATATATATATATATATATATATATTGTATTTATAATGCTACCCTTTTCTTAATTCTAACATGTTGGATACAAATATCAAATCATTCTAGGATTAAGGAGCTTATATATTTAATCAATCAAATAGAAACTATGCAGTATAAAGCTAATTTAACTAGTCTAATTTTAGCAAAACAGAAAAGAGAGATATAGTTTTTCTAAATAATTGAAAATGCAAAATCAATACCTGTAAGTTTTTCCATAATCATCAGAGAGACAAATCTTGCTACTCATAGGCATCTGTTCAATGGTGAATTGAGAGTATTCAGAAAGTGAATCAAGCACAGTTTTAATAGTACTCTTTGGAGGGACATAAATATACTCATCAACATCAAAAAAGAACATCCACTTAGCCATAAACCTATATCTCAACAAACAATCATTCACAACCAAAAACTGATTATGATAATAACCATCAAATCTCTCTTGGTCCCTAATATCTTGCAATGTAACATAACCAAGTTCAATCCAAGGCTTCAAAACCTCCAAAACCTTCTCATGAACACCACCAGCATCATGTATAACAAAATGAGAATTTTTCCCAAATAATCTTACGTGGTAAGCTATCCACTCTCTCACTCTTTGTGGATTCAAATTGCCATACAAAGATGACCCACAATATAAATATTCAAACTTTGGCTTTGAAACAAAAAGGGTATGATCCAAATCACCATTTTTTTCAACAAGAACTTCCATTTTATCAGTTACATTGAAGTTTCTGTCACCACCACCTGATGTAGAAGCAAAAAGAACCAACTTTCCACCATTGTTGTCACCATTGATGACAGTATCATTAAAAGTACAGTTGACAACAACAACAGTGTAGACATGTCCATATCCCCAATCAGGGAGAATCTTGTAGCCAATGGTGGTGATTGGTTTTGAAGAAAAGTTTTTTGTTGAAGGGATCCACTCACATTCATAGGTTGGTTTGGCATAAAGGTGAAGAGGCTTTGAAGAAAGACCAACAATAGAAAAAGTGTTGAGTCCTCCTCTATAAGCACCCATTGTGATGAAGTTATAGGAAGATGAGCCAAAAGGGTTGAAGAAACGCTTGATGGTTTGGTTGGAATTGAGTTTTTCATGAAGAATGGAAGAGGGTTGTTGAGGTGGAGTTTGAGAGAGTCTTGTGATGCAGAATCTGAGATCAGAAGCTGAGATAGTGAAAGGAGAAGGGATGAATTGAAGGAGAGTGGCAAGAGAACAGAGAAGAAGAAGAGTTGTGAGGAGAAGTTTGAGTTCAGCAGTGTAGTTAGTTAATGAAAAAACAAAGAGTTTCTTCTCTTTGTCTTTGATGGCCATTGATGTAACCAAACCAAACCACGTGATGAGTTTGTTGTTGTTTTTGGTTTGTGGGATGGAGGTAGGGGTGAGTGTTGTGTTGTCTTATATTAGGACACTTTTTTGATTGATACTAAGGTTTAGAAGCAAATAAGGATTACCATTGTCTTATGTCATTGGGAGACATGATAGGTGGAGAAAAATAAGAGGGATTTGGATATTATATGCACTTGATTACAAGTCAACACACGAGGAAGAAACTTCCGATGTAAAATTTGATTTAATTTTCAATTGTTTGATATTGATCAGGCACAGATGTATTAATTGCACTTGATTACATTTGTAATGTCAACACATTTATAATTAAAGTTTTGATTTAATTACGATTTTTTTTATGTTGATTATGCTATCTCAGATGTACTAACTACACATATATTGTTTTTAGTTTGTTTTAGGTTCCTGTTACTTTGTTATTATGTAATAATGAGTTTAAATTCAGTCCGATATTTCTATGTAGACTGAGTGCACCAGGTTTATTAGACATTCTTTTACTTGAAATTTATATCTGAATTTTGTTCAGACCCCTAAAATCTCTACATGCATATAAATGATATTGACTTATTATAAGTTGGGCATGGCAGCTCGGTGATTCACTGATTTGGTGTGGTTTCATTCCATGCTTAATTTTAGCTTATTTATTCACGAAGCAAACACAATTTATCTAGAATACCAGCAGCTGTATTATCATGAATATGAGTTTGAGAATGTGGAAAAATGATTATATAGTGTTTTTTTTAGAAGTAATTAGGTAAAATTTGACCTATAGAAAAAGAAAAAAAAAACCAGTTCAGTTCGATTCAGAGGATTAACTAGTGCACCAATTTATAAAACCAGTTTGGTTCGGTTTTTCCGAACCAAAAATTGGTTCGGTTCAGTTTTTAAGCGGTTCTAGTTCAGAACTGAACTTTGCCCACCCCTACATATATAGGATTGCATAGGATAATTTGTTTATACAGTTAGATTACTCGTATAAAACTAGATTTTAAAGTTTAGCTGCCACATTTTTCTTTCTCCTTTCTTTTTTCTTTATCTTGTTAAAGAAGATGGGTGATTTGGAATTATTTTTTAGTCTGAAATTATTTATGTTTGCATAGATTCATTTTTCTGTGTTTTATTGTTATTTCGTCAATTAAGTGTGACGTTTTTTGTTTTTCTATCTCTGTGCGGTGTTCATTTTATTCAGATTGACATATTAACTTTGATTTAGATTAGACAGATTCAATCAATGACTTCAATGTCGTCAACGTTACAGATTTGAAGACATGAGTCTTATGGTCACTTTAATTTTATCAAATTTGTAGACATTTTGTCGTTTTATGCTATTAACTAGGTGCTGTGATTTTGTTTGCAGATTTATCATTTTCGTTTTTAGCGAATTTGTGTTGTTCTCGATTGAGGTACTCTTTTAATATAAATGAATGAATATTGTTTTTAAGTAAAAAAAAAAGAAAAGACCAATAGATTATTTATTATAAGTTTATTTTGGTCCCACTTTCTTGTCCACTTCATCAACGTCAAATTATTACAACAAAAGAGCTACACCCGCATTCGTATAGCACTTACGAACGACCATTGTTGAAACCAAAATCCACCATTCTGCTCACCACCAACTAGCACTCTTAAAAGCGATCAAGCCTCGTCGTCGTACACTCAACCTGTCACCATTATTAATAGTCACACCACAATATCACCTGGTAGCCATCTGCACAAGTGACTACCCATGTCTCCACAACTACCATAATTGATTATTGAGTACCATATTTAATCAAACTTTAATTTATGATACTCAATAACCAATCATGTGAAGAATTTGCTAACACTTCTTAAGACTTGAAGTGAACTTGGAAGAAATATCTGCATGAAAAAGAAGAGACATATTTAATACTGATAATAATAATTTATTTAAATTTTATCTAATAATAATTAATAGCTAAGATTGTTTTTTTGGTTTTGAATATTAGTACTACTAATTTTCTCAATAATTTAATCAACAAGATTCTATATTTAGCATTTGCAAGAAAAAAGATTATATGTTTTTTTTGTGATTTAAAAGATTCTAAATTTAGTAATAAAGACTATCTATGTATGTTATATGTTTTTTTTACTAAAAATATATGTTATATGTAATGTACATGTGTTATGTACAAATATACATTATTTTAAATTATGATACTTCGATGTGTGAAACCGTTTTTTTAGGCAATTAAAATCCTGTTTAGTGAAATACAAGAAATTTGGTGGATCTTTTATCTGATTCGTTTTCTGATTTTATCTGATTTAAGATAGGCTGGTAGATCTAAAAAAGAATAATGAAGATTTTTATTTTGTTGATAAATAAACAATGAAGGGTTTTAAATTGCACTACTGGTTATATGAACTCATTGAATGAACAAGTACAATGAATCTCACATTCACCATTAACAAATCTTGACTCATTATTATTACACATTACATTACTTACACGTAATATATATTATCGTATTTGATTTTCTTGATAAATAAGAAAAATCTTGGATTTGGCGAAGAGGCAAATAAACTGATCTAGTAAGTAGGGTTAGTTATTAGTAGAAAGGTTGAAAGAGTGAACAAAAGAATCATCGAAACCCTAATTCCCAAAATCACAGAATCAATCGAATCGAATTCAATGGAGGGAATGTTATCTTCCAATGATCAACAATCATTGGTCTCTTCCTTCCTCGAAGTCGCTCAAGGCCAAACCGCTGACACTGCGAGACAGTTTCTTCAGGTTCGCTTTCTCTTCTCTCACTGTGAAAATCGATTTTCATATTTTTCTTTTAATCTTTCATCCATGATGGAAAAAGAAGCTGAAGTAGTAATTATAGAAATTTGTTATTTTTTTTTATTGTGATGAAGGTTTTGAGTGTTAGGTTATTGTTGTTGATGCATGGAATGGATTATTGTTGTGTTTGAGAATTGAGATCTTTGAGATGTGTTTGTTTTCACAGGCTACGAGTTGGAAACTTGAGGAAGCTCTTCAGCTGTTCTTGATTGGGAGTGAAACTGGGGCGGTTCCGGCGCCCGCGTCTTTCACTCCTCCTTTAGAAAATGTTGATGCTTGGACTGATCAATCTCTTTTAAGGTAATGCCAGTTGGGCTTGGAGTTATGCTTTTCGTAAACTGGAATGTTTTTTTATAGGCAAATGTTAGTAAATTAGTAGAGTTATGTTAGTTTTCCGGCCTAAATCTTACCAGTGAAGTTTAATTTTTTTGACTTTGTAGTGAACCTAGAAAGGATACTGGGAATCAAAGTGGTGGTGTTAATGATGGAGATGAAGTGCGCGCTCCCTTACCTGTTATAAGGGAAACTCTTTATGATGATGCAATGTTGTATGGGTATGTTTTCTTTTTTACCATTTTATTGTTGAGTTGAAAGGAAATGCACTGTTAGTTTAACTGCTATTATACTAGCATCCAATGAGAATCAATTATTCTGACATGTCAACCATCTCTTGTAATTGAATCTTAACATTAATAATATGAAGTGGAAAAATGATGAACTCTCATTGGATGTTAGTGTAAAACTAATTTATGCTGACAATGTATGCCTCTTAATCTCTTCTTTGTTTACCATGGAAACTATAGGATTTTGGTCTAATAGAGATGCTTGTGTATATGATGTTTTCTGTTATTCCTTATCGAGCATGTTGATGTGGATGCAATTCATTAGGTTTTAACTATGACATCTCTTGAGTTTTTAACTCCAGTAGACTATCCTTGTAGAACGAAGTTTGGTGCTTTCTGCATTCTTTTTGTTGTGGGTTGATGCAACTAATCATACTTTGGATTACATATTTGTATAATAGTTGTATAATACTTTGGATTACATATTTGTAAACTTGGAAATAATGAGCAACAGAGTAAGGTAAAAGAAAAGTGGCATTGTTGTGGCTGGATAGGCAGTCTTGTGAACTCTATGCAGCTAGAAAGATTCAACTCTTTCTAAGCTGTGTACTTTTGACGATGACATATCAAGAAGCATAATGCTAGTATTTTTGTATGGAATTTGAAATGTTTAATATGTACTTATTGTACTGTTAGATTGTATTGCATATTACACTGTATAATGTTAGGGCTGTGTTCTTTTAGGTCAGCTTTATATCTGTTGTTTCATAATATAAATTACATAGATGCCACTTGAAGAGATATTGTGGTAAAAAGTCAAGAATTGCTGTTTTTGTTTCTTGTTTATCCAGGACTAATTCATGCACTTTAGTTGTGCTCATTGAGCTTTTTAAGTTAACACGCCTTATGTTTTGTTATGTCATTATATATGTAGGTTTGTGTTTGTATCGTGTATGTATGTAAGTCTGGTTTTCAGCAGACAAACTATTCATCGAAATTGTGTTTTAAGTTTAACATCTTTGTGCAGAGGATCAAGGCTTGGACATCTCTCACAAGAACCAAGCTCCTTAATTGCGTTCCGTAACTTCGAACAGGAAACGAGGCGTCCAGGGGTTTGGGAATCAGAGCAAGGTGCCGCCTCTACAGCAGAGAGTTCTCGGGATAATCTTGCCTCTCTTTATCGCCCTCCTTTTCATCTAATGTTCACTGGCTCTTTTGATAAGGTAAATATGGTTCTTAGTGGTTATAAAAAAAATGCTTCTTAGTTTGTATTATTTTGTTTCTGTTAGAGGTTGAATCGGAATTTAGCCAAAGACAAGATCAATTTAAGTTTTTTATTCAATTTGACTTCAAGCTTGAGCTTGTAAGACCCAGCTCGAATGCTGGATTTTAATTTTTTAACTTGATCTTGATTGTATTTTTGAACTTGTATACTTTTCAAGTATTAACTAAAATCTGTGTTTATCACTCCAACCTTCTCTCTGTTTTCCAATTTTCCTGATGTTGGACACATCCTGTTTACTCTATTAGCTAATCAAACCTCCCTTAAGGCTTACATATACATCTTTTGTATTTTTGGAATACACTATCCATAAAACCATTTAAGCATAATGAGCATGCAATGAACGTATATGCTAGCCAACAATCAGCACACGTAAATGGATTTCTGGAGAGGAACACAGACCTATTGCAGTTGAACCCCATCCAAAATTAACCCTCATGCACATGTCCTCTAATGACATCCCTTGTGCTTAGTCAATCTTAAAAGTTGGGAGTTTGTCCCTTACCGCGTACCACATGGAGACAGATGGAAGGGCTTCAGGGTACTAGAAACAGTACCTTCCAAGGCATCTTATGTTCTCAAAGTTCTTTAAGGGAATAACTAATGTCTGGACCCAATGGTATAGGTGTTCTCCATTCTATTTGTTAGTAGTTGCTTATCTTCTAGTTGAAGCTCAGATATTTGCGTTTTTGGCTTTCTAGAAAGTTTAAAGGGACATAGTAATTAAATTTGGTTCTAAAAATGTTTTAAGCTAGGGATCATGACTGAACAAACAACTATCTTCTTTACCTTTTAGCTGTAACCAGTCAAGGTGCCTTCGGTTTCACTCTGACTTCTCACTTATTACTATCAATTCAGAAAGTAGGTTATGGTGCGGAGATCCTTGTCAGGGGCAACAAAGTCAAGTTCTGTCTGCCATGTGTAAAACTGTATTACAACTTACTAGATGATATTTTAGAGGATATTCAGGAAACAGAACATCTGATGACACTGCTTTTTCGTGCCGATATACTCTTGTAGGTATTTTTAATAATTTTTGTTGTCTTCCCATCCCCCTCTGATATGAATGATCTACAAGACATTTTCTGACTACCTTCTAGAGGCAAGTGTTATGTAGCAAAATTTGTCCTTTTTCCCCGGCAGGCTAGCATTTTTCTGCCAACCTTCTTTCTTAGTGTACCAACCCTGCTCACTTTGAGTAATAAGATTGGTCCAATTGTTGCAAATTTGCATTTGCTATTTGCTCAATATGGTTAGTTCCCGGTCATTGCTGTCCCATTTCCAGCTCTGCTCTGTTTCATGAGTTCAATTTTGCTCTGTTTAACCATGCCTTTATTTGTTAATGTTTGTGTGTAGAAGCTATGACTTTTGATTATTAATTATTAATGATGAATAAATCTTATTTTTTGCGTAATTTTTTCCTGAGCATTGACGTATACCTACTATGCAATATAAATTATTTATCTTGTTCTCGCTATCTGCTATTCAGAGTTGGTTGTTTGTGCCGCCATCCAGGAGTGGTAGCTATGCTCTTCAACAAAAAATAGCTGCACAGAATGATAAGAAACCCCATCTAGTAGTTTGAGAATTATAATAAGACATAAGAGATTAAGAGTATCTGAAATGTGTTGTGATAATTCTAAAGTGATTGCCTTTAATGAACGAGAGACACAACTGTTAGTTAGAACCAATGGGTAGAACTAACCACTCACAGAGTATAGAGATCCCCTAGAATTAGCTGTTTGTACGAGCTGGTTAGCTCAGCCTTACAGTCCCTAATACGAATTTCAGGAAGGCTACCACTGAAACTCGGAATCAAATAGTAGATTATTGAATTTGCTTGCATAATATGTGGCAGGGTTCACTCTAGATGGGTGGTAGTGCTAGTGCATATATTGTGAAAATGTATAACTGATATGCAGTTGTGACTAAGGTTTGATCTTTGAGTGCAGGCAAAAAGTGCCGCTTCTGTGCAGGATAAATGGCTATTGGTGAACATACAATCTACCAAGGAGTTCAGCTCACATATGGTAATTTATTCTAGGTGCTCTGTTTTCAATTTTCTTGGTTATTTGTTTCAGCAATATCATTACTCATGTCAATTTTTTCTTCATGAAGCTTAATCGGGATACTTGGGCAAATGATGCTGTTTCTCAGACCATTAGTACAAACTTCATATTTTGGCAGGTCAGTTTGTTGGTCTGCTCACCTGAACGTTGGTGGTCAAGTTTTTTTATTTTTGTACTGGTATTTTGAATGGTAGCTTATGATATTTCCTAACCACTATAGTTGCTCTGTTGAGAAGTTTATAGATATTATTGACTCATAATATTGAAAACGACAATGCAAGGCTCCCAGGTTAAGCTTTGATAAAAACATAAATTCATTTGGACGATTACTTAGTATATAATTACTAAGAGTTTAGAGGATAAGGATACTCCTTAGATAAAAAGAAAAAAACAAACAACAAAGAAAAAGCAAAATGTCAAGGAAGGACCAGCACCCAATCCCTAAAGGCCTAAACATACTTGGATTATGAACCCTCTAGATTTATTATATCTTCAAGAGTTTGTGGAGGACTTGTTCAGCTTCTGTGTCTCTTCTACAGTTTGCAGATGGCAATCCTACTCTAGTAGAGATTAAAATAGCACTGAGAACATCATCTCATTGTGTGAGTTTATAATCTGATGGTTAATTTAGGGAATAGTGGTTTAGTCGATGCCAGATATAAATGTTAGGAATCATATCTTGTTAGCTAGCTTCACTGGTTAAGTGGATATGGGATCATGGTATGGCTTTATGTAGTTGGGAGTTGGGACTTGCTCTAGGGGGGATCCTTTAGTTATCAATATTTTGGATCCAGTGGTTCATAAGATCTCCAATCTAAGAGCCTGGAAAATTGGGACCATGCTTTTTTGCTTTTGGAGTTTATGTTGTATACATCCACAGATAATCTTTTTCCTAGTTCTGTTGGGCTTAGTCAAAGGACTGAGGTGGTTATGTAGGATTTTGTTAGATCAGTATTGGATTGGAAGAGAAAAGAGGGGCTGTTTGGTATTGCGTGCTTTGTAGGTTTAAGAAGGGAGGTTTGAGTCTTGACAGTACTATCATATAGCGGCTATAGGAGCACTATGGCACTTTACCGTAGTGTAATTTGAACAAATTTCTATTGTTTTGTGATATGCTATATAGTACAAAGTATTGTCAAAGAGCAGCCATTGCGGTTCTATAGCGCTGTAGCGTAGCAGAATTTGAACAAACTGCTATTTTCTGCTATCTGCAATTGACAACATTGAGTCTTGCGGATTTGGGCTTGCACAAACATTACTCTGATTGTAGATAGCTAAGGCTTTAGTTTGTGCAGCCACTCTAATTCCCTGGTATTTTAAATGCTTAAAGTGAGAATAGCTGTGGCATACATTTGGGCTATATTGTGATATTTGCAGCAATTTTTGGTGATAATATTGATCACATCATTAACATTTACTATTGTCTTGTATGCAATTTGCCTTTTTCAATTTTTATTTTATTTTATTTTACTATATTTATTTGTTTTTGCATATAGGTATATGATGATACAACTGAAGGCAGAAAAGTCTGCACTTATTACAGACTGAATTCAATTCCTGTTGTGCTTATTATTGATCCCATCACTGGCCAAAAGATGCGCTCCTGGAGCGGAATGGTTCAACCTGAAAGCTTATTAGAAGTATGTGATACAATTTAATTGCTCACTATGATAGAAACATTTTCTAGGGAAATTAAAACATTATTATTCACATGTCAATCATGGGCTCTATTTGTTTTATATTTCTTACTGATTTGATGAGCTTGTGCTTTTCTTTAGGGTCTGCTAACATTCCTTGATGCCGGTCCTAAGGATCACCACAGTACTTTGTCTCACAAGCGTCCTAGAGGAAGTTCTAGCCCACCTAAAACTAAAGGTTTGTTGCTTGTCTCTATGTGCTTGTTTGTTCAGTGACAGGTCGGCTCGATGTTGAAGGTGTCGTTATTGTCTTCTATATATCTTTTGTTATTAGATGGACCTTTCCCACCTACCTTATTCCATATCTGATTATTATGTTATTCATTTTGTTTTGTATGTAAAATCTTTACTGCCTGAATTTTATGCCCATTACTGATAATAAAATTGTATTTGGCATGCTTTGTCATCGTCACGATCTTGGTTGATGTTACAGCTACTGTAGATTCAGATGCGAGTAAAGAGGAGGATGAGGAAGTTCAAAGAGCGCTAGCAGCTTCATTGGAAAACATGAAAGAATTAAGTGCAATTGCTGGAGGAGATAATAAAGATGCTAATGTTGCCGGCAACTTGCAAGAAACAGCCTTGTCAAAGAGGCCTGTTTATCCAACCCTGCCTGAAGAACCTAAGGCTGAAAGAAATCTCTTATGCAGAGTTGGTTTGCGGCTTCCGGATGGACGCCGTGTTCAGCGAAACTTCTTACGCTCTGATCCAATTCAGGTAACACATGTTGCTCTAAATTCTAATACACCTGTAGGATTTCATTGATAGGCAACCCCTCATCTAGTTAGTCAACCTAAGGCCGAAAGAACAGGGACAACACAATAGGAAGTTTGGGTCTTGAAGACCATTTCCCGGGTCTCATGAGAAGCAACAAATAACGGAAGAACCTGCGACAATCTTGGAGAGGTGGGTCTTGCGTTGGCCAGATGATGACCCATCACTGCTTATAGCTGTCGAGGAATCTTATATATTATCACATTAGGTTCTCATGCTAATTGTGGCCCATTTGTATCCCTGCCCAACAAAATCGTGTCCAGCCATGCCCCGATGAATCTCAAACATATCTAGGAACATATTTTTGAAAACATAATACAAAATTTTGGATAATTCGATTGGCACAAAAAATACTATATTTATTGGGAACAAACCTAGATAAGTCTTTAATTCACCATGCATGTCCTTGTTTGGATGTCATGGATAACTGGCACTCTGGCAGTCAATTGTACTAATGATAGGTAAATGTAGATTGTAGTCATCTATGGAAGGTTAATTTCTCCTTAATTTGAATAAGTGTCGCACCCTGCTGAATTCACAGATTTCTTAGTTCTTACAAAGAACTGTGCGCCATTTCAAAACAAGTATTCGGGGATATGTGGGAATTAGAATTCAAATGCCATATTTCTTGCTTAGAAGACCTGCATGTCTGTTCATGGAGAATATTTTATTTATAAATCTTCTCTGCATCAGTCTTTTATAATTTTATTGCCTAGCGAAAGGGCTCATGCAAGTTCATATTGTATTTTTTTCTACTAGTGTTTATTTGTCAGGTTTGGATTCTATGAATGACCCTTTGTTTCTTTTGAAGCTGCTGTGGTCATTCATTGCTGTTCAGCTAGGTGAAGATGAGACAAAAGCATTTAAATTAACTCATGCAATTCCTGGAGCATCTAAAAACCTGGACTATGAAAGTAATTCGACATTCGATGAATCAGGCCTTGCCAACTCTATGATTTCAGTGACTTGGGAATGAGTTCAGATTTATTGCATGAGTTTTATTTTTAGACTCAAGAATGTGGGATTGGTGATATATGATCATGTTTTTCATCTTTTGACACGAGGCTGGTTTTGTGCTGAAGGAAAGGAGATGGTTTATTTAAACTTTGTGTATAAACTATGAATCTAACTAAATTATGCGTAAAATCAATGGAAATATATCAATTTCGTTGGTACTCTCATCTCCTATATTGTATTTAACTGATGACTGTTTATTGGTGGTGGTCAGTTAACACTGACTTTATTTAATTGGAATATAAAATTGATAAATATTTTGCCAAGTACTCAACCGTATGTGACATTCTACGTTGTAATAGCAAGATGCAAACTTATTTGTTTTTAGTTAAAAATTTATTATAAAGAAAAAAAATCAAGGACATAAATCTAACTCAAGAAAAAAAAAGTGTCAAATAAGTTTCTTAAATTATGTTGGTTTTTTGGTCTTTCTGCAAAAATTATATGTTATAGTGTTCTTTTGTATATTTTTTTTTCCGTTGTCTTAGAAATAAGTTGTTAGCCATTATGTAACATAATGTAAATTATGTCGTAATAATAATATTTAGATATGTTATACTTAATATCATAACTTTTGAGTGAATACTTAATACCATAACTTTTGAGTGAATTTTCAAATCATAAGGGATTTGATGGTTTTGAATTTTGTTTTCTTTTTATGTATCATTCCAAAAAATTAATTATATATATATATATATATATATATATATATATATATATATATATGAATATTGATTCATGTGTTATTTGAATTTAGAATCAAAGACTTCATAAATTACATTTTTAGGACTCTGAGTATGTTGAACTTCATATCCTCAAAGTGTTTTTGAATCTCCAAAATCAATTGAATTTAAGTTAAATTTTTTTACGTTTTTTGCTTTATCATTTTTTCTGATTAAAAGGAGAAAATTCTTGAATAACAATAGTGTCTCTTATATCAACGTTGAAAATATGATTATATATTATAATCCTATATCTTCAAAACGTGGACATGTTTTCCTATTATAATGAATATGTAGACATTTTATAAATAGAAACAAATACCCCTACACAAATAATTAAATCAAAACATTAAAAAATAGTGTAAAAATCAAGATTCGAGTTTTGTAAACCAAAAAATTACTTTTATAAAATTTAAAGTTGAGTTTTACGAAATTGACTTTTAGACATAATGTTGTATAAAATAAAATTTTATATTTTGTAAAACTAATGTTCAAGTATCACAAAGTAAATAATTACTTACATAAATAATTACTATTATAATCTTATTAAGCCTACAAATAAATCTTTCACGCAAAAACAACATATGCAACAAGAAATAAGCACATGTCTTAAATACAAGTACAACACATTGTTATATCTATTATAAAAGGCTACTCATTGTCCATCTTACAATACATTACAACCGAATGTGACATCGCAACTTGCATTGTTTCATAATTATAATCGAATATCTCTAATACATAAACTTTTTCCTCCAAAACTCCTACAATGGAAATCATGTAATTTTTAATTAGTATCTATGACAACTAACCAATCACATCATGTTAGGTCGTTGTTTTATCATCAACCCTTTTACTTTATCTTTTAGATGTTTTTTTTAATGGAAAGTGGACATGTGTTTCTGTTATGATAAATTTGTAGATATTTTTATAAATTGAAACAAATACTTCTAAACAAATAATTAAATTAAAAAAATTAATGAATTGTTTAAAATTCAAGATTTGGATTTTGTAGAACAAAAAATTACTTTTGTAAAATTTAAAGTTGAGCAGAATCGACTTTTAGACACAATGTTATATAAAATAAAATTTATATTTTGTCAAACTAATGTTCAAATATTACGGAATAAATAATTACTTATGTAAAATTTGTAATTGAATTTTATGTAATCAATTTTTTTTTTTAAAATAATATTTTGTAAACTCAACTTTGATTTTTACCGAAATAATTTTTTTAATATAAAACTCAACTTCATATAAACATTTACTATTATAATCTTACTAAGCCTATAAATGAACTTTGACACAAAAACAACATATCTATTACAAAAAGCTACTTATTGTCTATCTTACAATGCATTACAACCAAAGGTGACAATGCAACTTGCACACTCTATCATAATTGAATAATTGTTAACATAAGCTATTAGAACCTCAAAGCTAATATGCAAGTAATTATGATAATCAAACATGCAAGTAATTACCATCATCAAACATAGATGCACATTCACAATGCATGTAGATCATTTAAATTTAAATCGGTCTAATAGAATTTAGTAGGATCGTCTCTGAAAATTAAGGTGCCATATGCAAAGTTTAAATTTAGTGCCTTAATTTTTGAATCCAAGTTTAATCATAAGGACCCAACAATTTTTTGATATAGGTACAAGT
Organism: Cicer yamashitae; assembly: GCA_037974755.1. Lineage (NCBI taxonomy): Eukaryota > Viridiplantae > Streptophyta > Magnoliopsida > Fabales > Fabaceae > Cicer > Cicer yamashitae. Next base: position 17,858,983 of record JBBPBQ010000002.1, read on the forward strand.
TTTAAAAAAATGTATGATTTTTTGTACTTATTCCACCATAATGGTCTATCAATTTATTAATTTAGAATTTTGAATCTAAGGTTTAAGAAAAAATATTAAATCCTTTAAACTTTAACAGTTTTTTACTATATAACTTTTTATACAATATTTCTTTTACTATCCTAAACATGCTCATTGTCGCCACTAAAGTTTATATATGCAGTCTTACTTGCAAAACTTAGCCATTGTAATCTAGCACACATATGAAATTTTCACTGATTCAGTTTTGATTTGGATTGGACAAGTAATTCCATGTTCAAAGCTATCTTAAGCACATGGATTGGTTTCTCTGCTTGCATTGCTCGATAATCATGTTATTTATGAGTTCAAGTCAATCTCTACTTGATATCATTACGAGTTATTAGACAATCCCATTAATAAACTACATATCATAGATGACAACATATTCTTGATGATTGATTAGAAGATAATGCAAACTTGCATAATCATCATAAGTGTCATTAATAAACTACATTGTCATATATGATAATTATGTTTCAAGAAAACATGTGCATGTTGGGTTAAAAGATAATGCAAACATAACTTATATATTTTTAGAAGATATTAGCCTATATATTATATTAGACATTAGATAGATAATCATTATCAAGTTTATAATGCAAGCTATGCTAAATTAGAGATTAGATATTAAACAATCTATATATCATGTTGTTCCAAGCTATATTACTATCAATTGCACTAGCTACTAACTTGGCCCAATCCATGAAGATTTTCTAATCTCATATATGATTGAAAAGTGTAGTTAATCACAACTTGGGATTATGGTGCGAAAACCAATACAAGAGAGATAATTAATCACATGTCTTACTCTATACTACAACCAAGCCTCATATCCTACAAATTAAGTCATTTTAGTTAACACACTATATCAATAGCTTGCCTATACAACAAACCAGCGCAACATGCAGGCTAAGCATGATAATGTCATTGCTTATACTATTGTGTCCTACATTGAGATTATGAGAGTATACATGACATACTTTTAGCATTCGATACTTTCCACATCAAACAATTATAAGCAATAAATCACTTAATATAAGAGTGATCCTTTTGCAATGCAATCAATTATAGATTGATATGCATTGGAAATTTATTATTTATGGGCTTAAGTCAATCATTACAAGATGCACCAATGTCTGCAATAAACTACCTATCATATGTGATACCATGCACATGGTGGATTAGATGATATTGTATCATTAAGCTACTTATTAGAAGATAAACATAGTTTGCGCATGGTGGCTAAAAGATAAGGTATGCTTAAGCTAATTATTAGATGCTTACATTGGTCATAGATGAACAGATGTTAGTTGTTAGAAGATAAGCCTAGCGTGTCTGTGGTGGATTGAAGATAAGGTATGATTAAACTACTTATTAGATGTTTACATTGGTCATAAAGTAAGTTTGTTAGTATTAAGGTGCTCAAAATATGCATGTAATGCATTATCATTATAACATAAATTTCTGATTTATTTTGAATATCTACACCATTTGAATCCAAGTTTGCTTGATTAAAGAGATATATGCAATGCAATCAGAATCATATATACACAAACTTACTCTCATATCAATTCACGTAGGAATTACTATTGTTTCACAAATAAGTGAATTTGATGTTTGTTAGGGTCATGTATGGATTCTGATTGGATTTTGTTTAAAATTGTGGTAGTCTTCATTAGTTGATCTGTTGCTGATGCAGTGTATTCTCTCATGAACAACTATATGTTGCGATTCTAAGAGTGACATTGAAATAAAGTTTAACGACATTGATAATTTGATAAAGAAGGTTAAAATGAAAACATTATCTCAAATGTTGTTTATAAATAAGTATTTTAAAGTGTAAAATAGACTTTTTATTTTATTTATAAAATTGTGTTCATTTTATATATCAGCTTTTTTTTTTTCGTGCAAAATTGTTTACTTATTTTTATTTATTACATTGCAAATGATATTACAATATCAATATATTATCATATGTATTTTTTTTGTCAATTACCCGTGCTCTGAATGAGTGTACGTCTAGTAATCAATAAAAGGAGATGCAAACGTATTTGATAAAAATTACGGAATAAAAAAAAGAGATTAAAGACTATATACTATTAATGTAAAATAATTTATACTCACAATTACAATTTACCAAACACTTCAATTACATAACTTCTATTTGGAATTTTTTATCTAATGTGTTTAGTTATATTATAAAATAATTTTACACTTATGCACAAAAGTAATAGTTATGATTCACATATTTAGAGATGAATTTCAAACATGCTAACTTAGAAAGTTGTTTTGTTTGAACTTTAAAATCAAGTATATTTAAGTGGTAAGAAACTTTTTAGAGGGAGGTTGATGGGCCACGCACGCATGTAGATCCGTCCCTGGTTGAGCCCGGGCACCCTAGTCTTGATTTTGTAATTTCACATTGATTAATTAATTAATAATCTATAACAACACGATGTTAAATCAGAAAAAGGTAGTGCTCTTAACACGTATTCTTTTTATCGACTAAAATTTATATAATTCATACTAAAATTATTTGAGATCTGCAAACTTTAGTAGAATCAAATTTTAAAGTAGCAAGATTTACTTGAACTTAATTTAACTAATTAATTAATAAAATAGATTATCTTTAAACAATGTGTTTGGTAACATAACACATAAAAAAGACTCTATAAATAGATAAATATTCCTTCCATTCCAAATTATGTCATTCAGTAAAATATAATTATTTAAAATTATATGTCATTTTAAATAATTATTTCTCTATTATACCTTGTTTCTCTATTATACCCTTTATTATTATTATTATTATTATTATTATTTATTTTTTCTTTTTAAATTTTTTTTTTCAATTATTTTAATTTTTAATTCTCATATCATTAATGGAAGAAATTTTTATAAGGTAATTTATATTTTCTTTTTATCATACAACATTAATTACATTATTTTAATTTATATAAAATTGTTAAAGTGGCATAAAATTTAGGATGAAGAGAGGAAATATGATAGTAAAAGTTGGATTTTTTTTCTATGTCCTCTTTTCAAAAACATATTTTCAATATATTCCACTTTAAAATTAATATACAAAAATATCATATTATTTTTTGACCTTTTAAGAGATTATAAGGTGCGATACGACCACCTGAAAGAAACTTTGTTTTCCTCATTCAGGAGGTCACATTATGGGATGCGTCATGCGAACATGTATTATGTTTTTTTTTAACAAATAAAAAAATATCAAATTAATAAATAAAATATAACAAAAAATTAAATTATATTAATAAACTAAAACAAAATACATTAAATAGAAAAAAAAATACATCAAAGTTAATGCGATTGAGAGATTGAGTGGATGTGCCAACAACGTTTGAACAATATTTTCTATTATGATCAGAAACTCGATATAACTCGCACTTTCTTGATACTCTTTTTTTGGTGTCCATTTTTGTTCTAATGCGCTTACTCTTTGAACGACCTTTCTGTATTCTCTGCATTTGAGGAATGTGACACCCTAACACCTTCATATTTGGATCAATATCCTTTGTTTGATATATATCAATTTGAATGTTTCTCCATACACTTTATAGTATTGTTTTCACCTTGTACACATCAGATGTAAATGTCCAAAAATCATACTTTATGTTAGAACATGCTGCTATCACATGTGAATAAGACATATGTATAACTTATATTTTCCACACTCACACTATTTGTTAGGAAGGTTGACAGTAAAATGACCAATTGATCGCCCTTATCTTGGATTTACCGTCTCGTGGATCATAAAAGTATGGTTCCTCCGATCAAAACCATCGACTTTATGACTATTGGACTTACGTATTTATGGTTTCATAAAATTCATGCATTTTTTTGTATATACCTGACGAGAAGCTAAAATTGTTTGGTGTAGTTTTCCCATTGTTGGAATTAGTGTCCCCGTCTTATAATAAGTTGATTGGACCAAAACAATGATTGGAAGGTTGTGCGTGACTTTTAATACTCCATTAATTGACTCAAGTTGGTTGTCATGTGACCCCAACGACTATCTACATCAAACACTTTAATCCAATTTTCTCGCGATATGTTGTCTAGCCATTTTATAGCCTATCGATTTACCTGCCGATTTCACTGTGATAGTATTTGTACGTATGTTCCTTAATTGAGTCATCTGTATTGACACAAGAAAAAATGTGTCAAATTTTGTAAAAAGAATAATTAAAAATTACATTAATTAAAAAGTAATAATGAAGTTATTATCCATAGAAACAAATTATCAAGAATTTGAGTTGCATACATCTTAAATAATTAAAAATCACGATGAGAATATGATCAAAATCAAGATCAACTAGAACAATTAAGTCATTCAAAGAGTAGAAGAGTTCAACGACATCCTAAATATAGAAGGAGGGACATTTAGGTAGACATAATTAATTAAAATTTGATATATATTTTTTTCCATTTAATATATTTTATTAATATAATTTAATTTTTAAAATTATTTTATTAAATTTAATTTAATAATTTTTTATTTGTTAAAAAAATAAGAATACATAATCGCATAGATACTATCTCCTGACTAAGGCAACAATTTCTTTTGAAATGATCAGTTTCCGTCTTACAAAAAATAAAGTATATTGAAATTTTTTTATTTTAAAAAAAGAATATACATAAAAAGAAGATCCATTAATTGTATGCGAATAATTGGATACCACCTTATTATTTTGGTGGTACGCCCGAAACAGGAGCCGGTGAGTAGACTAAAGAGTAGATATAGAGGGCCCCATCTTAGGTCACGACATTATCATAATTTCATAACAATGGTGGGTCGAAAACAACGTGGAAAAGTCAGTGTGAGAATGCAAAAAGCAGAAAGACAACTCACCCTTTATTTCTCTAAAAAATAGCTTTACCAATAAAGGCCATGCCAGCACTCGTCATATGCTATTGAATTGTCACCTTTTTCTGGATCATTCATTTGTGTCTATACACATTAATTCATGATAATGATATGCATTATTCATACCAAAATATCAATGACACGTGATTTTTTTTCCTACAAAAATTATTCTTTTACGTTCCTCAAAACACTGCTGTTAGTTTTCCTGTTTTTTTTTAGTTATATTTTAATAAGTTACTTTAAAATTAAAAAAACAGAATGAAACTAATAAAAGTGTTCTATACATATTAACAATAAATTTTGAAAATTAAAAAAAAAAATTATTTTACTAAACATATTTTTAAATATATTTTAATTATTTTTTTTAAATTATAATGTTCAATCTATAATAGGAGGTTAAAAATTATATATTGTTTAATATATTGACTTTGTTAATATTACTTTTTTTTCAGAAAAAAAGTATCTTTTAATTTTTTATTTATTTTCTATAGTATATCCTGATAAGAGATAAATCAATAGTACTTCTACTTTTCTAATTTTAAAACAAAGTTAGGTCCAAAAGCAATTCTTTAAAAAATACTCCTTACAAGAGAAATAAAATAAAATAAAATAATAATAGAAATAAAATAAAATATTAATTTATATAGATTGTTCATATATTTTTTAGACAAGGAGTTAATATAACTTAAAATTTTTTAAGTGCAAAATTTTAAATTTAAACTAAAAATATAATATATAGACTTAACAATATCAACATTTAAAAATAGTAACTAGATTACTCATATTTATACTATAGTACTTTTTCAAAAAAACCATTTAAAATATGTAATATACTTATGTCGGTAGAATATTTCTTTGCATGACACAACTAGCCTTTATGGCCCTATTTAAGACCAACTAGTTCCATTAGCATTTCACTTCAAACTCCAAACTAGTTCCCTTTTTATTCCTTTGAAATTAACATGGCTCGTTCAATGCCTATGGTTTCCACCATCTTTGTCTTCCTTCTGCTTCTTGTAGCTACTGGTGGGTGTTTCTTGATGCTTAATTAATAACTCCTATATTCTTTATCATTTGTTCCCTTTTGTTATTTTTTATGAGATATTTGTCCTTTTTATTTTATTTTATAAATATTCATCACTATTTAGCATTCCATTTCACTTATTTCAATCTCTCCAATAAATAGTTAAGGATACTAGTAACAAAACAATAGTTAATCTTGTAATTTTAATATTAAAACTTTGAAAACCAAAAAATAAGAATAAAAATTCCGTTTTTGAGCATAACATTAAATTAAGTTCTTTTACAAATTAAAAGCGACAAAGAAACATAAGGAATAATCAATACCATCATTATTTTGTTGTTGATCTCAATTAACTAGTCAGTTGCTACTATCTATGGACTAAGGCACACTTACATGACATAATATAATATTTAATATGTATATATCGATTTATTTTGATTTATCTAAATAATATTTTTTGTTTGTAAAAAAATTAGTATGTGGTTTTATTTTTATTTTGATATCCATTGATGAATTGATTTTGATAAAAGGTGTAGTTGTTAATGAATTTGATTTTGTGATATGGTATATAGAGATGGTGGCAGAGGCAAGGACATGTGAGTCAAAAAGTCACAAATTCAAAGGAGCATGTGTGAGTGATCACAATTGTGCTTCTGTGTGCCAAACGGAACGTTTCTCTGGAGGACACTGCCGTGGATTCCGTCGTAGATGCTTCTGTACTACACATTGTTCTAATTAATTAATGTTTGAACACTTAATCACTATAAAAAATGATGATGGATCCATCACCTTTTAAAACTTGTGTTATTTTGGAATAAAGCTACACCTACCCATTTTGTTATGGCTTTCTTTTGTTTGTCTTTCTTTCTTTGTAGTTAGATCTTTGGATCGTTTGAGTGGAAGTGAATGAAATGAATAATATAATGTGTTCTTAATTTAAGACAATGAGTATATGAGTAAACTCTTTTTTATATATATATATATATATGATATTTCCTTAATTTTTAATTGATATTAGACTAATTACTCACATTAAGATAGTGATATATATGTTTTTTTTTAATAGTTCTCTTACTATAGAGATCTCTACTTTAGACTCATTTTTTATTGGTATGACAATTAATTGAAAATGACCAAGGATTTTACTTGGACCGACAAGCAACAAAATACTAGACATATTCAGGACAAATTTGACATATTCCTTAATTTCCCTCAATGGAAAGCCCATTTCCCTAATTATTAGGAACAATCATTTGATCCCTAATCATAAGAAGATTGAGCTTACTCTTAATCAACTAGCTAGCTTCTCAGGGGCAAACAAGTTTGGTAAAATCCACTTAAAGAGATCATATTAGAATGTTAGAATGCGAGAAAATGTGGTCCAACCAAAGAGCTAGAGCTCTATAGTTGCATCATGGTGATATGAACACCAAAAAATTTCATCAAAAGGCTATTCAAATAATGAATGGGAATAAGATTCATTATATTCAAAAGTAGGTGGTTCTAAAATTGATGATGTTGAAGAAATTAAACAAATATTTATAAGTCATTTTCAAGTGAAACTTCGAATATTGAAGAAATCACTTTAGTAGTTAGTACCAGAATTTGTGAAGATATGCAATCTATTCTAGAAAATAATTAGTAATAATGTCACCTCACTTGCCCTAAACATTCTTAATGATAACGATGACCCTACTAATTTTAATAAAACTTTTATTTGTCTCATTCCTAAATTTAAAAATCCTAAAACTTCTAATGATTTAGACCGATTTCTTTTTATAATGGTTTGCTGAAAATTGTTACCAAAACCATTGCTAATATAATTAAATTAGTTATTTCTAACATAATTGGTTTTTTCCAAATAGCATTTGTGTCTCATTTCTAACAATTCTCTTATAGCTTATGAGCTTTTCCATCATATGAGTTGGAATTTCTACATACAACTCTTATTTTTATTGGATTATTTGTTAATCTTATTGATATTGTTATGACATGTGACACATCTATTTCTTTTTCCATTCTAATAAATAAGAATTGTTCTCATTATTTTAACGCTCAAAAGAGTCTTAAACAAGGAGACCCCTTATCTTTTTATCTTTTTTTCATTTGTTTTGAAGTTCTATGAGGTTGGTTAATTCAAGCCCAAAATAGAAATTTAATCCATAGGGTCAAGATCACTAAGAGAGCTCTAGAAATCTCCCACTTACTTTTTTGGGGATAGTAAAATACATTTGCAAGGCTAACAAAAGGGAGACAAAATCCTTTCTTGGTCAACTTGTCACCTAGGAAAAATCATGGATGGTTTTTATTAAAGAGGTAATAGATGATTGGAAAAACCAAATCAATGTTTGAAGTTCTAAAAAAAATAAGTTTTTAACTAAGAGAGTGGAAGGAAATGAGCCTTTCCTTTGCTAGTTGGTGTACCTTTATGACCAAAACGACAGTGTGATCACATGGAAACTAAGATTTGCAAATTTTGGTGGGATAGTAAATGCAATGATAGAAAAATTCACTGATCTAGAAAGGACGCTCCTTGAAAGAAAAAGAAGGATGGTGATCTTGGATTTTAGAGTGTTAGAGCTTTGAATGAAACTTTACTTGCCAGGCAGAGTTTGAGACACAAAACAAATTAATGCTCTTTACTCTCTCAACTTTATAAAGCAAAATATTAACCTAACGCATTTTTTTTCTTCATTCTAACTAAGGCCACAATCCAAATTATACTCGAAGGAGCATCCTTAAAAGCATCTTGTATCATAAAAAAGGAAACTCTTGATATATTGAAAATGGAGCAACTACTTGCACTTGGGCAGATGATTTACTTCCATACTAGAATGGTTTCTGTTGAAAACGGAGATCAATCAGTCAGAAAACCAAGAATATTTAAAACGGAGATTGATCAGTTAGAAAACCAAGAACGTTCTTGGTTTTAGATTTTCTGCAATATGAACAGAAACAGAATTATAACTTGTAATGCCAAAATGAACACACACAATTGTTAACCCAGTTCAGAGTTAAACTCCTACGTCTTGAGGACTGGATCCGACTTTGAATTATCACTAGTATGAGATGAAATGATTACAATGTTTGTACACTCTTTTCAGAATTGCAACTTGCCTTATTGCTCTGCAATCAACGTTGCTTACTTTAGCTTATATACTAGTTAGTTACAATTAGGAGCAACAAACAAAGTAGTTACAACTAACTGACTGAAAAACTAACTGCCCAAAGTAACTATATCTCTAAAGTCTTCTAATTGAGTACCACTTATTTACAATTTCAAACATTGGAGTCCTAAGCCATAATATACTTCTACTAATCTAGTGAAAGATATAATCATGAAAGATCAATTCAAGTGGATTTCAAATTTAATGAACCCTATGTTCATTCCCTTTGTGGCAACTCAGATTCATCAAATTCCTTTAAGTTATCCCACAACAAATGATATTCTTACTTGGAATAACACTAATGATAACACTTACTCAATTTAATATGGTTACAATTTTATTAAAGACTTGAAATTTGTAACAAAGGATAATCCTACTGGTAGCTCAACATATGACTGTTTTTGGAAGACTATATAGAAGTTAAATGTTCCCCTAATATGTCTTATGTAACACTCCATTTTATGAAGAAACCCTAATTTCTAAGAAGTTTAACTAATTCAATAAGAGTTTTCCAAAATACATGTCCTGCTTCAATCCCGTTTCTAATTTTATACCATTAGTTGATTAGGCAACTTTGTTTAAGCAATTAATGCAATTTTTTTTGGTCAAATTAATCGGTTAGGTATTTAAGCTAATCAATTAAGTCTTTAAATTAATTGATTATCGTGTTATGCAAAGTAAACAAATCTAACTTAAAATTTGAAATTCCTCTCTATCAAATAAGAACCCTTCTTTTTCCTTCTTTGATCACATGTCAGACAACCCCTTTGTAGCTTTGGAAACAAAGTATGGATTTTTGATCCTGAAGGTAGCCTTATAGATGGTGTGTTGATTGTGACACCCTAAACTCCACACAATTATTTTATTAATAAGTAATCTCATTACCTCAACTACCCAGTGTAAAATGCAAATTATAAAACTTTCATTATTTAAACTCCATATGGGTAAAGGACGTCACATCCACTTTCTTAAGTTCTAAAAAACATAAATAAATCCAATCTATTTCATTTTAGAATAGTTGTTAACAAAATTGCATTGACAAATAAAGTCATTAAGTTATTTAGTTTGCAAGATATCTCATGACTTATTATACACAATATTAGTTAACTAGGTGTATCAAAATAAATAAATTCATTAAATCTCCCAATCCAACATCACCTAATCAAAGCTAGAATTTTTCAAATAAATGTCTTCCAACAAGGGCGTCGACTTTACATAAATGAATAACAAACAAAAATTTCATGATACATCTTCAACGACTTCAATACTCTATGCATCATCTAAAGCCTGTGACACATTTGGTCCATTGCAACACTAACTATAAAGAACATATAACGAAAAACACAAGATATGGTGGATTTGAATTGTGTTTTCAGAACAAAAACTTTTTCGCGTGGCTATACTAAAGTAAAGAAAGCAGAGCAAATAAATAAAAACAGAGCAGAGAGACATAATCGATTTATCCTAGTTCACCACCAACACAGTGACTACGTCCAACCCCTTCAACCTGAAAGAATTTAATCCACTAGTTCACCACAAAATCAGACTTACACTTGAACACCTACTAGTGACACTGACTGTATTCAATCTTCTCAACCTTCTAGCTTAGTACATTCAAGTTGTTGAGGAAGGCAACCACTACTGGGATAGGTTACAAACGAAATGTTTTGGGCTTTTCTGAACTAGCTTTCGCAAAAAGTGTTTACAAAATTGGTTCCTTCATAACTTTTTCTCAGCACTAAAGTGAAACAGAATGATAATGAGTAAGAGTGCAGATGTGCTTATAGCTTATATGTTTCTTGTATATTTTTCTTTGAGGAATGGACGTCATTTTATAGAGAACGATTAGGGTTTCTGACCATTGTCCTAATTGCATGAAATCAACATAATTCATGAAGTTTCTTATCGTATCTTTTGAGAATGATTTGCCATAAAAACTTTCCAAAATTTATTTTGTTATTGATTTAGTGTATCCTATTTAAAACAGTTAGGAAGTAGAGGAAACAATGGTTAGAGCGTGTCTTAATATCTTCAGACAAGTAGAATATTCAGGGTGTTCATCAGAGGACAGGCAAATGCTTTGTCATCTTTGGAGCGTTGACTTTTGAAGTAGCAATGTCAATCACAAGAAAGGGGGGGGTTTGAATTGTGATCCTTTTAAAATTTTGATTCTTGTGCTTAATTTAAATTAACTCAAGAATGATCTTGGTTTGATAAACAATAAAAGGAGAACATTCTTCGTTTGTAATATAACAATAAAAACTTCATGATGTGATCAGTGCTAAGTGAGTGTTAAATAAATGGAGATAAGGGAAAGAAGGATCACACACAAGAAGTATACCGGTTATCCTAACTCGGGCTAGTATAGTCCTCACAACCATGAGGTTTTCACTAAGTGTTCAAAACGGAGAACGTTCTTGGTTTTTACACCACCAGTCCAGATCAACCTTGATATGTTACCTTTCAACCTAGAGACGATTTTTACAATCACTTTTCAGCCTTAAAAGAATTTTTACAAACACACTTAATCTAACATAAAAGATAGACTTTATTTACAAATGATGTGTATGATAAAAGTGTTTGGGATCTTGAAACTTCTCAACACTTGTTTGAGATAAATGAAAGACAAACTCAGTAAATAATGACCCAAAGATATAGTGAAGAGAGCTAGAATTTAAATTAAGAACGTTCTTGGATTAAAGCTGTGAAAACAAGAACGTTCTTCGTTTTCTGTTTTGAGTGATTTGCTGAACTGTAAGCTTCTTTGTCAGTAATTCATGGTCCTTTTATCACTTGTGTATATATCTTGGAGATAAGCTTGAAGTATACACTTCAAGATCGTTCTTCAATCTTTCCAAACAAACTAGAGAATGATCTTTCTTGAATATGGAGAATAATCTTGGTTGATTCATCATGAGCCATAGCTTTTATCCTTTGCATTTTGGAGTGATTCTTTTGTTGAGATGAACCCTGTATTTTCCTTGGAGAATACTGATAACATGATTGTGAAATCCAGGAACAATTATTTCTTTAACAGAGGAGATCATTTGCTCTTGTTATTTTAGAACTGTTGAGAACGTTCTTCGTTTTCAAGACTTCTGGCAAGAACACTCTCCGTTCTGTTTGTGTATTTTTGCTTCCTTTTAAATGTGATCTTGCCATCAATTTTTATGCACTTTGATGAAGTGAATGGCTTCTTGCTTGTTCACTAATGCAATTCATCTTCTTAAGTAAAATTCAAGTGCAATCATTAGTAGATCACCATTCATAAAACTTAATCATTTATTTCATAAGGTTTGTTGTCATGAAAACATACATCAAAAAGGTTTTTTCCTCAACAATCTCCCCCTTTTTGATGATGAAAAACCTTTTGAATAAATCATAAGTTTTATGGATGGATATAAATAAATACAAGAATGTTCATAGTAATGTAATTAAACTCCCCCTAAACACATGCAATAGTTTAATTCTTATCATTCTAATTAAACTCCCCCTAAACATATGCAAGAGGGTAATTATTAACATTCTTCATCAATTACTTCCATCCTATATCCATCATATATTTCTCTCCCCCTTTTGGCATCTATCAAAAAGGTTGGGAATAAAAATTGAAGTAAAAATGTAGGGAGCAATAGCATGAGTATACTTCACATAGAAATCATGTGGTTGATCAATGCATTCATATATATCAAACTTGCAAGTTTTCATTTAACATCAAGGAACATAACATGTATGATGATCAAAAATTATTTTAGTCAATATTGCAATCAAGATATGGATAATGATAACAAAAGAAATATGACATAATTATATGCAAACATATGCAAGCATTTTAACACACTTGAAAATCTTTCAATGAATATATATTCTTCTCATTTTTATAAAAAAAAATGAGTTGACTTCAGTTTCAAGAAAAAAATATTTTCTAAAAACTCCCTATGAATATTATGAAATTAATATCCTTTAATAATTCAAAGTTCCATAAAATAAGTAAGATGCCTCTTTGCTCTTTATCCTCTTTCACAAGAGGCAACATTTTGATTTGAACATGATCATACTTACTTGTTATAAATTGATCCATTTTTCATTTTTTAGAACTAGAGAGAATGAGCGCATACAAGGAAGCAAAATAAGATGAATGTGACATCATGTCAATTATAATTTCTCTCTTTACAAAATATTCTTATGCTAATAATGTTTGTATTTTTTCAAAAACTAATTTTTTTTAAATGGATCAAAAATATGCCAAGATATTTGCTCACATTAAAAAATTGTTTTATTTACAACATTTTTGCAACCACACAAATTAACAATAAGACACATGTTCAAGCTTACTTTCATTAGTAAGTGTGTATGAGATTTTGGATTGTTGCTATTTCTATCTATCATGCTTAAAATATATTTAAACACTTGAGATCAATTTTCACAAAAATAATAAGCAACAAATAAGACTCATTTGCAAAGACATATATTAATATGCCTCAAAATGCTCAAATCTCAATTTTTGACTTCGTGCCATAATCTTTTTGGATTTGTTTTGAGTTTTAAAGAAACAAGAGACACACATCATTTTCATGAAGACCAAACATATATTCTCTTGTTGAAATCCTTCAAAAATAAATCATAAACAAGAATATATATTTAAAATATGTTGAAGAAGGATCTTTTTCAAAAACCACATTGTAAAACTCAATTAATTTTTTTAAAAGCCATATTCAAAAAATTTTACTCAATCATCAAGCAATGTATAGACTACTCAATATGTGCAAAAAATTTGAGAACATGATAGAAAATGCTTTCAAAGACATAAAGAGGTGATTTTGTAGAAAATGATGTTAATTCATTTAACATGATAATTTGAATTGATGATAAGGATTGAGTTCCATGAATGAATTAAATAGTAATCATGATTAGGAAATTCCTTGATAAGATCCAAAGCAACACTTGAATCAGACAAGTGGACAATGTGAACATATGTTGTTAAAAAACGAAAATTGTTCCTGCTTGATCATCAGAACATTCTTCGATCCTGTTTTGGACATCATCATCATTTAAATCCAAATTATGTGTGGCATGCACTGTATTCATGCAATACTTCTCCTGGGAATTCTTAAAGAATAATTCCAGCCCTTCCATTGACGAATCAAAATGTCATACACTCTCAAGGATCTTCTTGATCACTTTGAAATTAATGCTTTATTTCTTTATTCACAAAAGCGTTCATCCAATATGATGATTGCTCCATAATCAAGTCTGTGGCGTACACAGCGCCCTGCTGCTTGATTTTAATGCTCGTAATGCTTGGTGGTAGTACCACTCATTTACGCCTAAGAGATGTTTGGATATTTTGAATGTGTCATTATACTTCTTCTTTAGTGAAACGTGAATATCATTTCTGTTGTTCAGAGGCATGTCAACCACTGTAGTTACACCTCCAACAACAACAGCTTTGGTATCATATAAATCCCTCCCAATTAGTTCTTCCAATAATTTGATCACGAGGAGATGTTTTGGAGGAAATATCAATAGTGAGATAGGTGTAGGAGTGCCAAAAACAAATGGTTCAAACTTATTTAGAAGTTGTTAATGTTCTTCAACCATATCATCATAATAGGAAATATTAGTTTTGATTGGATGAAACATATTCACTGTCAAGAACATGCTGCTCTTGTTGAGAACGTTCTGCTCTTTGTGGAGAATGTTCTGGTATGAACCTTTTTGCTTAAATTGATCTTTCTCTTATATTTTTTTTTTGTTTTGCCACTCCATGATCAGACTTTGGAGATGATACTTGAACATTATCAACTTTGTGATTTATCCAAATTTAACATTGTAATTATTTTTCTTCACCATCCTATCTTTCATCATAAAAATCAACATATTCATCAAATATAATATGCATAATTTCATATATAGTTTGAGCTTTGAGATTTTATATTCTATAATATTTATAGAATGTAGAGTATTCAGAAAATATACTTTGATGGCATTTTAAAACAAATTTGCCCATACTTTCTTTATCATACAAAACATAGTAATGACATTTTAAAAATGTTAAAGTATAATATATTTTGCTTTCTATTTTTCAAAAATTCATATGAAGGTATGTTAAAGATATTTTCTAATAGATCCAAGATTAAAAACATGGCAAACAATTTTTATTACTTCTCCCCAAAGTTATTTTTCAACATTTGATTCATTTAACTTTTGATAGAAGTAATTGTATTTTTTGTGAGAGGAAAAGTAAGAACAACATCTATGACATTGTACCTATGTTTTAGCCATATGTTATTAACCAAATTGAAAATAAAAGGAATAGTGAACGAAATTAAAAGGTTAGACCCAACTAAGTGAATCATAATTCAGAAAAAGCAACACAATTTGAATTCTTATTAGCAATCTTATAGACCATCTGGGACAATTTTAAGATTAATCAACTACTTTTTGTGAGCTATAGATAGTTCCCTAAGACCCATCTTGAACTCCAAAACTGGGCACCTTTGATGCACTTAATTGTCTCAACTATCTAGATGAATTCATGTACAAGTGTATAAGCATATATTGAAGATTACTACACATGTTGATTTCACATCTAATAAGAGGGCTGGTAAAAAAAATCATTTATCAGTTTCAATAATCCTTGATTGATTGGTTGATTCCACTTAAATTATGGATCAAAAAAGTCACCAATTAGACATAAACAACTAGCCATTTCTTGTAATTACTTTTTTTAAAAAACAACTTCATATTGTTGGAAAGTTCTTTGACAAGCAAATCATGTGAAATATCATTTTCATCAAAGAATGATTTGAAGAATGACGTTTTTGATCATTTCTTATAGAAATGACAATTCTTTTTAAAACTCTTAAATACATGATTTGGTTGGAGATGATGTGGCAGTAATAGGCATGAGTAGTCGTTACTTTTCGATGAGTGACAGAAGGTACAATTTCAAAAGTTGATTTTTCAACTTCTTCATGATGAAGAAACAAAGAATGATCTGGAGCTGTTTGTTAAAACAGACTAGAACGTAGAACATTCTCCGTTATGACCAGAATGATCTGTTTTAAGTTTTTAATTGTTGGATGATGTTCCTACATCACAAGTTAGTAATGATTTTGGTACCCATATTTGTTTGGGTCCTTGATAGTTAGTGTATCTTCTTCTAGAAGATTTTTTCTTATGAAAACAGTTTGGTTCAGCACGACCAATCTTTGAACAATAAGAACACTTCTTTTTTATTCTTGGAGACTGTTTTGATATGAGACCAGAATGTTCTCCGTTTTTATGAAATCGTTTTGCTTTGAATTTTTTATCCATTTTTTGTGTAAAAACATATGGAATCAAGATGTCCAATTTTGTTATAGTAAGAGCATCTTTTATTACATTTCTCATCTTTCTTTTTTGACACAAAATAGTTTTTATAAAGCTTTTCTTTTTGAGAAGTTTTGAAGCGTAAATCATTTTTTTCAATTCATGAACTTTTATTTTTAAAGACGTATTTTCTTCCTTAATTTCAAAACATTCTAGAAAATGATTTTGTATGGGTATCTCATTGAGAATCTTTTGTTGTTCAAACATTTTTAAATCAGATTGTTGCAGGCTTTGAATGACCTTTCTGAGTTCGTCATTCATAGCTTGGGCTTTCTCTTTTTCTTCTTTTTCTTTACAAAATTGTTCTTTTAATAAACCATATTTTTGAGCAAGAAAGTTTGAATCACATAAAAGATTATCAAATTCTTTTTCCATTTGTTCACATAAAGGACAAAGTTCAGAGATGGTTACCTCATTATTTTCTAATTTTTTCATTAAGCACATGTTGGCTTCTGACATTACTTCTTCCTGAACCTTTTCCTCTAATACTTGTTAAGTGCTTAACTTTAGAGGCAATGCTCTAATGCCAAATGAAGTAGCAATGTCAATCACAAGAAATGGGGGTTTTGAATTGTGATCCTTTTAAAATTTTGATTCCTGTGCTTAATTTAAATTAAACCAAAAATGATCTTGGTTTGATAAATAATAAAAGGAGAACGTTCTTCACTAGTAATATAACAATAAAAATTTCACGATGTGATTAATGCTAAGTGAGTGATAAATAAATGGAGATAAGGGAAAGAAAGATCACACACAAGAAGTATACTGGTTTACCCAACTCGGGCTAGTCCAGTTCTCACAACCGTGAGATTTTCACTAAGTGTTCAAAACGGAGAACGTTCTTGGTTTTTACACCACCAATCCAGATCAACCTTGATCTATTACAAAAGACTACCTTTCAACCCATAACGTATTTTTACAATCACCTTTCAGCCTTGAAAGGATTTGTACAAACACACTCAATCTAACATAAAAGATAGACTTTAGTTGCAAATGATGTGTATGATAAAAGTGTTTGGGATCTTGAAACTTCTCAACACTTGTTTGAGATAAATGAAAGACAAACTCAGTAAATAATGATCCAAAGATATAGTGAAGAGAGCTGGAGTTTGGTTGAAGAGTTTTTGACTTGTTATTACTTAAACAAGTGTTGGTAGATTTGTAGGTTGAACTTTTACCTTCATCTTCCAATTGATCTTCAATTTATAGATGATAAAAGACTTTGATTATTCAGTTTAAAATGAATATAGCCGTTGGACACACTTCCCAAGTGTCAGATATATTTTAAAGCAATTAAACATGTGTTTATATTGCTGTCCAGAACGTTCTTGACAAACGAAGAACGTTCTTCATTTCTGTTTTTTGGCAACATCTGGACTTTAGAACTTTTGACAGCTGTTTGTATGTCATGATTCTCTGTACTTGCGTCAGTGATGCAGTACTTTATTTGTCCAAGTTGTACTTGTGACCTTGCTCATAACTCATCAATTTGGAGATCAATCTTGAGGCCGTTTTTCTCCTTTGGGCATTCAGCTCAAGTTCTAGACTTCACCATTGATTTCAGCAATTTTGATACTCTTTAATATGTGGTTTAGATTGTGGAAAATTCTCTGTTTTAATTCTGCCTTTAAAAGAGAATAACCAGAATGTTCTTTTGTAAAACAAGAACATACTTCGTTTCTATTTTACACTAGTGCTGGATTTTGACAGCTGTTGTGTGTCAGTCCTTTGTCTCAAAAACATGATGTGCTTTCTGCAAAAAGGCAGTAGCAATGTTCTTGCTTTCATGGCTGTCCTTGCTCATACCTCATCAATTTGGAGATTGATCTTGATGTCTGTTCTTGATGTTTTGCTTTTCCTTTGTTGATCCTCTTTGATAGAATTTATCCAAAACGATCTTGTGTAGATTATTAAATTCCTTTGTATTGAATACTGATGATTTGTAGTGTAGATAGATGTACTTTCGTAGCCCAGATCGATCTTAAATTACAACAGATTTTGTTCTTTGTAAACCAAAACGTTCTTCGTTTTCTATTTTGAATGATTTGCTGAACTGTAAGCTTATTTGTCAGCCATCTTTGACAGTGATTCATGGTCTTTTTATCACTTGTGTATATATCTTGGAGATAAGGTTGAATTATACACTTCAAGATCGTTCTTCAATCTTGCCAAACAAACTGAAGAATGATTTTTCTCGAATATGGAGAATAATCTTGCTTGATTCATCATGAGCCATAGATTTTATCCTTTGCATTTTGGAGTGATTCTTTTGCTGAGATGAACCCTGTATTTTCCTTGGAGAATACTGATAACATGATTGTAAAATCCAAGAGCAATTCTTTCTTTAACAGAGGAGATAATTTGCTCTTGTTAATTAAGAACTGTGGGGAACGTTCTTCGTTTTCCAGACTTCTGTCAAGAACGTTCTCTGTTCTGTCTGTGTATTTTTTCTTCCTTTTAAATGTGATCTTGCCATCAATTTTTATGCACTTTGATGAAGTGAACGGCTTCTTGCTTGTTCACTAATGCAATTCATCTTCCTTAAATAAAACTCAAGTGCAATCATTAGTAGATCACCATTCATAAAACTTAATCATTTATTTCATAAGGTTTGTTGTCATTAAAACATACATCAAAAAGGTTTTTTCCTCAACAACTTTCATAAGAGCTTTGACTTCTTCAGAGCATTGATTTTTTCATAGCGTTGATCTACATCAGAGGATACATAGTAACTTAGAGTCAGACTATCAAACGCTTGTTGTGATTTATCAAAGGCAGAGTCAATCACTTGCTTGTCACGCTTATTAGAAGCAGACAAACAACCGCTTGTTGAATTCATCAGAGGTAGACGACCAAATATTGATTAGTAATCTGAGGCAGACATACCAGATAATATTTGCATTCATTAGAGGTAACTGAACCACAACATTGCTTGCGTTTTCAAAGACCAGATAATATTGATCTAAGACCTGCACACTTAATCAAAATGTTAGTGTACTAAATTGTTCCCACAAACGATTTTGTTCTCATCAAAACAAGTGAGGGACATATTTCTTCAAACCAATTTGGTTTTAACAAGGGTTAGTCATCGAAATCATAGTAATAGTACAATATATATATATATATATATATACACACACACAGGAACAAACATCAAGCATCATTGTAATATCATATGGGTGAAGGACGTCACATCTACTTTCTTAAATTCTCAAAAACATAATTAAGTCGTATTAACGGAATCGCATTGACGAATAAACTGATTAAAGTATTTAGTTTGCAAGATATATCATGACTTATTACACACAATGTTAATAAATTAAGTGGATCAAAATAAATAAATTCATTAAATCTCTCAATCCGACATCACCTTATCAAAGCTAGAATTTCCCAATAAACGTCTTCCAATAGGGTCGTTGACTTTACATAAAATGAATAACAAACAAAAATTTCATAATACATCTTAATTGACTTCAGTACTATATGCATCATGCATCATCTGAAGCCTTAGACACATTTGGTCCATTGCAACACTAACTATAAAGAACGAAAGAGTTAGTCATCAAACTCATGGTAATAGTATATGTATATATATATGAACAAACATCAAGCATCGATCATTATAGATTGTAACATCATGTCATATTCTCAAATATCTCTTAAGTCTAATATAAGTATTGATGGGGAATAAACACAGAAACACAATAACAAGTAATACGCAGCGGGTATAAAATTCCCCAAACTTGCAAGAATCCGTGAGGAGCAACAACAAATATATGGCAGCAAATTAATCAAAATAAAAGAGCGTAAAGAACACCGATATTTTAACGTGGAAAACCCCTCAATGCAAGGGTAAAAACCACGGGTCGTCCAGACCAAAGAAATAGCTCCACTATAATCAAATAAGGGTACAAGAGAGTCTCAAAAAGATGCACAAAGTGTGCCTACAACCAGCCAAAATAACAAAGCACTAAAGCTTACAAGTGAAAAGCAAGAAGAAGAAAAACACCAAAAAACCTGCTGCTGTGCGAGCACGATTTCTCCCACTCTAGACGTCGTTTCGCCGATCCGACCGTTGAAAACAAAGCCCTGAATATTGTGAACCTACTGTCCAAATTTCAGCCCGATTCAACGGTTAACGAATGCGCAATCGATGTTTTTCTGAGACTGATTTAACAAAATCGGGAATAGGGTTTACTCTTCTCTTTTCTCTTTTGGTGATTGTCTTTCCTCTCAAAATAGTCTCTCTCTTACAACCCTAATTAGACCACTCTCCACTTAAATAAGTGAGACACATGGACTACAATATTTGGGCCTTTCTCCACATAGGAAGGGAGCCCAATACCCAGCACATCTCCCCCTCACAACTATGTAGAGATAATTGCCAAACCGGCGATATCACAACAAGTTTCAAACCTCCCTCTTGGTAATGCTTTAGTCATCATATCAGAACCATTATAATCAGTATGAACTTTAGCCAACTCCAACAACTTAGCTTCCAAAACATCACGTATCCAATGATACCTCACATCAATGTGTTTGGACCTGCTATGAAACGTTGAATTCTTACCAAGATGAATAGCACTTTCACTATCGACAAATAATACATATTTGTCTTGAATAAACCCAAGCTCCTGCAAGAATTTCTTCAACCAAATCAACTCTTTGCATGCTTCGGTAATGGCAATGAACTCTGCCTCAGTTGTAGACAATGCTACACATTTCTGTAATCTCGACTGCCAAGCCACAGCTCCATCTGCAAATTTAATCATGTAGCCTGAAGTTGACTTTCTTGAGTCAATATCTCCAGCCATATCTGAGTTGGAGTACCCCACCAAAATAGGTTTGTCACCTCCAAAACAAAGCCTCATACATGTAGTACCACGAAGATACCTCAAAATCCATTTCACAGCATTCCAATGCTCTCTACCTGGATTTGACAAAAATATACTGACTGTACCAACAGCATGCGCAATATCTGGTCTTGTACACACCATTGCATACATCAAACTACCCACAGTAGAAGCATAAGGAACTCGTTCCATGTATCTTTTCTCATCTTCACTAGAAGGACTTTGTTTAGAACTCAACTTAAAATGAGCAGCAAGAGGAGTACTTACAGCCTTAGAGTTTTCCATTTGAAACCTTTGCAACACTTTCTCAATATAGTGTTCTTGTGACATCCAAAGTTTCTTCTCCTTTCTGTCATGCACGATTCTTATGCCAAGAATCTGTTTAGCTGCTCCCATGTCTTTCATGGCAAATGACTCGCCCAACTGCTTCTTTAACCTGTCAATCTTGGAAATATTTTTCCCAACAATAAGTATGTCATCAACATATAATAACAGGTTAATGAAATCATCGTTAGAAAATTTTCTAACAAATACACAATGGTCAGAAGTAGTCTTCATGTATCCTTGGTCACACATGACAGACTCAAACTTTTTGTACCACTGCCTTGGAGCTTCCTTCAAACCGTATAGACTATTTCTTAGTCTACACACATAGTCTTCCTTACCTTCAACAAGAAAACCATCAGGTTACTTCATGTAAATCTCTTCCTCCAAATCACCATGAAGGAAAGCCGTTTTTAGATCCATTTGCTCTACCTCTAAGTCAAGAGTAGCTGCCAAACTCAACACGGTTCTAATTGATGACATTTTTAACACAGGTGAGAAAATCTCATTAAAATCAACACCCTTTCTTTGACGGAAACCTTTCACCACTAATCTGGCTTTATACCTCGGAGACTTTGAGTTACTCTCAAGTTTCACTCTATAGATCCACCTGTTTTCCAAATCCCTTTTGCCTTTTGGCAACTTCACCAAATCATAAGTGTGATTATCATGCAAGGATTTCATCTCATCATGCATTGCATCCAACCACTTTTGACTTTCTTCACTCTCCATGGCCTCTTGAAAACACTCAGGTTCCCCTTCATTAGTCAAATTCACATACTCATTAGAGACATACCTTGTAGATGGTTGTCTCTGCCTCTTAGACCTCCGGAGTTGGGTTAGAGATGATTCAGAAGCATCACTAAGATTCTCATCGTGTGACAACTCATGATCTTCACTAGTTGAAATATTTACCTCATCTCTAAATCGATGATGATCAACACAATCATGTGACTCATCATTCTGAACATTACCATCAGTAGTATCCAAATCAGGAGCAGGTGACCGAACTGGATCACCATCAAATAAGACGTTATCTCTCTCAGGTGTAGTCTTCTCCACCTTATCAATGTCTTCAATAGTTTGGTCTTCCATGAACACTACATCACGACTTCTAATAACCTTTTTGTTTATAGGATCGTACAACTTGTAGCCAAATTCATCCTCACCATAACCAATGAAGATACATTGCTTTGACTTTGCATCCAACTTGGATCTTTCATCCTTCGGAACATGCACAAAAGCCTTGCAACCAAAGACTCTCAAGTGATCATACTTGACATTCTTCCCAAACCATACCTTGTTTGGTACCTCACTATTCAAAGCGACAGTAGGAGTAAGATTAATAACAATCACCGCCGTGTACAGTGCCTCACCCCAATAATGTTTAGGCAGCTTAGCTTCAGAGAGCATACACCTCACTCTCTCAACAAGTGTCCGATTCATCCTCTCTGCTAAACAATTCGGCTGAGGAGTCTTAGGAGGAGTCTTTTCATGTGCTATACCCTGCTGTTTGCAATAGACATCAAAGGGTCCACAATACACACCACTGTTGTCAGTACGAACACGTTTCAGCTTCTTGCCTGTCTGCCTCTCAACCAAAGCATGAAATTGTTTGAATTTCTCCAACACTTGGTCTTTTGTCTTTAGAACATAAACCCATAGTTTCCTGGAATAGTCATCAATAAAAGTAACAAAATAAAGTGCACCACTAAAAGATTTTACCTTTAAAGGGCCACAGACGTCAGAATGCACCAACTGAAGCAACTCTGACTTTCTAGAGGGAGGATGCCTTTTGAAGGATACTCTAGTTTGTTTACCAATTATGCAGTGAGAACATTTCTCCAAATCTACATTCTTCAATCCTGGAAGCACATCCTTTCTAGCTAAGCAATTTAACCCCTTTTCACTGATTTGGCTAAGCCTTCGGTGCCACAAAGATGATTCCATATCCACGGCATTCACACTGTCTTTTGCAACTAAAGCTTTTGTCCAATACAATTTACTAATTTTCTCCCCTCTAGCCACAACCGAGTTACCTTTACTGAGTTTCCACTTTCCAGAAGCAAAGTGATTATCAAAACCACTTTCATCAAGGATATGCACGGAGATCAAATTGAAGCGAACATCTGGAGCATGTTTGACTCCTTTAAGCAACAATTGCATTCCCATGTTGGTTAGGAGGCATACATCACCAACACCAATTACCTTAGATACACCATCATTACCCATCTTCAAAACTCCAAAGTCACCTGAAGTATAAGATGTGAAGAACTCCTTCCTCGGTGTAACATGTAGTGTAGCACCACTATCAATTACCCACATGCTTTCATCAGATACAAGATTAATTGACTCATAGTCACGGAGAATAATAAGATCATCACTAGTAGCAGTAGTAACACGGTCATCATCACTATCATCATCACGACCCCTTTGTTTCTGCTTACCCTTCTTGTCTTTGTTCTCCTTTTTCCACAGAAAACAATTCTTCTGTATGTGCCCTGTTCTATGACAATAATGACACTCCACATTTTTGTATCTAGACTTGGACTTGCTTCTGCTGTTTTCTCTACCACCCTTCGGTTCTTTTTTCTGACTTCTCCCCCTATTTTTAGTGACAAGAACTTCAGATTGAGATGAAGAACCCTATGCCTTCCTTCTCATCTCCTCATTCAAAACACCACCCTTAGCCGTTTCCAAAGAAACAACACCATTAGGAGCTGAACTCGTTATAGAAACCCGAAATGTCTCCCAAGACTCTGGTAAAGATAACAGTAAAAATAGTCCCAATAGCTCATCATCAAACTTGATACCCATTCCAGACATTTGATCAAGGAGCCCCTGAAATTCACTAAAGTGGTCCGAAATAGACGTTCCCTCCTTATATTTCAAACTTATGAAACTATTTAGTAAGAATAATTTATTATTCCCTGATTTAGATGCAAACAAAGTCTGTATCTTATCCCACCTAGTTTTTGCATTTGTCTCGTTAGCAATATGATTATAAACATTATCTTCTACATATTGCCTAACAAAACCACATACCTGTTGATGTCCAAACTCCCAGTCTTCCTTAGATTTATTATTATGCTTATTAGAACCAAAAATAGGAAGATGCATTTTCTTCACAAATAACAAATCTTTCATCTTGCCCTTCCACAAATGGTAATTAGTACCATTCAAATATACCATCTTTATATTCATATTTGCCTCCATCCTTCAAGCAAGTCAAATAACCCTTTAACCAAGAGCTCTGATGCCACTCTGATGGGGAATAAACACAGAAACACAATAACAAGTAATACGCAGCGGATATAAAATTCCCCCAACTTGCAAGAATCCGTGAGGAGCAACAACAAATATATGGCAGCAAATTAATCAAAATAAAAGAGCGTAAAGAACACTGATATTTTAACGTGGAAAACCCCTCAATGCAAGGGTAAAAACCACGGGTCGTCCAGACCAAAGAAATAGCTCCACTATAATCAAATAAGGGTACAAGAGAGTCTCAAAAAGATGCACAAAGTGTGCCTACAATCAGCCAAAATAACAAAGCACTAAAGCTTACAAGTGAAAAGCAAGAAGAAGAAAAACACCAAAAAACCTGCTGCTGTGCGAGCACGATTTCTCCCACTCCAGACGTCGTTTCTCTGATCCGACCGTTGAAAACAAAGCCCTGAATATTGTGAACCTACTGTCCAAATTTCAGCCCGATCCAACGGTTAACGAATGCGCAATCGATGTTTTTCTGAGACTGATTTAACAAAATCGGGAATAGGGTTTACTCTTCTCTTTTCTCTTTTGGTGATTGTCTTTCCTCTCAAAATAGTCTCTTTCTTACAACCCTAATTAGACCATTCTCTACTTAAATAAGTGAGACACATGGACGCCTTTCTCCACATAGGAAGGGAGCCCAATACCCAACAAGTATATTAATAACTATTCACATTTATTATCTAAGCCTAATCATAGCAACATCTTAATTAATCATTCTTCATTATTATCCCAAGATAACAAATAATAATCACATTATTCAATTAACATAGTACTCTTAATTAACATCTCATATTCTTAAAATACAAGAATGTCCAACCTCAGCGAATGTTGGCTTAGATTATGCTATCATAAATCCTTCCATCTTGAGCTCCAAAGTGGTATTAGACTGCACTTTTAAAATTCCACTTGCTTGAGGTTTCGTGACCACGTGTTTGTCACACCTCATATAAATAAAATCACAAAGATTAACCTAACCAGTAGATAAAAATTCATAAATAATAATCCCTCAAAGCATAAATCTTAAGATCCATCAAACCCCAAAAAAGGATTTAGTTACACATAGTGTTAGTAAACAAAAAGCAAAACAAATCAGTCTTCAATTTCATTCAAATATTAAACAAACTAAACTAGAAAATGTAGCTAGTGATGATTCACTTTGAAGTCTTCAACTATTGTTGAAAGAATTTCCTCTTTGCTCCTCAAATACATAGATGCACTCTAAATACATAATAATTAGAGGAAATGTATACATGTGCATTGCATAGTTTTATCTATATTTTATATATAAAAGTTTTTGTTGAATAAATGAAATAATAAACAATTAAAAAATACTTATCAATAATTTCATAAAATAATCAAAGATAATTATAGTAAGTAATTTAATTGACTATATTACATGAACAATGTCAATATGTAGTCTAAATTTTTTTTATCACATTTGAAAAAAATATCTTAAATTGATAGTTAATAAGAATTTTCAATACTAAACATGGTATATTATTTGTTTTTGTGTAAATAATATATATTTTGTGTTGAACAAGGGATTTCAAACAGTGAATTATACCTTTAAGAACTTTGATATAAGCTCTTAAATATAAGTAAACTAAAATAAAGGGCAAATAAATAAATCAATGGAATTTAAATGACGTAAATTAAATTCTGCAAATAAATGGCAGTAAATTAAATGACAATAAATAAATTGTGATAAAAAATAAAAGCGATAAACAGAAGAAAAAAAAGAGCAGACAAGATTTATCTTGGCTAAGCCACAAAGTACGTTGGTGGTCTACTCCAATTTCCAAGAAAAACAACCAAGTGACATGTCACATCTCTTTGTGCAAGTGGCAACGGGGTGGGAGCCGGTTTGACAATAGGAGAAAACCCGCACCCGTCCTCGTTTCATATCGGATGAAATTTAAGTTTTCATCTCCGCTCGGAAAAGTCATGTTATTATAATTAATATTATAAGAGAATTATTATTATACAATAATAAAATTAAAAAATATTAAAATTATATTTTTTATAAAGATCACAATTTTTATATTTCAAAAAATATTTAATTTGTACATGTAAATAAAATTTAAAAATGACAATAATATTACTAGTGAAGCGGATTCGGGTGCGGGGTGAATATCAACACCCCATACCTGCCCCTGAATTTTAATTTCGGAGAAAACCCGCACTCGCATCCAAACAAAGCAAAATTTTCATGCCAAAATCAGGATGGGTTCGGGTGGGTACTCGCAGATGCGAGTTGTGTTGTCATCTCTACCAGAAGTTCACCTCTCTTTGATTGTCCCTACAACTCAGCACAAGTTATTTCAGCATGTTTTGTAATCACTCACATATAATCAAAGAAGGTCGCTCATGTAAAGAGTGTTTCAAGTCAAACACGAGTTCTTATGTTTTGGACTCTCGAAAAGAATATGCATCATATTGATATAAATAGTATTAATCAATTCTTATATTTCAACTTAGTTTAATTTTTTATTGTTAATATTTATTTACTTTACATATATTTTCAAAATTATGTTTAGAAATAGATAATTTAATGAGTGTTTATTTTAATTGTAATGTAAGAAACATAAGTTCTATTACTCATTTATTCAAAATCATAACTTATCATAAAAATATCATAATTTTATCATCACATAATCAACATGCACATTATTGTGAAATATTGCAATTAATTTTCTATCAATAGTTTTTATTTGTTTGTATAAAACTTATTATTTATTTCTTCCAAATGGAAATTTGTATAGCTCAAGATATGTTTAAAAATTAAAAATTAGCATTTATTAGTTTATGTGATTAGTAACTTGATAAAGAATCTCAAGTATAAGTCTTGTGAATTCAAACAATAACCTGTATATAGCTTAGTGTCATTGTACATTAGTCTATTAGCATGATTCATATTTTTGGAAATCCAATATGATTTTAGAATATTGAGGGTTTAAAAAGATAGAACATTAAAATAATACATAAAAAATGAAACAAAGAGTGCAATAGGTAGGTCCCGTGTCAAAAAGAATTTCACTTGATGCGGCAGAAAACTAGAAAGAGATAATCACTTTATGTAAAAAAGATAAAAACGTTTTGCTTTTATGTGGCTAAATTGTTGTTAACCACATGAATATTATGTATACATCTAATTTTGTGCCCCCTTTTAATGTGTCGTATGTCAAAGTATTTCTTATTTGAGAAGCAAATAGGAGGAGTGTATCATTTTAGGTAATTATGTGTGGCTTACATATTATTGCCACATAAAAACTACGTAAACACTTTGTTTCATACCCCTATTTAATATATGGGCCCCATTTTAAACGTCTTTCTAGTTGATGGTGCAGAAAACTAAGAAAATAATATCACTTTAGGTTGGCCTCGGGAATAAAAGTATGAAAACATCTCTTTTAATGATCTATTTCCGAGTATGAAAACATCTCTTTTAATCACCTTTTTAATATGTGGGTGCATGTGAAAAGTCATTTTATTTGTTCGAAGAGAAAATCACTTTAATACTCAATCGTTATTAGGAATGATTTTATAAAGTTGTTACACTTTATCATTTATTTACATTTCTTCTTAATTTCTTTGAAATAAACTAAAGTCCCACTCAATATAAAATAAAATGATTAATTAATGTAAGAGATTAATGGATAATTGAGGGAGAGAGAGAGGAAGGGAGGGATGTAATGTTACACCATTTAATAATATTTTAATCAATGTAAATTTTATAAAATTTATTATTGGATGAAAGTTTATAGAATTTATATCATTTATATAAAACTTTGCATAAATATAAAATTATTTAATTGATTATTATCGATGCAAATTTTATAAAATTCACCATTGGATGAAAGTTTATAGAATTTATAGATTTTCTTTTAAAAAAAATTCAATTAATCCAATAATAGATTTTCACTTAAAAAAAATCTCCTTGCTTGCTTTGAAATAGATATAAACTCTTTTAAATGAATGACATTTATCATATGTCTTTGTATTTTCATCTCGTCCTTGTTAAGTTTGCACACTTCACTTTAAAACTGATCCAAGACTAGCCCTCAATAGTTCTTTAGAGTAATCATATAGTTGTTTGAAATGGTAATGATGAAAATGACTAACATTCATTATTTATAAAAGATAAAGGACGAAAATAAATTAAAAAAAGATAACGAACCAAAATGAATATTTGGTAAAAGATAAAGGACCAAAGGTATATTTAAGCTTAACTAATATTATATTTATTTTTTAAAGCAGATTAAAATTATATTCATCGCTCTTAAGTTATTATATTTCACTCTGTGTTTGTAATTACTGAAAATAAAAAATGCACTAATGCTTAATAAAGGTTATTCAGTAAAAAAATTATTATTTTTCTTTATTTGCCGTGATCCCTTAATTTAAGTGAGAAAACATGTGACACTTAGAGGATCTCCAACGGTAGTAAATACGTTCGTCCGCCAGCGTGGAATTACGTAAAATTGAGTTTTTGGCGAGTTCACCATTGGGTTGTGCTAAGCTGTTATCACGACTTTCATAATTTAATAATAATAAATTTATAACCATTATCTTTTTATTAATTTATTAATAATACTAAATTTATGACTGTTACCTTATTTATTTATTTATTAATTTATTAATTTATGACTTTAGCTTCTTTTTATTAGTAGAGCATATTTGGGAGCGCTTTGGATACGAGAATAAGGAAATTTAAATTTATTATTCATTTTTATCATTTTTAATTATTTATGTCATGTATTTAACATTTAATTTTTATTATTGTTATAAAAATTTAAGTTCAATTTTATTTTAAATAAAAATAAAAATAATGTATAATAATATTAATTGAAATATTTAAATTAATATTTTAATTTGTAATAAAATGAAATATAAATAAAATATTAATGTATAAATTAAAGTTGTGGGACCTAATATGGTTCTTAAGAGTTAAACAGTAAAAAATGAATGGGTTGCTTCACGACGATGTGGCACGGTGCACCCTATTTAATGAACCATGTTGAGTTCACTATAAAAAAATGAATAAGTTGTTGCTTCAAGATGATGTGGCACATTGAACCCCATTTAATGAACGCATATTGAGTTTACAATTGGAGATGTTCGGTGCGAGGAAGAGGGTATCAAATGTAGTGCTGCTAGGTGCGAGGAAGAGGGTATCAAACGTAGTGCTGCTAAGATATTTATTCCTTGACAATAGATCCTTTATTTATGTGTGTTCGCAGTATATTATTGATCAATTTTAAGATTAAAATTTATGAGATTCAAAAATTAAAGTCATTGTGGTCTGATCTGGATGACTTTAAAAAAAAAAAATAGATTCAATCTAATTCAATTATATGCGATTTAGATTTGATTAATTTTCGGTTGATCCGATTTACGATTATAAAAAGTTTTAATAATATTAATATTAGAATGATATAGTAAATTAATAGATTTAATGTAAAATATAATATATATATATATATATATATAATATACTCAAAATAATAATACATAATAACTAATAATCTCGATTATGTTTAAAATATATAAAATACTAAAAAAAACCTAATAAGTAATGTTATTAAAAAAACTATAAAAAAACAAATAATAGATTAATATCAAATCTCATACTAATAAAAAAATAAGTATCAAAATTTATATATTTAATTTGGTTTGATTTTTAAAAAGAATCTAAAATTCGATCTCATTTAAGCGATTTTTACAAAAAAAAAATCTAAAAATAAATAATAATATTCAGGTTTGTACGATTTTTCATTTTTTTAAAACTAATTTACGATTTTTATTTAGATTATTTTGAATTTGAACACCCCTACATTTATTACCCTCTTTTAAAAAAATAAAAATAAAATAAAGAACCTTTCTTTTCCTATATAAGACAAGTTAGCTCTATTTGTATTTCAAATCAACAAGTTCCAATTAGTTCTGTTTTTTCAGAGTAACTAATTATCCTATATGGCTCGTTCTGTCCCTTTGATTTCCATCATCTTTATCATATGTCTATTTCTTGTGGCCACTGGTGAGTGTTTCTTGATGTTTAATTAATTAGTACCATTATTATCTTTTTGTTGATCTCAATTAGTAACTATTTATTTGCTACTATTGCACACTTTTACATGACATATTATACTCTATGATTGTGTTTAATATTCATTTAGTGTGATTTAATTTCCATTTATTTATTATTTTTATAAAAGTGTTGTTAATTTACTTTTGTTATTGATTTTGTGACATGGACAGAGATGGGGCCAATTAGGGTGGGTGAGGCAAGAACATGTGAGTCAGAAAGTAACACCTTCAAAGGACCATGTGTGATTGACCACAATTGTGCTATTGTTTGCCAATCTGAAGGTTTCACTGGAGGACAATGTGAAGGCTTGCGTCGCATTTGTTTTTGCACTAAACCTTGTTAAAAATGTTTGAGAATTATATATCCCTATAAATTATTATGGTACCATCACCTTTTGTATTCTTTAATTTGGAATAAAATGGAGTGCTCTTAATCTCTATAATGGGTTTTATTATTTTTTGTTGATATTTATTTATTTTGCATAATTTTTCTGAAAATATGTTTAGCAATAATTTTATCATCATATAACCAACAAACACTTAACTGAGCCATATTAATTTTCTATCCATAATTTTTCATTGTTTGTATAAAAATTATTATTTATTTCTTGCAAATGGAAATTTTGTGCGGCTCAAGATATGTTTAACAATAAAACAACTATCATATATTAGCTCAAGATAGAATAGTAAGAGAATGCAACAAGAAGGAAATAAAGAGTGCAATAGGTAGATCTCATGTCATACGTTGTTACCACTTGATTAGGCAGCAAAATGAAAAGAGAGATCATCACTTTAGATAAAAAAAGATAGAAATGTTATATTTTTGTGTAACTAAATTGTTTTAGCCACATGAATATTATGTATACACCTAATTTTGTGCCCCTTGTAATGTGTTTTATGTGAAAAGTACTTTGTTTGGTCGAGAAAAAAATGAGAGGAGTGCATCACTTTAGGTGATTACGTGTGGTTTATGTGTCGTTGCCGCATAAAAACCATGTAAACACCTTGTTTCATGCCTTTTTTTTTAATGTCTTTCCGTTTGATCATGCAGAAAACATGGAAAAAAATATCACCTTAATTGAACAATTGAAACTACTTTAATTTTTGGCTAAATTGTTATCTGCCTTGTGAATAGTAGTATAAAACCACATCTTTTAATGCCCCTTTTTAACGTGGACCCATGTTAAAAAGTTATTTTACTTGTTGGAGATGAAAATTTGAAAGAGAACATCATTTTAGTATCCAATGGTTAATAAGAATCATTTTATAAAATTGATACATTTTTTCATTTATTTGCATTTTTTCTTAGTTTATGTTAAATGAACTAAAATGACACTTAATATGGACATAATGATTAATTAATATGAGTGATTAAAGGGTAATTTAAAAGATCATATATTTTTATACAAAATATATATATATATATATATATATATATATATATAGGAAAATGCAAAACAGTGTCCTTGAAAGTTGTGTAATTTATACTTTGAAATTGTAACAAATTGCAAAATATTCTTATAAATATTAGTTTCAAACTCATGCAATTTTAAAGAATATTACATGCACCCAACGATTATTATTGACAAATCCAATAGTTATCAGACAATAATGAGAAACAAGGGCTCCAGGTGAATCCTTCAATGGAAAGAATGTCAATTTGAATGTATTTGACAATGACACCATAATAATGTTATAGTTCGAAGCTATCACGTACCTTATTTATGGAATGGTCAACCATTTATCTCTCTCTTGCATCCTCAAATTAGTTATCATCAATGAATTACTTATTTTTTTGACTTGTCCCTTGAATAACAAAGAATACATACCAATATGTGTACTAATTTCCTTGTCCAATTGTCTACATCCTCAATGTACAGATGAGTAAATAGAGGAAATTTATTCAAAAATTATATAGATGGTTACTTTCCTGATTGCTGAGATGGTTGCTTCCCTGACTTCTGAGACAATTGTTTACCTGACTTCTGAGATGATTGATTTGCCTAGCCTTGAGACATGTCCACATACTCAAAAAATGAAGGATCGTGATGGCTATCATATTCCTTCGACTTCTTTCTCTTCTTAACTCCTTCTTTGGTTTAGATTTTATCCGGTGGTTGAGACATAGAAGTTGTATCTGTAAATGCAAGTTCATATATCTTACTTGTTAATGAACTTTTGCCTATAAGATTGAGTGATTGAAACCATTTTCTGCAGTGCATTCATCCCAATTGACATGTCCAACTCTGATCCGAGTTCTTCTTCAAGATTAGCCTCCGTGGATAGTTTCCTCCAATTAATATAAATTGTGCCCATGGGACATGAATACCATTAATCTTAAAATGTCCTAACTCACAAGCACAAGGTAATCCATCTATTGTTCTTATTGCACAACCACATGCCACTTTGTCAGTTCCAATCAATTTAATTTTCAAATATTCTTTAAGAATGTGTTGTATACCTACCTTAGATACAAACTCGTGCAATATCCACAAAATTGGATCATTGTGTATGTGCTTCACACCATTGATACTTTTCTAAAACGACGCTATAACATTATCCAATTATGACTTCAACATGTAGTTCACAACGTCCCAACTTCTACACAAGTCTCCTCTATTATCTTGCAACATATTTTTTAATCTTTAATGAGCCTATTTGGCTCCAGACACAAATAGAAACTCTTAAAATAAAATCAACAGCTAATTTAAATCAAATTTAGAAATTTTGTATTTTATTACATTTTGGTTGTTGTGTTTCCTAAATGCATAACACGATTCATCTAAGCCACAACAAATTCATCTTAAATGCATCTTTAACATAGTCAACAAACATGATAATATTAGCACATACCATTTCAAAGTGTTGCAAATGTCGCTGGTAATCCTTCATACTAGAAGAATAGACAATCTTATTCCAAAAATTTATTATTGACTATTGTCTTTTTTTCAACACATGCTTGCATTTAACTCTGACATTTTTATTAATATGAAAGCGATATAAAAAATTAATCGATGATGAAAATACTACCTCAATTGCATTCATCACGACAAGATCTTTGTTTGTTATAATCACTTTTGAAATTATGCTATCTTTCAAGAATAAAGTTTGTAACTTCTCTTATGTCCAACAAAAATCATCTTGCTTCTCAAATTTTAAATAAGCAAATGCCACAGAATATGTTAACTTTGTTAAGGTGACACCAACTATTTCAAGCAATGGTATCTTGTATTTGTTAGTTTTGTATGTATGATAAATACATTAGGAAACAAATTCAACAACTAGATCGAATCAGGATGAGTCCAGATACATTAATGCTACAAATAACATTAATGTTAAATGAAAAAGACAGACATAATTTAAAAAAAATGTAAGGTGAGAGGTATAGATGTGAAGGTCACAAGTAAACTCCTTAATTTGAAGGTAGGTTGGTGGGTGGTAATGTTGGGTCTGATGCACAAATTTTGGTGGACACAAGCGTGATAAAGGAGAATAGAATTCTTAGGAAGTATGTTGGACAATTTTTTATAGCTATACTTCGCATCTAATTGATGAGTTAGAATTCTCACCATTTCTTATCACTATTTATAGTTCATTTAGAGAAAAAAATAGCATTTATGTGTGAAAAAATTAAATCCTTTATAATATGGACGAGTGAAGTATAAAAATCATTCAATATACCAATTTGAAAACAATCTAAAATACTCTGTTCCTCATACAAACAATAACACATTTGCAATAACAAAAAAAAAAAATAGTATCAATATCAATTATTGTTTTCAACTGAATCTATTAATTAATATTATGTTTGTTACTATCAACTCCTTATATTTAAGTTTGTCTTTATTTTGTAAAAATCGATAATTTGATTGTTCTCTTTTTAATTTTATGTATAGTCATTCATTAATTTGTGTAAAATAAACAATTGTGACATTTATTATGGGATAAATTAAATATTAAATTCAGTGCCCTATTTTAGGATTAAATTCAATGCAATTAAAATATTTATTTCGAGTTGAGATCTTTCTCGTTTCTCAAAAGAAAGAACACTATTGTTATATTTTTGAGTGTATAAAATCAGTAAATGTTTAATTTTTGTCACATGTTCTATAAATGTATGCAAATAGACATACAACCTATAGTAATAGAAGAAGGGTGAGAAATGGAGAATATACTAACTCATTTATTTCTTGACAATAGAGGCTTTATTTTTTTTAAATAACAATAGAGTGTTAATTACCCTTATCAAGAGCATAAAAGGGCCTTTATTTATTTTATATAAGACAAGGTGGCTCCATTTGCATTTCACTTCAACAAGTTGCAATTATTTTACTTTTTTCTCATAATCTAATTAATCTCCTATATGGCATCTTTGTTCTTCCTTCTATTTCTTGTAGCCACTGGTGGGTGTTTCTTGATGCTTAATTAATTAATACCATCATTTTTTTTTA
This sequence comes from Cicer yamashitae, assembly GCA_037974755.1. Taxonomy (NCBI): domain Eukaryota; kingdom Viridiplantae; phylum Streptophyta; class Magnoliopsida; order Fabales; family Fabaceae; genus Cicer; species Cicer yamashitae. The sequence continues at coordinate 17,894,493 of JBBPBQ010000002.1, forward strand.
TCTCTATGACTGTGTTTAATACTTATTTATATTTGACAGTTCTAAATCATAGTGTGACTTGATTTCCATTTATTTATATATTTTCAAAAAATTGTGCTCTTGTTTGCCAAACAGAGGGGTTCTCTGGAGGACGATTCTAAGGCTTCTGTCGTAGATGCTTTGCACTAAACCTTGTTAAAAGGATAAACAAATTTTGGTATTTATGAAATTTTTTTCTTTAAATTTTACTTGTTATTTAAATTATTTTATTTACGATTTTACTTTTTATTAATTAAATACCAAATTTCAAATAATCATATATAATTTTATTATAATTTATATTATTTTGATCGTTAAAAACGGCCCATTTGTATGATAGTATAAAATACAGCAATGCATAATTCTATTTATCAACGTGAAATTAAGATCACCAATAATTAAAATTTAACTTAGTCTTATGAAGGCGGTGATGTAGGTGATGGTGACGTAGGTGATGGAGATAAAGATGAAGATATTAGTGTTTTCGGGACTTTTTTAATTTTAGTAAAAAAAAAGGTTATAGACATTTTAATACTAATAATTGACTATATAAATTATTAACATTGGCCGTTGCAAAAAAGAAAAAAACAATTAATTTGTGAAAAAAATCAAGGAACAAGTTATTACAACAAATTAAAATAAATGATAAATTTTGTTTTTTTATTTTATATTAATTACATTGTTTTTTTTAGGAAATATTAATTACATTGTTAAAATAATAAATGTTAGTCACATGTCATTTTGAAGTTTATTTTATAAATCAAAACAATATTTAACATATTTACTTAATTAATTAACAAAATATTCTGACAGATTCCATAAACAGATCATTAATTTCGATATTATAAAATTTGTTTCCTCTATTTTTTTCTCTCTTGAGTTTTTCGTATATCACCACATTTTTAAAAAACAAGAATAATCTCATATAAGAGAATTAAAAAAAATATTTAATAAATAATCATAAATTTATAAATAAAGGGTAAATAAAAAATTTAAGAAAAAACTCAGCATATAATGTATTCACATAATATTTGTCATATTTTATTTCAAATTTAAATAAAGATATTTTTTATTAAAAAAATTATATCAACTAAAACAAAAAGTAAGAATGATAAGTTCTACCATCAATAATAAAAAATGAATCTAACAAAAGGAAATGGAAGTACATTGTTTGAACAAATAAAGGAACATTGTAATCCAACTAAGTTAAGAAATGAATATATATATTTGCTTATCTTAGATAATAATAAAGGGAGTAGTTTTGGTTTGTTTAATACAATATAGAGATAATATTTTTGAAAATGATAAGCAAGAGAGTCAATTGAGTATAACCTTTCCTTGTCATGGAGAGGGAGATTAGGGAGTTAGTTTTAAAAATAACATTACAAATACTTTTATCACGGATAAAAGAAAAACCACTACAAAAAATTTATATTTTAGAAAATAAAGAGGTACTAGATACCATTTATCAATAAATAAATATATCTTTTATCAATATATGCTACTACGTTTGTCAAATATAAGATTAACATTTTCTAATAGAAATAGTTAACATATTTTTGGAAAATAGTTGATATTTTTTAATATAGTATATAAAATACAAGAAATGAGAATGAATAATTTACAAATAATTATGTTTTTCAAATATTTTAGACAATTTTTTCACTATTTCTCTATAGATAACTGGGTTTTGACACCTATCAATACACCACCAAAATTAATACATTCATATTTTAAATACATATAATATAAATCACAACAAATATCGGTATTATACTAAATTTATGCAAAAACTTGCTTCAAATTTT
>JBBPBQ010000002.1:17904796-17939430 GCA_037974755.1 Cicer yamashitae
TTGAGCCATAAGGACTATCGCTAGGCATGGGATGGTCGCGATGGAAAGCCATAGCATTCCCAGTATCACTTATAGAGTCGCCAAAGTTGAAGATAGCTTCATATGGGAGATGATCAACATTTGAAACAACATTTCCAAGAAAACCAAATGTGAGGATGATGCAAAAGAGATTAAAGATCTTCATGGTGTTATTTATTTTTTATGATCAATATTGATATATGTGGTGATGGGTGTTTGACAAATGGGTTTGATAAGCTTTATATATAGTGGCACTAACCACTTACCTCGTCACATAGTAAATTGTCTAGGTTGTTTAATGTAAATGATTTAACTATTTTAACTCTCGTAAAGTTGTATCCTTAGTATTTAACTTGTGTTTTCCAACTTATACGCATCCACAGACACAAGTTTTGTTGTTCTGAACATAATTTGTCGTAACAATTTTGGTTTTATTGTTTGCACATGAATTAACTATTTTGAATCTTGTTAAGTGTTATGATAGATATTAATTGACATTTTCCAACACATATGCATCTACATACAAAAGTTTGTTTTGTTGAGCATTATTTGTTGTTGTTTTTGTTCTTTTAACTATTTACAAACACTAAAATTAGACAATGTAACACTTGTTTTATATGTAGACCGTTAGGATGTGATTTCCTCGCTCCACATACTACAAAACATTCTCATGATAACAACATAGTGTTTAAAACTCTAATTATAATTGTTTCTCAAAGAAGTAACACTAATTATAATTGCAATCGTCCATTAAATATAAAATCATATTGCATAGTGTGTGTTAATAAAAATTGTTTTTTAAATCATTGATGTCATAATGTAATTAAACTTTAGGTTTTCTTAATTTATCCTTTTTTATGAAATAAATTAAATATATTATATTTGATGATTAAAGTTTTTAATATTTTTATAATATAACTAAATATGAAAATTTCTTAACGGAGATTAATTTTAGAATATTATATTTTTATTGTTAAGATTTCAATATTTGATTTAATATTGCAATAATTAAAAGGAATATTTACGAGTCGTTAAAATATTTGAGTATCAAGCAGATTTGTGGGCCCCATAGATGAGCTGTGTGAATTTGTTAATCATAAGAGACCCTGCTCATTTGAAAGGCACACTTAAAACTTATGCCAGCTGTCCCAACCTTTAATATATTGGGTCAAGGTCTCTTTGTGACAAATACGACAAAAGCCCCGAAAGTAAGAGAAATTGTGTCCTGTATAAATAGGCCTCATTGAAAAGAAGGCATAGTCTATTATTTTGGTCAAGAAAAATGTATTTGCATTTTGGAAGACAGAGCATAATATGTTTTATCTGCCATTGTAGTTTGTATTCTTTTTAATGAAGTTAATATGATGGGATGTCTTTAATTTACTATTAAACAAACTAATTTAATGATGTCTGTCAACCATAACTTGATAACTTAAGTTTTATCTTTTGAACTTGTAAAAGAGAAAATGATGGAAATGATTAGTTTAATATAGATTAAGTCAAATGCTTGGAAATATGGTTGATGTTAAATTGCTAGCAATAATAATCAAGTTCATAGGGAAGCTAACTATCTTAAATGGAGCATGATTGAATTTGAAGCATGAACCTAAGAATAGTATTAGTTCAATGAAAATCATGAAGACAATTATTGGAACACCCTATAGGTCATTTTGGTCACGTGAATGCTATAACATGCTGCAATATTATAACACATATAAACATATTTATTAACTGAGTTGCATTCTTAACTAGCATTTTTCAACTTGACTTTTAGGCAAATATTTTCTATCCTTTATTTGATTATTTGATTATGAATTTACTTTTAATTGCTCAACAAAATATGTTCCTCTTTTCATTCGAAGAAACTTATTTTAATTAGGAAATTGTTGAACTTCAGAACATAATCAATCCTCGTGGAATCATTTTATATTACTACTTGTTTAGACGGTCTACACTTGCACTAGCATATGTTTCCCAAACCAAGTTTTTGGCTTTGTTTTGGAGGATTGAATAGTGTTTTAGGTTTTCAATCAATTTTTTTCTAGTTAATTATCTTGTTTGATTTTGTTACTAACAACGTGGTTTTTGTGGATCAAAGATGGGTTCTAGTAATTAACTGTATGCATGGATCGCAATCATCACCTGCATTTAGACCCGATCCTATCAGAAGCTTAAGACTAGAAGACCACATGGCTGGAGTTGGAGGGAATGAAGGGCATCCGTAGTTAGCTGATCATGTGCATGATATCATTCACATGATTAATGATAAGGAAAGAAGGATATGAGAATATGATGTAATTGACCGTCAAACCCTACACACTAGCATTGTGAGGCCTAAAGAGAAGCTGCTCAATTTAAATTCAAGCCAATGATGTTTTAAATGCTACAAGCAATTGGATAATTTAGTGGATCACCTACTAATGACCCTCATTTGCATCTCAAGTAGTTTGTTGAAGTTGGTAGAATTAGTTACTAAATGTCCGAATGCATATACACATATTGCGACAAAGTTAATTATACCCGTTAATATTCTTGTTGCTGATATAGACTTTTTAGGTAACTGAAGAGAGAAAATAACTTTGAATCTTATTTATGGAATAAATTTGAACTTCTTTTTTACATATTTTGAATTCATTAAAGATTCTTTTTTCCAACATTCTCATTTCTAAACTATCTTGAAAGGTGGAGTTTGAAGAGAAGGATTTGCAAAAGGGCCTTCAACTAATCCCTTTGCTATCATCCTATAAGCAGCTTCAGTTAAGTGGGCTCCATCCCAATTTATTAGTTTTGAGGTGTCTGGACAAACTTTCGTACCTGGTCCTCCACATGGAATATTAAAATTGACATTGTATGGCCCATCTAATCCACAACATGCTTTCAAAATCTCATTTTTGTCGGAAGTAAAGCCTGCAATGTACATAAAAAAAAGGTGAAAGTTTAAATGAATTTAACAAAAAATTGGCAAATAATTATTTTTCTATTAAAGAAAGTAAGAACAACACACACCATATTGTTGTGGTGCTTGATATAAACGTTTCGCATCATTGTAGTAGTCAAAATATATTATTTTAGCTTGAGAATTCTTTTGTTGTAACAGTTTTCTGACCGAAATATGTTCCTCTTTTCATTCGAAGAAACTAATTTAAATTAGGAAATTGTTGAACTTTAGAACATAAGCAATCCTCGTGGAATCATTTTATATTACTACTTGTTTAGACGGTCTACACTTGCACTAGCATATGTTTCCCAAACCAAGTTTTTGGCTTTGTTTTGGAGGATTGAATAGTGTTTTAGGTTTTCAATCAATTTTTTTTCTAGTTAATTATCTTGTTTGATTTTGTTACTAACAATGTGGTGTTTGTGGATCAAAGATGGGTTCTTGTAAAAAACTGTATGCATAGATCGCAATCATCACCTGCATTTAGACCCGATCCTATCTAAGGCTTAAGACCAGAAGACCACATGGCTGGAGTTGGAGGGAATGAAGGGCATCCGTAGTTAGTTGATCATGTGCATGATATCACTGACATGACTAATGATAAGGAAAGAGGGATATAAGAAAATGTGCACAGGTAGCATGTCTACAATAATAACCCAACAACCACAATTCAACTCATAAAAATAATTCAACTCCTAATATACACCGATTATTGAACCCAAAATTACACCAACATACACCACAATTTATATAATAATTAGCATATCTGTTAACTTATGTAATGTCAGGTTTAGCCAGAATTCATCACAATCCGATTAGCATATATCAAATCACACAAACCACAATTATCTTATAGACTAATATAATTTATTTTTCACACCCTTGTCATAGTTAATAGTTATTCCATTTTCAAACTTTTTTAATACAACTTTTTTTTTTCTTATTAATTTTAACTATTTAGCTTCAAAGGAATTACAAGAGTAATTTTAAATTTTGAGTATTCTAGACATAAAGTATAAACATAAAATTTTGGATGACCTATGGGAATGGTTTGTATAAGAGTTAACTTGTTCTGTATCAATTTCTATTTAACAAATTATAACTCAAATGTCTGTTATAACCAAAATAAAAGAAGTAGAATTTTTTGAGAAATTTGGGTGGAAGTGGCCACCCTATGTCCCAAAAAAGCTTCGCCGCCATTGTACTTAAAACAAGCATCTATCATTAATTTAATTAGATGTTAACCCGCACAAATGCGCGGTAAAATTTAATATATTATCGAGTATAAAATAATAATATGTAAATTAAAAGTAATGCTTTTGTTTTAGAGTAGAATATACTAAAACATTTAAGTGTTAAGAGGTAAATATATTTTTGAACAATTATGTATAGGCTAATTTTGCTTTATTTCAAAGGAAAAGGTAAAACCTTGTTGATTAATACAATCCATGCAACATATATTAAAATATGATATTATTGATAAGATTTTGTAACTTTAGTGATGCAGTATTTATCTTGAACACTTTTTTCTAAGAATTGGTTTATTCAAGCTTTTTGGTTTTTTTTGAAGTGTTTCTTCCAATGATATATTTGTTAAAGTTCAACATTTCTTTATTGTAAGAGTTGTATATTTAACTATAACATGTTCTTCATTTTATATGATTTATATTAGTTTGGAAACATTATATTTTTGAAATTTATGTACTTTTTGATATTTTTAATTTTACAAATTAATCATGGAAATTATTTTATGTAAAAAATTGGTTAACATCAAACTAATTATGTGTATAGTTAAATAGGATAGCCCATTTCAATGAAAATGTGAATACAGATTCATAAAGGTTCACAAAGAGGTGTACAGTCTTGATCAGTAGTTGGATCTGAGTGTATACTAAAGACTTCTTAGGATAAAGATTACACCCCTTAAGTTTTAGTCAAACAATAGTTAATGTCGTCTTACTTAGTAATTGGTAATACAATATAACTATGTATACACCAAGTGAATTGCTCAGCTTAGCAATAAAAAATGAATAACTTCACATGTCCCTCAAAGTTTTCTTTATATACTCTAAGAGCTCATAATAACTTAGTAGAGAATAATTCTTGTGTGGACACAAGAATTTGGACAGACACATAAAAGAAAAAAGGTAGAAAAATAATAATTAAATAATATATAGTTTTAAAATAATTAAAAGAAATATATTTTTGTGTGTGTGCGACCAAATAGTGTGTCCAAATACTTGTGTCCACACAAGAATTACTTCTTAGGAGAACGGCTTGTTATCATTACTCAAAAAATTAAAACAATTAAGTATGTAAAGATGGAGAAATTTTAGTAAAGAAAACTTTGCCGATAAACTCTAAGTTGTAAAAATGAAATGTAAACTTTTGAAGAACTAATATTGTTATAAGTGTATGTTTGAGCTGATGGAAAATTCATTGTAATTTTGTTTAATCTTTAAAGAGTAGCTTTTGTTAAAATTTATATAGCTCTGTAATTTTGTCAACCCAAACATGTATTAAATGATAATGTGTGTCCTAGTGTGTACTATATCTTTCATTCATGAGTAGTAGTTTGTTAAAAACAATGCTTATAATAGTATTTAAAACATTGCTACAATTCTTCGCGTATGCAAATATATATATATATATATATATATATATATATATATATATATATATATATATATATATATATGGAAGAAACACTACAACACAAAATAAAAATTTCTTGAAGCTCAAAAGTCATAAAGAATAATAATAATCATAATACTTTTTAGATAGAAAAAATATTATTTACAAAAAACTCTCAAGTCAAACGAAAATTTGATACAAAACAATAGTAGGTGTGAAATTTGTATTTAAACTTCAAGTTAATACTATATCTGCAACCCAATTCTATATCTAGTCTTTTGGATATGGAGCAATTTCAATTACATTAACTATTGTTTCATCCAAATAATTAGAGTATGAAATTAAATTTAAATAATTATTTGCCATAGTCAAGAAATATCAAGAGTGGGTTATAAAAAATTATAGGCAAGAAGAGTTTTTTGATGTTTAAGACATAGGAAATTTTAAGTAGTGAAATGGTTAGAAATTATTCATTTCCAAACAACTATATTTAGTATTCTTCATTTTTATTTTATTTTGATTATGATAAGTGTTTTCTTAATTATAAAAAGAAAAAAAAAATTCTATGAAAAACGCATTCAATAGTTTAGGAAAATACTCACCTCCTATACATGGTCTTCAACAATAATGACAATAGAGGAAACTGTTATTGAAACATTTGTGGACTAAGAATGTGCCACACGTTGAAATGAGTATGACTTTGTTGCATTTTATAATGTCTTTATCCATTGGTTAGTAACTTGAACCAAAGGCAAAAAGGTGTCTTTTTGTATGAGTTATTGAAATGAAAATTTTAATAAGTGATCAAAGTCTTTAAGTGTATTTATTAGAGTTAAAGTTGGTAAATGTATGAAATAATTGTATTTGAATGAGCAAATGAAAGGGTTTTTTTTACCTTACATATTGGTGAAACAAAATATAATGGAAACAAAACATGAAGTGGTGTGATTTGGAAGGTGCCACATTAGAATTTTTATGAACTGACAAATTTTGGAATATGTGACGTACATATAGATGAATTGTTGTCGATAGATTTTGGGACCTCTATTTTAATATATTATAATAGATAGATGTTACCAGCCTTATCAGTTTTACTTCAGAGATTTTCAATAACAGTAAAAATGGTTTGGACTGGGACATATTACATGGAAGCATTAGTTTAATGCCAGGATATATATAAAATTAATAATAGAAGTGTGAAAACAAATAAAAATCACTAACATTATCATATTAACAGAGGAGAAATTAAAACATAAAAAAATTAAAGAGTTAGGTTTGAGAACGTACATCAAAAGCAACATAGGTAATCTTTCTCTCTAACTTTCACTTATTTTTTTTACATATTCTTTTATTAACAGGATTTTTAAAATTTTATTAAAATATGTTACTATAAAACTAATTAGTTATATTATTAAAATTATTGATAAATTTAATTAAATAAAAAATACATAAATTAATTTTAAAAAAATTAATTTAATTATTTTATAAAATATGATTTAAACACATATTGAAAAGGTTTTTTTTTTTGTTTTTCATTGAAGAAAAAAATCACATTTAAAAACAAAATCATATCATATTATAAAATACGAATTAACTTGCGATGGAATTGGTAAAATTTGCATCACAAACATGGCGCCAATATTCCCTCCTTCGCAACTTGTACTAAATTTGGTGACAATAAATTTTTTGTCCCAAGTTTGAGATCGAAATATATAATCCGTCCCAAAATCATGACACAACATTAAATCCGTCTCACACTAGAGACGGAATGTCAATTCCGTTTCCCGAAAACAAATAGTTTTCGGATAAAATATTTGTGACAGAAAATGGTTGCAAACTCCGTCGCATGTAAATTATTTTGCGACAGAAAATAAATCCGTTCGAGCATTCCATCTTAATTTGATTCTTTTCTTGTAGTGTGAAGTGATGATTAAAAATAATGCTCTCCTCTATTTCTCTATTTCTAGTTTTTATTGTTCTCATTGTTATTTTTTTTACCGATGTATGGTTATGAGGATGGAGTAATTTTGGTTTGTTACTGGAATTCTCTATATTCACTACGCGAAAAATAGCATTTTACAGCGCTTTTTTTAAGCCATTTACAGCGCTTTTCCAAAAAAATAAGCACTGTAGTATCTAGCGCTGTAAAAAGATACAACAGCGCTCTTTAAAATAAAAAAGCGCTGTAAAATAGGTAGATATATTGCGCGCTTGTTATACTCGTTTTACAGCGCTTTTTTGAAAAACGCTGTAATAGGTGTAGTGTTATACATGTTTTACAGCGCTTTTTCCAAAAAGCGCTGTAATAGGTGCATTCTTACTAGTTTTATAGCGCTTTTTCAAAAAAGCGCTATAATAGGTGCAGTCTTATACATGTTTTACAGCGCATTTTCAAAAAAGCGCTGTAATAGGTGCAGTCTTATACATGTTTTACAGCGCTTTTTCAAAAAAGCGCTGTAATAGGTGCATTCTTACTAGTTTTACAGCGCTTTTTCAAAAAAACGCTGTAATAGGTGCAGTCTTATACATGTTTTACAGCGCATTTTCAAAAAAGCGCTGTAATAGGTGCATTCTTACTAGTTTTACAGCGCTTTTTCAAAAAAGCGCTGTAATAGGTGTATTTTTATATTAGTTTTAATAAAAAGCGCTGTAAACCGAATTGACATTTTTTAATGGAATTTTTAATCATGAAATGTGTTTTTTGTTAATCAATTTATAAAATAACTAACATAAGAGACATAAATTAAATATTATAATAAAATAATTTTTATACCTATATTAGATAAAGAAATTGTCTAATATGATTTTTTCACAAGAACATTAACTAATATTTTAAAATGCTAAATGGGTGCTGTTAATAGAGAACTAATCACACACATAACAAGCTATTAAGCTAAGATTGAAACAATCCTTACAAGAATAGAACCAATAAAACCACAGGTACAAATAATACTAGAAGATAGATGATAAAGTGTTGGTTTTCATAGAACTGTTTTATCAAATCAATACTAATACAAAGGCTTATATTTGGTTTTGTCATTGTGTATCAAGTTCAGAGATACTAACAGGATGTTATACTATCTTTAACAAGACCAAATTGGTGGTCTTCAAGTTCTTCATGAGAATAAATGGTTTAATGTTCCTCCTATCCATGGAGCTCTTGTTGTCAACATAGGAGATCTTCTGCAAGTAAGTATTAGTGAATGATTATTATAGACTTTTTTTTTTAGTTTATCTTTATTGTTATGATTATTCTAGTTTACATAAAGAATACCCATATAAGAATTGAAAAACTAAAAAATTGAAAGAATATAGGATAAAAAAAAATTACCTGAGCAGCTTCATTGGAAGCATTCTTAGTCCAAATAGAAATTTTCTCCTGCCTATTCCTAACATTCATAACTGCTCCACAGATTTCATCTTCATGATCAAATTGTTCTCCAATCATTGCCAGCAGCTTAATACATCAAGAACACAAACACACAAAAATCAATTTCTTTTTTTTTTTTATTTATAACAAAAAGAATAATTCAAATTCAATAACCTCATAACAGATTCAAAATCATACCGTATACAACCAAGTAGTATCAAACTTTCCCTTCGAAAAAGTCACAGTCAATTTTCCACCATTAGAACAAATGGGGTCCTCCCATTTAGGGATTTTTTTAATGACAAGAAGTATTCAAAATTAACAAAAATGGTTTCAAAAAACAAAAAATTAACAAAAATGGTTTCCACCACCAGATTCAAAATTAACAAAGAATAAAATTTCACAAACAAGAAATATTCAAGAAACAATTAAAAAAAAAAAAAGCGGTTTTTTTAATGGAACCCTAAAATAAAAAGATTGAAATTTTACCTCCAAAACTATTCAACAGTGGCGAAAGTGTAGATGGGTCGAATAGAACTACTCCAAGCAGCTTGTTTGGATTTCGCGGAAGGGTTATCGAACCAGAAGGTCCAAGAATTATCGAGGGGGTGAGGTTAATGGACGATGGCGGTGGTGTGGGGTTTGGAAGTGGCGAAAGAATTGTCTTCGTCGTGGCGGAAGAATCTTCTTCAAGGTCGTTGTTGTCGTCTTCAATAACCCTATTCGTCGTGATGGAAGAGTCTTCTTCAAAGTTGTTGTTGTTGTTGGAGATGGAAGAGAAATGAGAGATGGAGTGATGGAATTGGTGGTGGAGAAGAAGAGGTTTTCAGATTTAGAAAACCCTAGAGAGAAAGGAAAATTTCTGTGTGCAAATAGTGATTTAGAAAATCCTAAGTTTTAAAAGAAAAAAAAAAAAAGCAAAGAAAACCACTTACATGTGTATATACTTAAAAAAAAATTAGAAATACCCTATGACAGCGCTTTTTTAAAAGCGCTTTAAAAGGTCCTAAATTTTTTAGACCATATTACAGCGCTTTTATAAAAAGCGCTTTAAAAGACCCTATGTAATAGTGATTTTATAGCGGTTGTATAAAAAGGGCTCTAATAGGTCCTTTTATTATGTGAAAGCGCTTGTATTTTACAGCGCTTATCAGAAGTGCTGTAAAAGGGTCGTAAACATTATGTGCAAGCGTTATGTGACCCTATATGACCCTACAACAGCGCTTTTTTTAAAGCGCTTGTCAAAAAAGCGCTGTTGTATCCTCCGTTAATTTTAAAATATTGTACAACAGTGCTTTTATTTAATAAGCGCTATAAAAGGAGCGCTATAAAATGCAATTTTTGACGTAGTGATTTTTTTTTTTCTCTTTTTTCTTCATATTTTCCCCTTTGCTATGATGTTTCATTCCTATTTATACTTAAAAATTATGTTAAATGAGGAAGATGTCAAAATTGCAATGTGTATTGTGGCAAGGGTAGAACAGTGGTGTTGCTGATGCCTTGATTCTAACCTGTATCACGCACATGAAAAAATAAAAAAATAAAAAAATAAAAAATAAAAGATGACAAGAAGAAAGTTGTTCTAGGTGCATTCTCACAAAGAATTACTCAACTGTCTAATTTCTTTTTATCTTTTCTTATTTGTTTTCTTTTTAGTATGATTACAATTATTTAATGGTTATTATACTTGTAATTGTCCATGGCTACACGTGAACTAATTCGTTAAAACAAAATTCCATTTTTTATTTTATTTCAAATCCCAAATTTTAATCGATAACATAACTTGCAAAATTATAATTTTTTTTTAAGATATTTTTTATTAGTTGGATAAAAATGTGGTACAACACCAATAAATTATGGCAATTTTTTCGGAATTATCTTGGTTCAAATAATATGGATCCGTTTGATGGACAAGATGACATAAATAATATATAGGATATGACTATCATATTATGTCTTTCTTTAGTGTTTGATGAATAGAATGTGATAAATTATTTCTGAACACTATTATATATCACTCTTTATATTTTTATCCAGAATATGAGGAGGATATGATAAGAATAATAAGTTACTCAGTTACCCTTTTATAAAATAATTTAAAATATACAAAATTAAAATACAATAAATTATAAATATAAATTAAGAAAAAATAGAATTTGATATTAAATTTAAAAATATGTATATTTTATAACAAAGGTAGTTTTATCATTTTATATAATATAAAAAATTATTATTAAAAATTTTAAAAACTATGAATATTAATTTAAAATTTTAAAATAAATGTAATTTTTTTTATAAGAATGGTTTTTCTATTTACATATAATTTATATTATATATTTATTTTGCTTATCTAACAAATAAAATATTACTATTTGGTTATTCATGGTTTTTAAAAAGTTTGAGGTTGTTTTCCTCCTTTGGGCATTCAGCTCGAGTTCTGGACTTCACCATTGATTTGAGCAGTCTTGATACTCTTTAATATGTGCTTTGGACTGTGGAAAGTTATCTGTTTTAATTATACCATTAAAAGAGAATAACCAAAATGTTCTTTTGCAAAACCAGAACATTCTTGATTTTGTGTTGTATGGAAAACGTGGATGAGTGATTTAATAGTTGTCTAGTGTCAGTCCTTTGTCTCAGAAACATGATGTGCTTTCTACAAAAACGTGCACCAGCAGTGTCCTTGCTGTCATGGTTGTCCTTGCTCATAGCTCATCAATTTGGAGATTGATCTTGATGTTTGTTCTTGATGTTTTGTTTTGCCTTTGTTGATCCTCTTTGGTCGAATCTATCCAAAACGATCTTGTGTAGATTATTAAATTCCTCTACAATGAATATTGATGATTTGTACTGTAGATAGATGTACTTTTGTAGCCCAGATCGATCTTAAATTACAGCAGATTTTGTTCTTTGTAAACCAGAACGTTCATGGATTAAAGCTGTGAAAACAAGAACGTTCTTCGTTTTGTGTTTTGAGTGATTTGCTGGATTTTGAACTTCTGACAACTGTTGCGTGCCATGTTTTTCTGTTATGTACGTGTGTCAGTGATGCAGTGACTTTATCATTTCTATCCAGGTTGTACTTGCTTATCATAGCCATCAATATGAAGATTGATCTTGCTATTTGTTCTTGATACTTTGCTTTGATTTTTGTTGATCGAATATGTCCAAAGCAATCTTGTTGTATAATTCTGCTCTTTCATATTGAAGACTGGTTTATTTGTAATGAAGGTTGAGATATTTTCGCAGCCTAGAATGATCTTGATAAATGAAATCTTTGTCCAGAATGTTCTTGGACTGAATGCTGTGAAAACTAGAATGATATTCGTTTTTTGTTTAATAACCAGAACAATCTTGCTTTTTCAGATTTCTGTTTCTGATAAACCAGAATGATCTTCGTTTTTCCAGAATGATCTTCGTTTTCCCAGAATGATCTTGTCATCAATTTTTATGCACTTTGATGAAGTGAATGGCTTCATGCTTGTTCACTTTTGCAATTCACGTTCCTTAAATAAAACTCAAGTGCAATTATTAGTAGATCATCATTCATAAAACTTAATCATTTATTTCATAAGGTTTGTTGTCATTAAAACATACGTCAAAAAGGTTTTTTTTTTTCTCAACACTTTCTCCTTCTCCCTCGTTTCTTTTTTTATCCTTCATCTCTTTCTTCTATCTCCCTATCTTATTTATCCTTCATCTCTTTCTTCTTTCTCCCTATCTTATTTTTAGAACCTTCTCCCTCGTTTCTTTTTTCTTTTTTTATCCTTCATCTCCCTTCATCTTTCTCTATTAAATATGGTATTTCCTTTAAAGGATCGCCTCTAAGACATAGTCTAATTAGATTCAAATCAATATTTTATATACCTTTTAATTAAAAGTGGATAACAAAATGAATTGGTAAAAATTAATGTCCACCGTATCATTTTCATTAAAAGTGGATAACAAAATGAATTGGTAAAAATTAATGTCCACCGTATCAATTTAAATAATGAAAAGTATATTTTGTTTTGTTAATTTTGTCCAAAAAAACTTAGTTTAAGATCTCTTTGGGTATGCGAAATTTTGTTTTAAAACTTCGAAAATTGGCAGAAAAGTTGCTAAAAGCTCTCAATAACTTATTCCATTTATTTAAGGCGATTAAGCCGCTAAAAGAACTTTGTCCATCAATAATGAATTTCTTAATTACTTCAAAGAGTATTATGTTTGGTGATGAGAAATATCTATTAACTATGAACTAAGTAAAATATAAATGCGTATAAAGTAAAGATAGCTAGATTTTGATTGATATGTGTCTAAGATGATAATTGTATTGGATATTTATAGAATTGTCGTTAAAGTCTAAATCATATTAGTCACGACTATTGGTTAAGTACTAAAAATTGCGCCTTAACTGGTTCACTCGACTATCCTTCCACGGTTCTGAGATGTGGGTTGTAACACTCCAATATTTTTATATATATTATATATGTGTCTTTTTAGTAATTGTCATGATTTATTATTTAATTAATAATTATTCTATGTGTAAATAAATTAAATTAAATTTTATCACCCTCAATTTTACCTGAATAATTATAACCTTTATTTTTATTTAATTGTTTTGGCGTGGTAATTACATGGGGACGATTTATGACGTGATTATTTCCTAAATGGACTATCTTGTATTTTGTTTATTTGTGACATGTAGTGATATTCTTGTCTTGCTTGATTTATTTTAGTTGATAAAATATTAGTTGAATTATTTAATTAAATTAGAAGTTATATTGTTTGTTAGTTTTATTTTCAACCAAATAAGTAATCATTTTATGAGATAGTAGAGTTAGTGAAACCCAGCCCTCATGTATAAGTGTTTTCAAAATATTTTTGGTCCATCCATGCTTAGAAAAAAAATAGTGACTTGACTCATTCCTTTTACTCTCCTTCGTGACAAGATTTTATGACAATTCATGGTGTTGTCTTGGCATAATGTAGACTTTATGTCCTCGTCTCAACCAATTAAAGAGGAGATAATGTGCATTAACTCATTCTTAACACCTTTAATTCATTTTTTTAAAGAAAGGTTACAAATTTAATTATGGGTCTTATCTTTTTTGTGCAACTAAGAGAAGACAAAAAAAAAACTCTATTATGCCAAGACAACACAAACAAAAGACTCTCCTTCTTTGTTATATCTTTTTTTTTTCATCACAAAAAAAAGACTCTTCTTCTTTGTTATATCTCACGCCTCCCTCTCGTAAATCAAGATTATAATTTTATTTTAATTCTTTACAAAAAAAAAATCTAGGCAATTTTTGGTGTCATAACTATTAGCAAAAAAAAAAACAAATTAAAAGTTAGTCTACGCACCTTCCTATTCTATTCCCATATTTTTTTTTCTCCTAAATTCCCAAATTTTCCATCACAAACAAAAGAAAGAAAAAAAGAGAAAAACATAGTCTCCTTCATTTTCTCACATCATCATTATCATCAAGTCGAATTACAATTTTCTTTCTTCTTTTAATACCATCTCAAATAAAGTTTGGACCCTTGTCCTGTTCTTTGATTCGTGGGGCTTATAATGTGTTTGTAACACCCCGACCATTACCGTTACCGGTCAGTGGCTCAATTGGTAGTGGGACTATGTGGAGGCGGTACTTATCCCCAGGTATCGGGCTCGAATCCCACGAAAGGCAAAAACTCGTTATTTCCACTGGGTGGTGAGGGGGGATGAGAAGATCGTGAGGCAGCATCAATGACCGGGGTGTTACAAAAAAAAGGCGCCTACTAGCTCAATTGGTAGTGGGACTGTGTGGAGGCTACTAGCTCAATTGGTAGTGGGACTGTGTGGAGGCGGTACTTATCTCCCTTTCCACTGGCTGGTGAGGGGGGACGAGAAGATCGTGAGGTAGCATCGCCGGTAACGGTAATGGCGGGGGTGTTACAGTGTTGCTAGGAAGTAAAGCACCTAAGGTAAGGACTTTTCCCGCACAAATTATAGTTAGACCGTTGGTTGGATGGCATGAAATAAATAATTGTGATTACTTATCTTTTAAAATGAATAAATGTAGACTAATGGATTAAAATAATAAAACCTTAATTTTTTTGTTGAGATTTATTTGTAATATATGACTTCGATGAAGTAAACTATGGAATTTTATGCTATGTGTGATAAAGTTATAGTTTTATGATAAATATGAAATAAAGTTTGAATTTTTACCTTATGTGTGATAAAGTTTTAACTTTTATGATGTATACGAGTTGGAGTTTGAACTTTCTTGTTATATATGTTAAAGTGTTAATTTTTATGGTGTATATGACATCAAGTTTCGATTTTTCTGTGTATGTGGTGAAAGTTATAATTTTTATGATTATTTGTCTATGAATATGTGATACTCATGATAAGCATGTGTGGTATATGATCTTAGCGATTTGTGAATAATGTGATGATTTTAAAAAGTGATTTTGAATGCATATGACATGATTGTTAATGGGTTGTGTGGGAATATATCTCTTTGATAATATATTATCATGTCATGACATATGCATCTTCGTGGGAGTTGCCTTAGTGGCAGGTTTGTTTTCTCCATTGGTATGGGTAATCTTTCTGTGTGGAAGTTGCCTTAGTGGCAGGTTTATATCCGGATCATATAGTTTTAGAAGCATGCATTATGCATATGTTTTGATATTCAATTTACCAGTTTGCGCATTTTTTCTTTTAAATTGTAAGTTTTTATATGTTTTGTGTTATTCTTCTATATGGTTAGCTTTGGTTTGACGTGGATGATGGGAAAAAAACTGACCCTTACAACAACATTTTATGTATTATTGAGTTCGAGGAGATTCAATAGTAGTTAATGAGTATTGATGTGCGGCGAACGTGGGGTAAAAATGGGTTTTTTTCAAGACAATTTTGTAATAATAGAACTGCCACAATGTTTCTAAATTTATTTTTAATCTTTTGTCACCATCTTTTAAAATGCACTAGAATTCTAGAAATACCGAAGTGGGTTCCCTTCTGTTAGGAATAATTGTTTTTACTTTGTTTTAGTATTTGAATAAACATTTTCTTAATGATATTAAATAATGTGGTTGTTACTAATTATTTAAATAAATAAATGTTAAGTATTCTTACAAAAAAAAAATTGTTGTAAATTTTTCTAAGCGATCAGTATTTTTAAGTAATGTCGTGGATTAAAAATACGAGGCGTTACATGGGTTGTCTTTGCTTGCTTCCAATGCGGATCTTGGATAGCATTTTTTAGGAGGGCAAATATTTAACAAACATCTATAATACTATTTTACAAGTCATAACAAAAGATTTGTTACTCTAGTGGTAATTTTAGATTGAGTTCTATACTAATGTAATGGGTTGTAGTAAAATCTTTTAAAAACTTCAATTTCAACTTTTAAAATTATTTATTTTCGTAATTTAATCAATAACATAAAAATAATTAATGTATCTAGATAATACTACATTATAAGATCGTATGTCACTTTATTTAAAATATGGCAAATCGTCATTTTTTAATTAAAAAATTTAAGAAAGGAATCAAAATTATTAAATTTTAAAATAAGAGAATCAATTTTGTAAATTGATAAAAATAAATGACTAAAATTGCAATTAAGCCTTAATTATATTACAGTAGCGATTACATTTGAGACAAATGATTGAATATTTTGTTCACACCCTTTGTGATTAGAGTTAATAATTCTCTTTTATCTAATTACATACAGATATGTCTTCCATAATCTAAATTTTTATGATATATAATAACTACTAATACTATATTATGATGTGAATTTTATATATTTCCATCCATAGCCTTATAATATGATAATATACGGACTATATTAATTAGTATATTTCATTTTTATTCTAAAAATATTTGATTAAAAATATAAGATGTATGTGTGTAATACAACTGGTAAATATTGGAGGTCAATAATTTGCTTTGTTGAGACTTTAATATTGTTCCGTACATATAAAAAATAGTCTTTCAATTATGTGTGAGAATGCTTTAGTTTATCCAAAAGGAAATGTTGCAATTAAAAAAAATGATGGATAATCCTATTAATCAGTTAACGTGCATTAAGTGAAGGAAAAATCATCCATCGATAGAAGTTAAGGATATCAATCATATGCATATGCTTGTTATGGATGAAATAAATGATTTTATTAATCCAACGATAATAATAAGTTTGTGTATGGTACAAGACTTACCTCAATTGGGCAGAATAAAATTAGTTAGAATTGACTTAAAATCTCCTAATCTTTACTACCTTTCTCTTTCTGGAGTGTAAGCAGAAGAAATCAATAATAAAATGAATTTTCTAGAATTTTATGCACATGTTCAATACTTGCATATCTGTCCCTGAGCTTCTTAGAAGGTTTGGTTTCTTGCCTTCTGTTTCCAACAAACTAGACATTGTTTTTCTTAAGGAGATCAAAGAGCTCATATTGGAATGTTAGAATGCGAGGAAATGTGGTCAAACCAAAGAGTTAGAGCTCTATGGTTGCATGTATGCTCTTTTATACTATAAGTTCTGCAAAATAATTAACAATGATGTCATCTCTCTTGCCCTAAACATTCTTAACGATAATGATGACCCTAAAACCTTTATTTGTCTCATTCCTATTAAACATCCTAAAACATCTAATAATTTACACCAATTTATTTGTGTAATGTTATGTTGAAAATTGTTACCACAATCATTGTTAATATATAATTTAGTTATTCATAACATAATTGGTTTTTTTTTATAGAGAGCATTTATGTTTGGTCGTCTCATTTCTAACAATTAACTTATAGCTAGTTTATGAGTTTTTCCATCATATGAAGTATAATTGTAACGATAAGAATTGTATTCTTGGGTTCATAACAAATATGGCCAAAACTAAGTTGAGTGAAAATTTCTACATAAAACTCTTATTTTTATTGGATTTTATGTTGATCTTATTAATATTATTATGAGATGTGACACCTCTATTTCTTTTTCCATTTTTGATAAATGAAAACTCTTCTCATCATTTTAATGCTCAAATGGGTCTTAGACAAAAAGACCCCTTATAATTTTATCATTTGTGTTAAAATTCTCTAAGGTTGGTTAATTCAAGCTTTAACCAGCCCAAGATAGGAATTCAATCTATAGGTTCAAGATCACTAAGAGAGCTCTAGAAATCTCCCACTTATTTTCTGTGGAGGATAGTTTAACTTCTTATGAAGAACATTACTATGAAGAATATTACGCAATGATATAGAAGTTAGATCTTAAATAAAGAAAAATATTTAATTACCTTTAATATGACTTATGTAACACCCTATTTTATGAAGAAACCCTAATTTCTAAGAAATTTGACTAATTCAAAATAGTTTTCCAAAAAATATGTCCTACTTCAATCCTATTTCCAATTTTATACTGCTAACCATTAGGCAACTTTGTTTAATCGATTAATGTGACTTTCTGTCAAACTAATCGATTATGTATTTAAGCTAATTAATTAAGTCTTTAAATTAATTGATTATCGTGTTATGCAAAGTCAACAAATCTAACTTAAAATGATCTAATCTCATTCACATCCTTATCTAGTGATGATTCACGATTCAAGCCTAAAATATATCATTAAGGAAATATTGAAACCTAACAAGCCCAAGCATACAAACATTACCTACATAGGAGGTTTATAACTCTTCAGCATATGCATATTTTTCATTGTTTTTAGTTTATTTATCATTAATCATTAGCTAATTTAAGAAATTATTTGATATACTTTGTTGATTTTAGTTCTTGGATTTAATGACATGTTTATGTTCTTATTTCCTTAATTAATTAGATATTTTTTGTAGTTTTGCATTGTTTCATTGTTTGTGCATTGCTGAATTTAATTTGGTGAGAAATCAACATGACCTATGTGGAGTACTTCAGTCATATCTAGAGTTGTAGATGTCCAATTGGAGTCAAACCAAGTTCAAATGAAAGCTAAGATACATAGCTACAACTTTCATGAAGACACCAGAATCAAATTCGAACTCAAGTCTCCAAATTTCCCAATAGCTAAAAAGATGCGTCGAAAGTGAGAAAAACGCTTTTCATGCATTCTGCAGCGCGTCATGCGTTTGGAGTGCAAATATTGAAAAAACAATTAAAGATATATTGAAAAAACACTCAAAAAAACAAGAAATAAAATATATAACATCCCATATTACTTTAATTAAAGATATTTGATTGTTCTCACAACACAACATGAGTCTTTTCAACATGTTAATATTTACTTACTTTACATATATTTTCAAAAATATGTTTAAAATAGTTAGTTTAATGAGTGTTTTATTTTAATTGTAATGTAAGAAACATAAGTTCTATAATTAATTTATTCAAAATCATAATTTTATCATAAACATATCATATTTTTCTATCATCACATAATCAATATATACTTTATCGTGACAAATTTCAATCAATGGAAATTTGTGTCTCAAGAAATGTTTAACGATAGGGATGACAATATAACCCACACATGCAGATACCCACTCGAATCCGTATTGATTTGGGCGGGAAAAACTCATTTAGATTGGATGCAGATTTTTCCCGAAATTTAAATTCAGAGTCGGGGACGAATTTGGAGGTGTTGATATCCACCCCGCACTCGAACCCGCCCCGCTAATAATATTATCGTAATTTTTAAATTTTATATACATGTACATATTGAATATCCTTAATATTTTTTAAATATTAAAAATTATAATCTCATCTCTATAAAAAAGTATTTTTTTTTAATTTTATTATTGTCAAATAATAATTTCTTTTATTATATTAATTATAATAATATGATTTTTAAATTTATAATTTTATATATATGAATAGTGCGCGTGTGAGTTGGGAAACCTGATCACCCTAATGCGGACGAGGATGATGGTTTAAATTTTACACCCTCTAAAAAACAGAAGCGGGTGCGGATTTATCCCGATTAGTCAGATGCGAGGGTGAGGGAGGCAAAATCCACCACTACTCCGATGTCATGCCTATTTAACCCAAAAAAATTAACATATATTAGATTATATGATTAGTAATTGGATTTTCATCAGTAAAATCTCAAGCTTAAGTATTGTGAATTGAAACAATAACCTCCATATAGTTTTGCTCCGTTATTCATCAGTCCATTAACATGATTCATGTTAGTGGAAATTCAATATGGTTTTTGAATATCTAGGGTTTAAAAAGAAAAATTAATAAAAGAATGCATAAAAACGAAACAAAGAGTACAATATGTGGGTCATATGTCAAAAAAGTTCCACTTGATGTTGCAAAAAACTAAAAAGAGATCGTTACTTTGTGTGAAAAAGATAAAAACACCTTATTTTTGTGTGGTTAAATTGTTGTTAGCCATATGAATATTATATTTACACCTAATTTTGTGCCCCTTTTAATGTATCCTATGTCAAAAGTATTAATTTCTTGCTCGAGAAACAAATGGGAGGAGTGAACCACTTTAGGTGATATTTTGTAGCTTACATATTTTTGCAAATATAAACATCTTGTTTCCTACCCTTTTTAATATGTTGGCCCCATTTAACACGTTTTTCTAATCGATGGTTCAGAAAACAAGTTGGCATTGGGAATAGTAGCATGAAAACACCCCTTTTAATGTTCTTTTTCAATACGTGGGTCCATGTGAAAAAGTCTTTTATTTGTTCGAGATGAAAACTTTAAAGAGAAAATCACATTAACACTCAATGGGTAATAGAAATAATTTTTTAAAGTTGTTACACTATTTCATGTATTTTTATTACTTCTTAGTTTATGTAAAACAAACTAAAGTAACACTCAATGTAAGACAAATGAATAAATATATATTTGATATTTAAATTTATATATATAATTATAAATTTAAAAAATAAGTTAAAAAAAGTAGAATATTTTAGTATATAAATTTCAATGTAAGGTATATTGGTTAGTTTTTTTTTTTCTCGCAATTGTGTGAGAATTTTTTACATAATAACTATAATCAATTATGTTTAATACAAATGAAACTAATAAGTATTAGACTAAATATCATTTGTGGTCCTTTAATTTAATTTCGGTTAACGATTTAGTCTTTTATCTTCTTTTTTTTTCCGATTTAGTTATTTATGTTTTTAAATAATTTCAGCATTACTCTTTAAGTGGGGTTCTGTTAAGAAAAAATTAAAAAATCCTTCATTTGGATCATTGCATATGTTCATTAAACCTCTAGGAACGATTGTCACTGATCTGAAGTGATGTTTATGGAACATAAATACCTCATAGCTTCAGTTTTAACGAATCAATCCTACTACCAAACTTAGAACAAACTTTGAACATTTTTTTGAAATATTTCCAAAACATAAAAGGTAACTTTTTCTGAAAACGGATGAGTGATTTTTTAACTTTTTCTTAATGGAATCCCATTTAAAAGATAACGCTGAAATTATTTAAAAACATAAATGACCAAATTGGAGGAAAAAAAATAAAATAAATAAATAAATAAAGGACTAAATTGTTAACTGAAATTAAGTTAAGGGACCCGAGTGGTATTTAGCCTAAGTATTATTGTTAATAAAATTCAAAAACAACAAATTATTTATTAATACAAATCTCATAGTAATTTAAAAAAAAAAAGTTTAAAAAAATTTATATGTGGTTAGTTTGGTTTGATTTTTGAAAAAGGAATTTGAAATCTGATTTTACCCGACCAATTTTCATAAAAGAATATTCAAAAACAACCAATAATATTCAGTTTTTTTTTTTTTTTGTCAATTTACAGTTTTATTTATCATTTAAACACCTCTACCTTTATTATCCTTATTTTTCAAAAAAAGAAAAGATCATTTATTTTCCTATATAAGACAAGTTAGCTTCATTTGCTTTTCACTTCAACAATTTCCAATTAGTTCTGTTTTTTCATAGAAGTTAGTTCTCCTATATGGCTCGTTCTATCCCTTTCATTTCCACCATCTTTGTCATGTTTCTGCTTCTCGTGGCCACTGGTGGGTGTTTCTTGATGTTTAATTAATTAATACCATAATTTTATTTTTGTGTTGATCTCAATTAGTTATTAGTTATTAGTTTGGTGCTACTATATCAATATTATATTCTGTGATTGTGTTTAATATTTATTTATATTTGATATATCTAAATCATAGTGTGATTTGATTTCCCTTCATTTATTTATTTATTTATTTTATAAAAGTGTTGTTAATTTACTTTTGTCATTGATTTTGTGACATGGACAGAGATGGGGCCAACTAGGGTGGCAGAGGCAAGAACATGTGAATCACAAAGTAACAACTTCAAAGGACCATGTGTGATTGATCACAATTGTGCTATTGTTTGCCAAACTGAAGGTTTCACTGGAGGACAATGTGAAGGCTTGCGTCGCATTTGCTTTTGCACTAAACCTTGTTAAATATTTTTAGAATATATATCCCTATAAAAGATGATGGTTCCATCATCTTTTGTACCTTTCTTTAATTTGGAATAAATTTGAGGACTGCTCTTAATTTCTATAGTGTGTTAATTTACTGTTGATATTTATTTATTTTGCATAATTTTTCTAAAAAATATGTTTACCAATAATCAATTTAATGAGTGTTTTTTATAATCTTAATGTAAGAAACATAAGTTATTTAATTAAAATTATAATTTTATATCATTAAAAAAACTCACACCTCTTTGTCCCTAAAAATAGGATGTACTAACCAACCAACGGCTATTCCATCTCCATTGTCCATTGAGCCCGCTCTAAACAAACTGCCTTTTGTTGGATTATTGCCGATGTAATCATAAAAAGTTAATTTTTTTGGGAATTTTAGACTAAACTTCTGATAAACTTTGATTTTCGGCTAGATAGTTTTTTGTTGGAAATATCCCTGATCCCATTGTTTATCATCATGTAACCAATATACATTAACTGTGCCATATTGCAATTAATTTTCTATCAACAATTTTTTATTGTTTGTATAAAATTTATTATTTATTTATGCTAAATGGAAATTTGTGCCGCTCAACATATGTTTAACAGTAAAATAAAAAAAAAATAAAAACTAAAGTAGATTATGCGAAGAGTAACTTAATTTCTATTAATAAGATATCAAGTTTAAGTCTATTGAATTGAATAATAATTTTCATAGAGCTTGGCTCTGATATCCATTGGTCCATTAGCATTACTCATGTTAGTGGAAATCCAATGTGGTTTTTGAATATCAAAGGTTTAAAAGAGTACTATATAGGTTGATCGTATGCCAAACGTTTTATCTTTGGATGGGTAGAAAATTGAAAAAAGATCATCACTTTAGGTGGAAAAAGATAGAAATGTTTTATTACTGTGATTCTAAATTATTGTTACTCACATGAATATTATGTATACATCTAATTTCATGCTTCTTTTTTATGTGTTTTATGTCAAAACTACTTCGTTTGATCGAGAAGCAAATGGGAGGAGAGTATCACTTAATGTGATTATGTGTGGCTTACATGTCGCTGCGACATAAAAACTATGTAAACACTTTATTTGATATTCCCTTTTAATACATGGTCCCATTTCTAATGTCTTTCGTGTTGATCTATGTAAACACTTTATTTGATATCCCCTTTTAATACATGGTCCCATTTCCAATGTCTTTCGAGTTGATCGTGCAAAAAATTATGAAAAGCAACGTCACTTTAAATGAAAATTTAAAATTACTTTTGTTTTTTTGCTAATTTGTTGTTGGCTTCCTGAATAGTAGAATGAAAATATCTCTTTTAATGTCCTTTTTAATACGTGGGCCCATGTCAAAAAAATTTATACAATATACATATAGGGGTTTGCTAATTTACACACGGCTCTTCTTATAAAAGTGTAACCTAGCAACCTACACATTTTCTATTTGGACTAAAAAGCCACACCTTACTATTTTAAATAAGAAAAATTGAAATGGTAGTTTTGTAAGTTTAATTTTAATATAAATTATTAAAAGAGGTGTAGATTATTAATCTACACCTTCTAATTTTTAGATGCACATTAACGACTTACACCTTTTCATTTGAGAAAAGAAAATCCTCTTTATTCTTTTAAATAAATAAAACTGAAAGGTGATTTTGTAAGTTTTATTTTAATTATTTTTAAAAACAAACATAAAAAATGGTTTTTTTTAGTTTCACTCATTGCATTTATATCTCTTATTATTGTATTAATCAACTGTAAAGTTTTTCTTTTAGCGTCATCGACAATAATGAAATTGATTTCACAATGAAGTTATTGTTGTATTAATCTTTCTTTCTTTTTTTAATGAATTATTGTTGTATTAATCTGAATGTTCTGAATATGAATTTAATAGGTAATGATTTTATTTAGGGTTAAATAAGTTTTTAGTCCCTGAAAAATTGAATGTTTTATTTTTCGTCTTATAATTTTCTTTTCATCATTAGTCCCCACCAAGTTTCCTAGTTTTGTTTTTAATTCCTATTTTCAAGTCAATTCATGCTTATCATTCAAATTTTTGAATGATTTTCTTCATGCATGTTTAGAACATTACAAGAATATCTCATACAAAAATTTACATTATTTTAATAAATGATCAATTAAATATGAATTATTAAGTTTTTGACACTTAAAAATTCAAATTTAATTTATCTATTTTTTAAAAATTCTATATTTTTGTGAGGTAAAACTCTAATAATGTTTTAAATATGCATGAAAAAATTATTCAAAAATTTAAATAATAAACATGAGTTAACTTAAAAATAAAAACTAAAAATAAAACTGAGAATTTTTTCTGAATTAAAAATGAAGAATTTTTTTATTGAGATTAAAACCAAAACATCGAAATTTTGTTGGGACGAAAAAATTTATTTAACCCTTTTATTTATTACAAATTTGTAAAAAAGCAAGTGACAAATGATCTAAAAATAAAGATGAAAGGGTAGTTTTCTTTTGGTTAAAGGATAAAGTGTTTTTGACTTTGACAAAGGGTAGAGTTCAAATCTAAAATTTATATGTCGTTTAATTTTTAAATTAGAAAAAAATTATTAATGCAATAAAGGAAAATAATAAAGGGAAAAAAAGAATAAAAGAATAAAAATATGGAGGACAAAATCAAAATACACACCTTATTTTGATGGGGATAATAATGTCATTAATGAAAAGAAAGAAAGATTCATAATTTTAACATATAAAATCAATTTACAATAATACTCATTTATTAAAGTAGTGTTTTTAAAAGAGTTCACCAAAGCTTTTTAGTGCAAATAGAAAAAGTATAAATTGCTAATTTATGTTTTTATAAAAAAGAAACGGGTATAAATTAACAAATATATATAATATCAAATACATTTTTTTTCTAACGAGTCTTGCGGCAAAACTTACAAACACTAAATATGAAGAAAAATGATATTTCAAGTTCAAACATACACTCTAATATATTAAATATCTATGCAGCGACCATATGAACTATATTTATGGGACCAAATAAATTTCTTAATTTATTTGTTTGTGTTAAAATTTTAAACGATTTAAAATACATATGGGTGAAATATATTTTACCAAATTATATTTTATATTAAAGTATATAAATAATTCAATATGTACCTTAAAACAATTTAAAATACTCTCTTCAACTTATAATAAATGTCATATTTTCAAAAAGAAAGATTTAAAATAGATGTAAATTTCGATTTTGTAATTGATACTACATACATTCATTACTTTCAAGTCAATATATTTCATTTTGTATTTATGATAATCATGAATGAATTAATGTTTAGTAAAAATAATTTGGTAAAAAATTATTCTTTTTCTTTGGTTTACGGTTATTCCTAAATTTAAGTCAAACAAACAAGTGTGAAGCTAAGTGTGACAAAGGGATATTAAATGTAATGCCGGTAAATACTTGCTCCTTGACATTAAATTCTTTATCTATGATAGTTCGTGGTGCGGTTTAAATTGATAAATCATCTCATAAAAAAATTAAAGTTATTGTGGTTCAGTTTGTTTGGATGACTCATTAAAAAAATTATTCCAATCTAATATAATTATTGATGGAGCTAAATATCACTAGAAGGGGGGTTGAATAGGGATTTTGGCGTTTTAAAAATATTTTAACAAGCTTATGAATTTCTGTCCTCTTTGAGAGGATGCGATGGAGGATGGAAATTCAAACTCTTTAAACAAGAACAAAATAAATGCAGGAAGAGTATAACGAGATAGACACACCACTTTTATACTGGTTCACCCAAATATGGCTACGTCCAGTCCTCACACTCTTGTGAGATTTCACTAACAATCAAACAGATCAACCTCTTACCGAGGATGATTACACTTTGTGTATTTTCAAGCTTCACCAAGCTTACAATCAATTTTCAAATATTTTCAAGTACAACTTACTTGAAAATTACAGTATGATATGTGTATGATTGCTCTCTCTTTCTTAAACACTTTCTAAAAGGATATTTCAAAGATCTAGTGTTTTGATGTAGAAAGTTTGAAGAGAGGATGAATATTGTTTTTGATAAACTTAAGATTCTTGATCTTTTTCTGCAATATTGTTGTGTGTACGAATGAAGAAGAGCTTGCTGCCTTTTATAGAGTTCTTGTACATCTCTTCCATGTGTTGAACACTTCATGACCGTTGAGGAGGATGCATCAAAGAGTCCAATGGTCTTTGAGCTGAAATTACAAAACTACCATCCAGCTGTCCAGTCCATCCTCAGCCTTGAGGTTCAAACCTCCTAGGTACTAGGTCCTTTGTAGCCTTTTTCTTTTTTCTTTCTCCAAGACATGAAACGGCTATTTCTTTGACTATGTGAGCTATAGTCGTCTGATTTTGTGTAGTACCAGGTTTGAATTCAACTTTTGAAGAATGATGTGACAAATTGTTCAACCTTTTACCTAGTACTAGCCGTCCTCTACCTAGAACAGCCTATCCTCGTACTAGTCAAATGTGCTTTCTGACCTCTTTAGATAATATGCTTTATTGGGTCATTCTTGGTTACAATTTGACATCTTAACCTGATTAAGAATCATGGTTATGTTGCTGGATGTATACAAAGCTTTTTATGAGGCCATCCTCGCGTAGGATCAGCCCATCCTCTGGCTTGCAAATATGATGGTTTTGAGTCATATGTTCATCCTCTTTGTCTTTATGATTAATAACCTGTTCTCTACTATAAATCCACTCAAGAGCACAGATTAGTCCTTAATCACAATCATAATCTCTTAAGTAATTTTGTTATCATTAAAATCAATTGAGTGAGATTTTGTCTCAACAATCTCCCCCTTTTTGATGATGACAAAATTCCTTAGATTATGATTTTTAAATATGAATGCATGATGAGATTTAATGTTTATGCTCCCCCTGAATTAAGTAAGTAAGTTTTTAAAAAAATTTAAGTTCTAAAAATTATTACTCCCCCTGAATGTATGCCAGAAATATGAAATTAAGAAATTAAATAAAGATCATAATGATATTTCAAACCAATAATGTTGTAATGGCATAAACCTTAAACATAATCATTGAACAGCAAAACATTAATCATCAAAATATTAATCAGCAAAACATCAAAGCATCATAATCATCAAAACATATATACATCATAATCATAGCAGCAAAATATCATAATCATTCTCCCCCTAAATTTGGCAGCAGCAAAAAATAGGAATGATAAGGCTACTCAGGAGAGGATGGTTCATCAGAGGAGGAGGATGGTTCATCAGCAGCTGGAAGCTCAGGAGGATGTTCTCCAGGAGCAATGGTATTGATGAAATTTTTGGTGACCCATTCGAGAATCAGGCCAAACAGCGTCATGGTGCGAAGAATTTTCTTTTGATCCTTCCTTATCGTTTTCAACAGCTTCATCTGCTTACTGAGATCCTTATCCTTAGGTTGCTTTCCTATGTTGGGGTCTTTGGGTTGATCGTTGACGCTAGAGCTTTTATTTTGAGAGCTGTCAGCTTTGTCTTTCGATGTGTGGTCATTTGAGGTACCCAAAAAGGAATCCAAAGAGCTAAATACGCCAGTAACCTCAGGAAGAGGTTGCGATGGCTCGTCAACAGCAACAATAGGGATTGGTACAAGAGGAGCAGCGATAAAGGGATCAGATTCTTGCAATTCAAAAGGAAGTTGAGGCATTGACTCAAGAGGACTTTGAGGCGAGAAATGGTGATAAGTCAGATTGAGATCAAAGTAGAGTTTTTCACCTTCCTCCATGAGTGCAGGAAGAGCATCTTGAACAGCATCCTCATGAGGAGGATCTTCAGATGGGACGAAATCAGATGGCAGCAGCGGTGATTGTGGTGGTGAAGGAACATCAGGGGTACGAGGAGGTGATAATGGATTTGGTTCAGCATCCACAGTGGGCTCGTGAGGAGTTGGAGTGAGAGTATCCTCAGATGGAGTTGGAATAGGAGTAACCTCAGATGGAGGTTGATCCTCAGATGGTTGTTCTGGTGGAGAGGCAGCAGATGAGGAGCTTCGTGTTTTTCTTTTCTTTGATGTGGTAGAGGCAGCAGGTGTTGTAGATGGCTGAAGACGCATTTGTTTAACATTTTTCATGGAGAAGGTATGATTAAAATGCAGAGAAGGTTCATCATCCAAAGGAACCTTAAAGAACTTGAAGATCTTAGTCAAGATCATACCGTACGGTGCTGACCGACCTAGTACAGCTGCATTTAGCATAAAATTAAAGATAATATTGCCCAGATGCAGAGGTGTTCCAGTTATCAAGTGATGGATGAGAAGAACATCCAATTCAGTTACTTTCTCAAAACTTCCAGCTCGTGGTACAATGCAGTGAACGCAAATGTTGTGTAGGATACGGCATAAAGGGAGTAGGTTGGAAGCAACATGCGGTTTAGATGGTGAGATGAGAATGTTTTTCAAAACAGATGAGCGAGTGATTTGGCACTGAGAATACCAATTTTCTGAAAAGAAATGGGCACCTTCATTGCGAACATCAAGTATATGGCATAAGGATGTTGGATTGATTTCCATTAGAACACCTTTGAGCACAATGTTGAAACCAGACAGCCCTTTGCAATTGTTAGAGGCAGCATAGAAAGCCTTAACCAGTCTAGGGTATTGAGGCTCAGAGATTTTGAGAAAGGACGTCCAACCCAGTTGGTCAAAAATATCTTCAATATTGAAGCCTCCTTCCTTTAAGTCAGCAAGATCAATAATTTTCCCGTTGACCACAGATTTATTCAGCCATTTAGATATATAGGTAGTTTCCTGATCAGCAGAATTAAACAAAGAAGTCTTGGTAGACTTTTGCGACGGAGAGGACAGAGGTTTTTTGGGAGTGGGTTTGGATTTTTTTGAGGTGGTGGTTTTGGTAGGAGTTTTGACGGGTGGTGATTGAGGTGTTGGAGCAATGGATAATGTTTGTTCTGAATCATCTGATTCAACCAGATGAACAGTGGAGTCTTGAGATCGGGTTTTTTGGATGATAGAATTCCAGAAAGGATTCTGGAGGATCTCCTAGTGGGCGCCGAGGATGTGGAAGAGGATGGAGGTTTGGAGGTCTTAGGTGAAAGAGAAGGAGTGGAGGTTATTTCAGATGGTTCGAAGAGACTGGTCTCTGATGAAGGTTCTTGATTGAGAGTAGTGTTGAGTGATTCATCTCCATTTTGATCAGACTCCATGCTGGAGTAATGATCTTCAACATCTTCAGAGGCTTGAGAGAATATTTTTCGTTTGGCAGCAAACTTAGTTCGAGCCATGATTTTTGTTAATGGAAGATTTGAAAAGGTCATTCTGGGTTGAGAGTGAGATGAATGAAAATGAAAATAAGCAGAGTTAAGTAAGGAGGATGGAAGATGGAGGGGGATGACCGTTGGGGAAGGAAACGTTGATTGAATTCTGCCTAGGAGGATGCACTCATGATTGATTAGATGGAGGCGTGCAGGCAGGCGTGTGCAGCATGCGTGTTGGAAACGGCAGTTTCAGCCGTTTGAAGCATTAAATGCTTGCGTGGATTAAGGGGGCGGCGCCACATGGACGGCCCAATGGAAAAAGAGGCGCGTGCACGCAAAGACAGAGGCTATTAAATGCAGATACACCAAAAAGGATACTGTATCCTCTGGTTACTTGCCATCCTCTAAACTTTAGCCTTATATTCAAAGATTAGATTTGATCTTTCAGGAATTGACAATTAAATAATTAAACAAAATAAAATAAGAGACATGCAGTGAATATACAGTGGATAAAACAATTGATCAATTAATTTTTGAAAAATTACTGATGGAGAGTTTTTTCAAGATATCTTTGAACCTATCCTCCTGAAGAGGTTTGGTGAAAATATCTGCTAGTTGATTTTCAGTATCAATGAAAATCAATTCTATATCTCCTTTTTGAACATGATCTCGTATGAAATGATGTTTAATTTCTATATGCTTAGATCTAGAATGATGTATGGGGTTTTTTGAAAGATTAATGGCACTAGTATTGTCACAGAGGATAGGAATTTTAGTGTACCTTAGTGAATAATCTTCAAGTTGATTTCTTACCCATAGAATTTGAGAGCAGCATTGAGCAGCTGATACATATTCAGCTTCCGTAGTTGAAAGGGCAATGGTGCTTTGCTTCTTGCATGACCAACTGATGAGAGAACTTCCAAGAAATTGACAAGCTCCACTTGTACTTTTTCTTTCCACTTTGTCTCCAGCGTAGTCAGCATCGCAGTATGCTGTGAGGTTAATGTCTTGACACTTTTTATACCATAAACCCAGATCTGTTGATCCAACAAGATATCTTAAAATTCTTTTTACAGCTGTGAGGTGTGATTCTTTTGGTGAGGATTGGAATCTGGCACATAGACCCACGACAAATATTATATCAGGTCGACTTGCAGTTAAGTATAGCAATGATCCAATCATTCCTCTGTACTCCTTTTCTGATATTGGAGTTCCTTCATCATCTCTGTGTAGCATGGAGGATGGGTGCATAGGAGTTCCCATACTCTTAGCTGAACTCATGTTGTATTTCTTAAGTAGATCTTTAGTGTATTTTTCTTGTGAGATGAAGATGCCATTTTTCAATTGCTTGATTTGTAATCCAAGAAAGAATTTTAATTCTCCCATCATGCTCATTTCGAATTCACTTTGCATGAGGTTGGCAAAATCTTCACACATCTCTTCGTTTGTAAACCCAAATATTATATCATCAACATAAATTTGCACAATCAATAAATCCTTTTCAATAGTTTTCTTGAAGAGTGTTGTATCTATCTGTCCTCTTAAGAAACCATTGTCTTTTAAAAATGAGCTCAACCTCTCATACCAAGCTCGAGGAGCTTGCTTTAAACCGTAAAGGGCTTTTGAGAGTTTATAAACATGATTGGGCTTCTTTTCATCCTCAAATCCAGGAGGTTGTTTGACATACACCTCCTCATTTAGAAAACCATTTAAAAAAGCACTTTTGAAATCCATTTGGTATAGTTTGATACCTCTATGGGTGGCATATGCTAGGAGGATTCGTATAGCTTCAAGTCTTGCAACCGGAACAAATGTTTCATCGTAGTCAATTCCCTATTGTTGATTGTATCCTTGAGCAACTAGCCTTGCTTTGTTTCTTATTACCTCTCCATCCTCATTTAGTTTATTTCTAAAAATCCATTTTGTTCCAATGATGGATTTTTCAAATGGAAGAGGTACAAGGTTCCATACCTAATTTCTTTCAAATTGTGAGAGTTCTTCCATCATGGCTTCAACCCATGATTTGTCACAAATGGCTTGATCAATATTTTTGGGTTCAATTTGTGAGATCATGGCCATGGCAGCTGCATTTCCTCGTAGAGATTGTCTGGTTCTTACTCCATCAGCCGTGTCTCCAATAATCAGATCTGGAGGATGATGAGTGACTGTCTTCCATCCTCGTGGAGGTTGTTGGGAGGATGGATCAGATTCATCCTCTTCGTTTGGACTGGGTGCGTTAGAGGATGAAGGTTCATCTTCCTCAGATTTATCAATTTTTTCTAAGCACAAGTCATCAAACTCATCAAAAATAACATGCATGGATTCCTCCACAGTTTGAGTCCTAAGATTATATATTCTATAACCTTTAGACGAAGTGGAGTATCCTAAAAACAATCCCTTGTCAGATTTTGAATCAAACTTTCCCAAATTTTCTTTATTATTTAGGATGTAACAATAACACCCAAATATGTGAAAATATGAGATGTTTGGTTTTCTTCCCTTCCATAGTTCATAAGGAGTTTTGTTTAAAATCTTTCTAATGGATACACGATTTAAAACATAACAAGCGGTATTAATAGCTTCAGCCCAAAAATATTTTTCAAGTTGGCCTCATTCAAGATGGTTCTAGCCATTTCTTGCAAAGTTCTATTTTTCCTCTCAACAACTCCATTTTGTTGAGGGGTTCTTGGGCAAGAAAAATTGTGTGAAATACCATTTTCATCAAAAAGGTTTTTGAAAGATTCATTTTCAAATTCACCTCCATGGTCACTTCTTACGGAGATAATATTTGATCCCTTTTCATTTTGGATCTTTTTACAAAAGTAATGAAAAGCCTCAAACGCATCATTTTTATGTTTTAAAAACAAGACCCAAGTAAAACGTGAAAAGTCATCAATAATTACAAATCCGTACCTTTTTCCACTAAGGCTAGGAGTTTTAATAGGACCAAAAAGATCTATATGAAGTAGCTCAAGAGGATGGTTTGTGGAAACAACATTTTTTGAATGAAAGCTACTTTTTACTTGTTTTCCTTTGGCACAAGCTTCACAAATTTTGTCCTTTTCAAAATCAATTTTTGGAAGGCCTTTAACTAATTCTAATTTAGACAATTTAGAAATAGTGTTTAAACTTGTATGACCAGCTCGTTTATGCCATACCCATTTATCCTTTTCAATGGATACAAAACAAGATTCAGTAGGCAAATCATCAAGATATAGCTCATATAAATTCTTTTTTCTAAAACCGGAGAAGAAAACTCTACCCGAGGATGAGTGTTTAACCTCGCATAGATTGGGTTTAAAAATAACTTCAAAACCACTATCACAAAGTTGGCTAATGCTAAGCAAGTTATGTTTTAAACCATCTACATATTGAACATTTTCAATTTTGGCAGAATTTTTATTACCAATGATACCGGTACCTTTGATTTGAGCTTTATCATTATTTCCGAATGTAACCGATCTTCCATCCTTTATATCCAAGGAAATAAAGCAATGTCTATCCCCTGTCATATGCCTTGAGCAGCCACTGTCCAAGAACCATGGCTTTCTTTTGTTGATCAGAGGATGTACCTGAGGTTGAGTTTAATAGTGACTTAGGTACCCATATAGAAGTGGGTCCTTGTTGGTTAGTTCGTCCTCTTGTGAGGAATTTTCTTTTATGATAACAAATGGAGTCGTGATGTCCATGTTTACCACAGAATGAACATCCTTTCTTTATGTTATCTGCCTTTTCTTGGCATAACATCTTTTGAAAGTATGTCCAAATTTTTTGCAAAAAGTGCATCTTGGCCTATCCTCTTGTTTCTTTGGAACGAAAAAATTTTCATAGAGTTTTTGTTTTTGAGAACTTTTAAATCCAATACCAGCTTTGTCAAAGATTCCAGATTGTGATCCCATAATCTTTTGAAAAGTATCAGTGGATTTAACAAAGTTGGTAAGATCATTTTTGAGTTCTTCAACCTCTACTTTCAAAATTTCCTTTTCTGCATCCTCTTCTGGAGGATGGATTTTGACATTTCTTTTGTTTGATAGAGAGTTGTTCAGACAACTTCTCATGAGATAACTGCAAGTCTAGAATGGTTTGTTCATATTTTTTATTCTTGGCTTGAAGTTCCTCATTTAACTTCTTTATTTCATAAAGTTGGTTTTTAAGAAAGCCACATTTATGAGACAAAGTGTTTGAGTCATTCAAAAGATTGTCAAATTCTATTTCTAATTGTTCACAATTAGGACAAAGTTCAGAAATGATTACCTTTTCAGTTTCTGAGTTCGTCATAAGACAAAGGTTGGCCTCCTCTTCCTTTTCTTGTTCCGAGGATGAGTCATCACTATCATCCCACGTGATCATCATTGATTTGTTTTTGTAGGGAAATCTTCTAGAGTTCTTTTTGTTCAGAGGACACTCAGTTTTGTAGTGACCCAGCTTGTTGCATCCAAATCAAGTAATCTGACTTTTGTCAATTTTTTCTTTTTGAGGAGATCTTTTATCCTGTCCTCTACGATTTATCATCCTCTGGATTCTTCTGGAAATTAGAGCAAGTTCACCGTCTTCCTCAGATAGAGGATAGTCTGTACTTTCTTTCTTTGTGGCTTCTTCAGCTCTTTTGGAAGATGAGCTTTCTGTTTGGCTTGATTTTAGAGCTATCATTTTTCCTTTTTTGCTTGGTTTGTCAGCCAGCAACAGAGGTTCATGAGCTCTTAGAGTTCCAACCAGATCCTCTAATTTCATGTTTGCCAAGTCTCTTGCTTCGGTGATGGCAGTCACCATTGGCCTCCATTCTTTTGGTAAACTTCTCAAGATTTTTCTTATCCTCTCTTGAACAGAATAAACCTTTCCAAGAGATCTCAAGCTGTTAAGTATGATTGTCAACCTTGAGAACATTTCATCAATCGTTTCATCCTCCTTCATCTCAAATAACTCGAATTCTCTAACTCCCATGTCAATCCTTGCTTCCTTTACGTGGCTTGATCCTTCATGATGAATCTTTAGAGTGTCCCAAAGTTCCT
>JBBPBQ010000002.1:17941634-17951716 GCA_037974755.1 Cicer yamashitae
CAAAACCAACAAATAATAGATTAATACAAATTTCATAATAATAACAATAATAAATAAATAAGTATCAAAATGTATGTATCAAAATGTATGTATGTTGTTTGGTTCAATTTAATTTGATTTGATTTTAAAAAAAGAATTCTGAAATCCAATCTCATTCGAAGGATTTTCACTTAATAAGATATAAAGACAACCAATAATATTTAGTTTTGTGCGATTTTTTTATTTTATTATGAATTTATGATTTTTATTTAGATTAGTTTAAATTCAAACACTCCTACCTCTATTACCTTATTTTAGACCAGTTGACTTCATTTGTATTTCGTTCAATAAATTCCAATTAGTTATATTTTTTTATATATAGAAACTAATTATCACGCAAAACACTATTGTTTTAGACAAGGTCAATATTAAATATATGCACAAAAATATTTAGAATAATAATACTCTTTGTATTATTTACTTTTCTTTTGTAGATTATATCTCTAACATTGATCTAGAAATAAATTGTCGTGTATAAAGAGTTGTTTTTTTATATAGAAATACCTTTGATATCACAAAGACACAATTCAGCTAATTAAGAAAGAAAAAAAAGACACAAACCAACTTATCCAAAAAAAAAAAAAAGGGCAGACCAATTCAAAATTTAAGGAAGATTGGCGGCAACGTTGGACCTGATGCGGAATTTTGGGACGGTCCAAGCATGACAAAGGAGGGAAGAATTCTTGGGAAGTACGTTGGAGAATTTTTTATAGTTATACTCCACATTTAATTGATATACCTCTGCATATTCTTCAAAACTCAATTATACTTTATCTTCATCTTTCTTATTGGATCACGATCCTCTCATTTCTTATTGGATCACTATCCTCTTATGTTTAGAAAAATAGAGGCTATCATTTAATAAGAGAAAAAAAATTATTTTTGAGAAATATGATGTGTCACAGCAGGCTATAGATAAAAATTTATAAAGTTATGATTTTTCAAACAAGATGCTCCTATATTCCTCTAGACAACAAAGGATCACAATCCTTTCTTATTTTTTTCTCTCTATTTACATTTTGTTTTTTCGGTATTTTCATTTTTCTCTTTTTATTTCTTCTTCTACTATTTCTCACATATTTCCACCCATTTTTCTTCTTATAGTCAGTTTGATAACATAAGAGATATGATGGAATATAAATTATTATATTATATTTCAAATTCAGTATTTAATGAATCAACTAATTATCATAAGCTAATCTTTAATCATGTCATATTAT
Source organism: Cicer yamashitae (assembly GCA_037974755.1). Classification (NCBI taxonomy): domain Eukaryota; kingdom Viridiplantae; phylum Streptophyta; class Magnoliopsida; order Fabales; family Fabaceae; genus Cicer; species Cicer yamashitae. Next base: position 17,942,894 of record JBBPBQ010000002.1, read on the forward strand.
TTTCTTTAGTTAAAACTATTTTCTTGAATGGTTGGATTTTTGGAAGCTTTGTGAGTGACAGAGAGTTCTCTGCTTTGGATTTCAACTAATAAAGTGAATTGGGTCCCAAAACCATTAAAAGCTAACAATATTTTACTTCAAGAAAGGGAGTTCAATCACTTTGTATCTGAGGGTTAGTTGGTTTAACAAATTCTGAAATGCAGATATGAGAACACAGATCTGAGAACACAGAAAACGCCAAAAATTCTAAAATCTAAAAAAAAACTCAAAAACACTAAAAGTTCAAAACCCATAACTCATTTTTGATGCATTTCATTTGAATTTTTTCCTTTCACCAATCTAATGATGAATAATCAATTTTAAAAGATATATGAACTCTTTGGGGTTAGATCTGAACTGAAATAGAGAGAAAGTGAAAGAGGGTTAAAGGTTATGGTTTGGTTATGGATTTGAAGTTTTACATAGGGTTTACTTATGTATTTAAAGTTTAAGTTTTTTCAAGGTGGGTGAAATAATGCATGAACTAGAAATTGTCTCTCATTCATTTTCCTTATGTTTTTGGAGATGTAACAATGTATACAATGAACAAAGCAAATTTCTGGGTTATGTTTGTTCTAGGTTTGTATTTGGATTGGGGGTGATGGATCTATTTTTTCTTTTTTTCAATAATTAAACTTAGATTAACAGAGTTAATTAAGTGAATAATAATTAGATGATAAGTCGGCATAATTTAAGCCGAGTCACACATGACACATTATCTTTTCATGTCTACATTGACTAAAAAATTATACAAGAGACTAAATTAAAAGTGTTTTGAAATTGTATAGTGAAATTGAAGTAAAACTTTTTACAAGATTAAATTTAAAGTGATCCATATGTAAAAGGATCTTTTGTATATTTAAACTAAATATTTGTAGCTTAAGAAAAACACTTCGCCACCTAACACCTAACTCTTAAATCATATTATGTAACTCATATTTATGCGCTAACCATATTTCTCATTTACTAATATATATATATATATATATATATATATATATATATATATAAAAGATATGTTGATATAATTTAACTTTGTTTAGTTTTTCAAACGTTAATTTCATATATAATTAATTTTTATATATGATTTAAAAGTTGGACGAAAAAATTTTTAAATAAGATAAAATTCTTATTATAGTGTATTTGTAAAAAATGAAAAATTGCATAAATGTTATTTTCGAATATATCAAGTTTGAGTTTTGTGAATTGAAATACAGTATGCTAATCTTTCCATGGTAATAAAATATAACGCCAATGCATAAAAATTAAAGATTTAAAGTTACAAGAGAAAAAGAATACAGTGAGCTCTGCTAGGGTTTACTCTATGACAAACTCTGAAATTTCACCTTATCAGGAAAAAGACAATATCCTCGATCGTAGTAACGTGAAAGTGGATGATCCAAAAAATGATGTTATGCATATCACTTCTTACAGGAAAAACTACTAAATATTTTTAGAGATAAAGTTCAACGTAAAGCTATCCCAAATGTTTTCGTTGATCCAAAACACTTTTCTTGTCCTTGAAGAGTGGACAAAGACATTCTTCTTGCTGATGAAGAATAGGGTAGATAGGCTACCCCTTGGAAGAAAATGCTGGTGGTCAAACTTATTGGGAAAAAAATTAATTCTAAAATGTTGGAAAACAACCTTAAGCGAAAAAGGACAAAGAATGGTGCCCATCCATATTGTTGACTTGATCAATCGAATGGATATTTTCTTGTATTCTCCAAGGACGAGGAAGACTATGTCTATGTTCTTTATGAACGACCATGGTTAGTGGCAGATCACTACCTTATTATCCAAAGATACCCACGTTTCTCCATTGAGGTTTTCAAAAAAATTGGCGGTTAGAATTCGTATACCAATGCTTCCTCTAGAGTTATACTACGCAGAGTTTCTCAGTCGCATCGGAGCAGCGTTAGACACTATGCTAAAATTGACAAAATGACATCTATACATTCGAGAGACAAATTTGCACATATATGCGTGGAAATTGATTTGGAAAAACCATTGGTTCCGTTTATCATGATAAGAGGATATAAATTTTCATTGGAGTATGAGGGACTCCATTATATATTCTTCAATTGTGGTAAATATGGACATAAGATTGAATGTTGTCTAGAGGGTGTAGAAACAACTGAAACATTGAAACTACATGCTCTAGGGAAAACACAAGGAGAAGACCCAACATTCCAAACACTACCCGACCCTAAAGTAGTGGCTATTTCCCCGAAAGAGACTGCGAAATCTAGGGAAGAGATATCGAATGTAGTTACAAAAGACAGTAATGAAGAAGCTTATTTTGGTCCTTGGATGTTGGTCAAACGTCTACCTCGTCCTACAATTCAAGAAAAGAAAGTAGGTACTAAAAACAGGAAATCATTTCCAAAAATGTAGGAGACAAAAACCATAAGAATAAGTTTGACTCTCTCAAAAGAGAGACCATGCAGAGTCAAGCCAAACAGTTACTAAAAAAGATGAAATCTCTTACAAAAATCTAGGAGATAGCAATCAGAAGAATAGATTTGACTCTCACAAAAAGGATAACTCAGACCATGTAGAGCCACGTCAAACTAATAAAGACCCCACTAATCCTAAATTGGATTATGACACGAGCTCTAAATTAGCCACAACGCAGAAGCCAACTAGCAAAAAGTTCATAACTCATCTGAAAGTAAAAACTCTCAAAAAAATTCAACGTGGTAATGACACTAGATTCATCATCCAATGAGCCATAACTAGAAAGAATGTTGTGAAGGCACCTGCCAACACAAGTTGACATCAGAATTATCAATCAACAATAAAATCCTATGAAAGTTAAAATAAGGGCCCTCATCCAATTGGTTCAACATGAATTTCCTAACATGGAATTTTAGTGGTGCTGGTGGCCGCCATTTCCCCAGCCTTGTTAAATATTATGTGAAGATGCACAATCTTGACTTTATTATGCTCCCGGAACCTCGTATTAGTGGAACAAGAGCTGATGGCGTCAGTCGAAAAATTTGGTTCCGCAATAGCTTTAAATTTGACGCTAATGGCTTTCTCTGGTGGGATTTGGTGTTTGTGGCGATCCTTTTTCCCAAACATCCAAATTATTAGTTCATCTAAATATTGTATACATATTAAGGTTAATTCTAGAACCCCCTCATTCTGATATTTCTCCTTCGTTTATGTTAGTTCAAACCTTGTGTTGACACCTAATTTTGTCCGCTTTTTATTTATTTATCTATTTATTTATTTTTTACTTTTTATTAAAAAAAAGGGGAAATAATAATAATAAATGTATAGAAATATAAAAATAAATAATTAGGGCTTTCAACTTTAAACAATCACATATGTTCCTAGTTTTTGTTTGCCTCTAATTCCTGTTCAGACTCTTTTCTAAAAAAAATATAAAAAAATATAAAAAAATAATTAAAAAAAATTAATTAAAGAAAATAATAACAAATAAATAAAGGTACATAATTGAATGTAATAAACTGAAAAGAAATGAATTGATATTCATAAAAATCGGTATAATGAGGAATAATTGAATGGATTGATGGTCATAAAAATCGGTATAATGATAATCAATTGAAAGAAAAGAAACCAAAAAGAAAGAGAATAATAGTAATAAAATGGTGATCAATTGGCAATTATTCCCTTGTCCTTTGTAACCTACACCCAAAAAGCCTATAAATAATCGATAGTAAGAGTATAAGAGGGGGCACTATTTTGAGAGCACAAACAAAAAGAATGAAGAGAGAATAATAGGCAAAAGAGAGCAGAGAATTTGGTCTTGAGAAAATCAGTCCAGCAAGAAACTACTTCAGTAGTAAGGTATTACTTTCTTATTGCTTCTCTAATTTCTTCTTATTAGTCTTTATATTGCATCCCTTTAAAAAATGTTCTTTTTTTCTTTCTCTTTTTCAGTTTATGCAAAAATAAACTCATATGTTAAGCTTTCATTTTTCTAAAGTTGTCTGTTTCTAAAATTGTTTTCTTTGCAACACAAAATGATAAAAAAAAAATATAACTAATTGATGTTTATAAACCAATCACCAAGAAAACTCATATAACGTCTTTATCCAATAACAAAAAAAAATCATAACAACGAATAAATAGTTTTTCCCTTAGGATTAGGATTAATGGTTGCTGCCGTCGGATGAAATTCATCCTCGCTCGCCGCGCCACATCACTCACCCTCAATTGTTGGTGGCCTTTGTGTCGCGACAGATCTGACAACGCACGAGCAAATCCTTTAACAGGCTGCTTCACTGTCGCGTCCATCTGTTTCGTTCACATACCGCCGCGTCACATTGTTTTCTAATAAAAATAAAAAGATACAATTCGTGAATTGACATCTCACCCCTTTTTTTCGTTATTATTACATTTTCGTTACGTTGTTTTTTTAACAAAAAATTAATTTTTCTTTAAAACAAAAATAAAAAAATACAATTCGTAAACAAACATCTCACCTATTTTTTTCGTTATTATTATTATCATTACATTTTTATTTTTAGATACGTACATAATTATTATTATAATAAAAAATAATTAAAATAGAGTAATAATAAAAATCAGACAACACATAAATATTTTCTACCCAAGAACTACGTGTGTTTTGATTTCCCTATTGCACCTGGGGATACGTAGGAGCAAGATTTTTTCCTTGTCAAACCAAATTAATAAAAAATATTTTTCCTTCTTTTATTAATGTAATAATTTATTTATTTTTTATTATTCTTTTTGGGGTAAAAATAAATGAATAAATAAATAAATAGTTTGTATACAATTAATTATAGGGTAACCGTTTTAACGGACGTTGTAGGGTGGTAACACTTTCCCTACTCATAATCGACTCCCGAATCCGAATTTTTGGTTCAAAAATCATTATTTTAGGTTTTATCCAATTTTTTCTTTGAATAAAATAAAATTGGTGGCGACTCCTTTTTCGCGGACAAATCGGACGCGACACCTTGGTTTTAGGTTGGAAGACTGACAATAAATTTATAACTTCTCCTCAACTATAACATCCCATTGGTGTATTGTTGGGGATTTCAACACTGTCTTTGCAGCTCACGTAAAATTAGATGGTGATCCCATTAATAAGACCTCTGCAACTGCCTTTGCAATTTGTATTGAGGACTGCAATCTAATTGATCTTGGCTTCTCTGGACATACTTTCACCTGGATATGCAGTCAACGACAAGCAAGATTTGATAGAGTTCCCTGTAATACTTTGTGGTAGGAACTCTTCCCGAATAGTTCGTTTATTCATCTCCCTATCCCCTCACCCGAATAACTCGTAATGGTCAACTTCATTCCCAACGAAACTACTTTAAATTTGGTACATGGCTTGTACATCCTGACTTTGATAATCAGGTTAGACATCACTAGATTAACTCTAATGATTAGTCCTCTTATATCACAAATCTAACATCTACTTTAAAAGTGTGTTCTAAAAAGATTATGAGGTATTACCTAAGTCATAGCAAATGGTAAAAACCAACACCTGGTTGAGTTAAGACAAGAGCTTTGGAAGGAGTATAACTCCTATTTTAAGGCTAAGGAAAGCTATTGGTTCCAACAACCTAGATGCAAATGGATTCAACAAGGAGATCTTAATACTAGATTATTCCGCTTGTCAACTCAAAAGAGGTGGAGATTTAATATAATATTTGCCCTCCAAACGAATGATAACTTATGGTTTTTTAAAGATAATGATGTTAGGAGTCTTATGGTCCAATTCTATCCAAATCTTTACTGTTCAGCTAGAGGCCCCCTCGTCCCTTTTGATACCACATCTACATTTTGGTCTATTGAAGATAGTGATATGAAAAGACTAGGCCAAGATGTATCTTTGGAAGAAACTAAATAAGCCATTTTCAGCATGGGAAATTATAAATTGTCTGGCCCTGATGGGTTTTATCCTATATTTCAACAGTCAATGGAGTGTGCTTGGCCAATCAATTCTTAAGCTAGTTTAGAATTGCTTCTAGGATCCTACTAAAATCAGAAAGATCAACCAGACTCTAATTATTCTCATTCCTAAGGTAGATGAACCAATATAGGTTAATAGACTTAGATCTACAGAACTATGCAATGTAAGCTACAAAATTATTTCAAAATCATTGCTCAAAGACTCATAAGTATTATGCCTCATGTGGTACCCCATAATTAAAGTAGTTTTATCCTAGGATGGCCTACTTCTAATAACATTATGGTGCTCCAAGAAACCATTTGTACCCTCTCTCATGATTCTCAAGCTTGATCTTGAAAAAACCTATGATAGACTTGAATGGAAATTTATCATGGAGTCCCTTGACATTTTAGGATTGCCTTTGATCCTAAATAATATTGTTCGACATTGTCTATAACTATCAATGGGAATGGTGTTCAAACTAATACCTTTGTCACTTCTAGAGGGCTTAGACAAGGGCACCATATCTCCCGTTAACTCTTTGTGCTGGCTCTAGAGAGATTGAGCCACACAATTGAAGATTCAGTTACAAACGGCCAATGGCAAACTCTTCATTTTGGTAGGGGTGGGGGACCATACCTCTCACACATATTCTTTGCTCACGATCCAATGTATTTTTCTCTAAAATTATGTCAACTACGAAAACGGCTTCTTTAAGTCAAATTTTGTCGATTAACCTAACTACAAACCTTGGAGCATACCTTGGCATTTATATGATCCTTCAACGAGTCTCAAAAGATTCATTCTCCTTTATCTTGGATAGACTAATATCTAAACTCATAAATTGGAAACTTAACTCTCATTCATTTGCAGGTAAAGTCACTCTTGCTCAATCATCTCTATCTAGCATTCATACTTATGTGATGCAAATCATGTCAATTCTTAGTTCTATTAGTGACGAAGTTGAGAGATTATGTCGCAACTTCATATAGGGTACAACAACTAAATAAAGCATGTCATTTGCTCTCTTGGGAAACAATTTGCAAGCCGAAGCAGGAAAATGGGTTTGGCTTTAAGAATCTCAAAGTCTTCAATCAGGCATATATGACGAAACTTTTCTATCAATTGGTTGCGGACAAAGACATATTTTGGGTTCAACTAGCCCGAGCCAAATATAATTGTGGTATTATGAGCACCCCTCTTATCCAACTACGTAACATTGCTTCTAATACTTGGAGGAATATTTGTAAAGTGTGGCTCAATACCGAAAGTAATGTGCGATAGGTTATTCGTCATGGTCATTCTAAAAAAATTTGGAAGGATCACTGGATATCAGGTTGTGGAAAGCTTGCTCACTCAATACCTCAAGCCATTCCTCCTAGAGATTTTGAGTTTTCTATAGCGAGCTACATAAATGGTATAAATCGTAATTGGAGTAAACTGCAACAAATTATGCCATAGTCAATATGAGAAAACTCGATCCTTCAAGCCTCCAATCGATGCTTCTCCGGATTTCCCCACATGGCTATTAGCCAACTGATGGCTAATTTACTCTTAATTCAGCCTATAATAACCTCACAAACCATGAGACCAATGTTGACTCAATAATATTGTTCAAGGAGGTTTGGAATTGGTAGGGTTAAGCTAGAGTTAGGACGACGTTTTCGAAGATGGCACACGAGAAATTCATGACAAATGTTGAGTGATGTCATAGACAACCTCTACTAGTGTTTCCTCTCTGCACCTAAGACTCTTATGCACGTTGTGAGGATTGTGAAGATGTCCAACTACTAAGGAATAGAGTTATTAAACTTGAATTTTGTAGTAAATTCTTTAGCGTTGGTACTTATGCTTAGCTTGAATGGAATCTTACTCACAACAACATTGGAAACATCCCTTGGGCATGGAAGGTGTGGCAGTTAATGAACTCTAAAAAGATCGAAACTCTTGTTTTTCTCCCAAAGTACAAGATAAAAAGTGATTTGTGGCATTACATTTGTAACCAAGTTGACTTTATTAATAACTCTTTGATCAAGAGTAAGGTTACCCTAATCAAAAAGCATGGATTAAACCCCATGTGGAGATTATGAAGATGAATGTTCATAGTGCTTACACCCATATTGATGGCTCATCGGTTTGTGGAGAAATTTTTCACGACCATAATGGTGAGTTCATATGTAATTTCTACTGCAAAGTGGCTATTTGGCTCTCATCTCTATGTTCAGATAAGGATATAGTCAGTTTACTCCCTTGCTTATTCTCCTTAAAGAGATTATCTCTATATTGCATATGTGCTCATTTATTAACTCAACTTAGTCATAATGCTCCTTTTGTGTTCAAAAGGTGTATCCATTTTTTTTTGTGTGGCTAAATTATAGTTAGCCATGTGAATGTTATTTACACACCTCATTATGTGATCCTTTTTATTAATGTGTATCTCTATATCATTTCACTTAGTTGAGAAGTAAGTTGTAAAGAATGTTACTTTATGTAAAATTAATAATATATTTTTCTTTGTGTTTAAATTATCACCATCACATGAAAACTATTTAAACAACTTATTTAATGTTGTTTTTTAATATATGGTTTGACATAAAATTGGGAAGACAATATCATTTTTAGTGAAAAAATTGAAATTACTTTTTATTTTTTTGTGACTAAATTGTTGTTGAATTTTTTTCCATTTATTTATAATTTTTTTTTAATTTATGTAAAATAAATAAAAATGAATAGTGACATTTATTATGAGATAAAAAGATTATCAATGTATGAGACTAAAGTTCTTAAAAAAAATGTAAGAGACCACTTAAAGGATAATTTAGAAAAGCATATTATATTTTATAAACTATATGATATTAAATAATTGCATATCTTAATTTCAT
>JBBPBQ010000002.1:17951853-17982456 GCA_037974755.1 Cicer yamashitae
TAATTTCATGATTTACGTTTAAAAAAATTAAAATGACTTATAATACCAACGAGTGAAGTATATTTTATCAAAATATATTTTATTTTAAAGTATAAAAAATCATCTAATATATGTATCATTTTAAAAACAATCTAAAATACTATCTTTATCTTTATTATACAGTAATAATATTTAATACAAAATAATTTGATTTCTCTGTTTTTATATATAGTCAATATTTGATTTATGTGAAATAAACAATTATGATATTTATTGTGAAACGAATAAATATTAAATATAGTAGTCTATTTTAAATTCAATTAAATTCAGTGCTTTGGGAACCAACAAAAAAAATTTAGTGCTTTGGAAACCAAAGAAAGAATAAATCAGTGCTTTTAAAACATTTATTCTGAATTAAAATCCTCTCTACTTTTTTTAAAAAAAAAACACTATTATATAGTTTTTTTAAATAAAAAATTAATAAATATTTAATTTATTTCAAATGTTTTAAAAATATATGCAAATCTGCACACAAAACTATAATAATAAAATAAGTAGAGATTTTGAAAAAGAAAAAAAAATACAAGTAGAAATTATGACAAAATGGAGAATATGCAAACTCATTTATTCATTAGACAATAGAGCCCTTTTTTTTTTCCTATATAAGACAAGTAACTCCATTTGCTTTTCACTTACACAAGTTCCAATTAGTTCTGTTTTTCATAGAAGCTAATCCTCCTATATGGCTCGTTCAGTCCCTTTGGTTTCCACCATCATTGTCATATTTCTGCTTCTTGTGGCTACTGGTAACTGTTTCTTGATGTTTAATTAATTAACACCATAATTTTTTTTCATCTCTATGATTGTACGTGTTTAATATTTATTTATATTTGATATAATCTAAATCATAGTGTGATTTTATTTTCATTTATTTATATAGTTTCATAAAAAGTGTTGTTAATTTACATGTGTTTTGTTTTTTACAAAAAGTTGATAATTAATTGTTATGTTAATTTACTTGTGTTGTTGATTTTGTGATATGGATAGAGATGAGGCCAATTATGGTGGCAGAGGCAAGGACATGTGAATCACTAAGTTACTCCTTCAAAGGACTATGTGTGCGCGACCACAATTGTGCTGTTGTTTGCCAAACTGAGGGTTTCACCGGAGGACAATGCAAAGGCTTCCGTCGTAGATGTTTTTGCAATAAACCTTGTTAAAGATGATGATTCCATCACCTTTTGTACTTTTGTTTAATATTGGAATAAAATGAGGAGTATTCTTATTTATAAAAGGAAAAATAAATTTTGTTATAATTTTTTTCTTTTAATTATATTTTTTATTTAGATTATTTTATTTATGATTTTATTTTTTATTAATAAAAAACTAAATTTTAAATAATCATATATAATTTTATTATAGGCTAAATAGCACTTGCGGTCCTTTAACTTAATTTTAGTTAACGTTTTAATCCTTTATCTTCTTTTTTTCTTGATTTGGTCTTTTATTTTAATTTTAAGTGACAATTTGATCTTTTATGTTTTAAAATGCCAACAATGTTATCCTTTTTTTTACAAAAATTCATCAAAATTTTCAAACAAAACCCATAAAATTAATTATCATCTTCAATATAATGAAAATTTCATTAAATTCATAACTTAAATCTTTAAATAAACTCATATTTTCATTCTTTATTTGATGAATTTGATGTTGTGGGAGATGAAAATATAAGTTTATTTGAATATTTAAGTTATGCATTTAATGAAATTTGCATTATATTGAAGATGATTAATTTTATAGGTTTTGTTTAAAATTTTTGATGAATTTTTGTAAAAAAAAAAAGATAATATTGTTGATATTTTAAAATATAAAAAATCAAATTGTTACTTAAAATTAAAATAAAAGAGCAAATTGAAAAAAAAATAATATAAATAACTAAAACCTTAACTGAAATTAAGTTAAGAGACCGCAGGTGCAATTTAACCTTTATTATAATATATGTTATTTAGATAATGAAAAACGACCTATTTGTATAGTAATATAAATACAGTGATGTGTAATTTTATTGATCAACGTGAAATTAATATCACCGGTAATTGAAATTCAACTTAATTTTAGTTAAAAAACGTTTTTTTTCAATTATTAATAATAATGCCGATGTGATTTGTCACTTCAGCATTTTAAAATCAAAAAAATGAAAGAAAAAAAGGTTATACATAACAATTAATTATACAAATTATTAATATCGATTGTTGCAAAAAAAGATAATAAAGGATCAATTTGAGAAAAAAAAACTTAAGGACGAAATTGAATTAAGAAGACAACACATGTATTTATTTCTCTTGAAGAATAACTAAGAGAATATGCAATATACAATATAGAGATAAGTAAGGAAATAAACTGAATATAATCTTTCTTGATCATAGAAATGATGTTTAGGGAGTAATTTTAAAAAATAACATTACAAATACTTTTATCACTAACCAATAAAACACCAATATAAATATTCACATTTTTGAAAATTGAGAGCTACTAAATACCGCTAGTCAGAAAATAAAGATATCTTTTACCAATACGAGAGTATGTTTGTCAAACTAGTCAGAAGATAAAGATATCTTTTACCAATATGATACTATGTTTTTTAAATATAAGATTAACATTTTCTAATAGAAACAAAGCATTATCATTTTTTTTTTTAAATAATTCATATTTTTTAGTATAGTATATTTTTCAAATATTTTGACACAATTTTTTCACTATATCTCTATTGAAAATTATGTTTTGACAGCTATTAATATACCACAAAAATCAATACACTCATATTTTAGATTTATTTATTTTCTTATTAATTTAATTCTTTATTCTCATTTTAAAAATTCATATACTATAAATCACTACAAATATTGGTATTTTACTCAAAGTTATTCAATTAATCTCTAAACATGATAGGTTTTTCTTGTGAGTTGTGTATGATATGTGACTATCCGACAACCTTAGTATTTTCTACTTAACTTATTTTGTCTAGTGACGAAAGAGAGAGAATACGTTTTGAGAAAAATTTAAATTAATTTCATTTACTAATTATCATCAATATCTTGTCATAATATCTCTCATTACACTTACATATAAACATGCATATATTAAGGAGCAGCTTTGTTGTAGTGTTTTATATATTTTTTTTTATTATTAAAAATTATTCACAATAATAGATGCTTGTTATCATCAAATAGGGAAAAATTGTTAGCACCAAGTTAGTTTGAAGAACCATGACCCTATTTGTTTTGATGATAACAAAATCAGTGTATGGGAACAATTTAAAGCACTAATGTTTTGGTTAAGTGTATAGGTAAATTTTGTAGGATCTTATGTTATATCCTCCAGTGATTATGTAGAACGAGAAACATAATAGGGGGTTTGAATTGTGTTTACTGTTTAAAAACTGTTTCGTGTGGCTAAACTAAAGTAAAGAAAGCAGAGAAGATAAATAAAAACAGAGCAAAAAGACACAACTGATTTATCCTAGTTCACCACCAACACGGTAGCTACGTCTACTTTGTTCAACCTGAAGGATTTAATCCACTAATTCATCATTGAATCGAACTTACTCTTGAACACCTACTAGTCATACTGACTGTGTTCAATGTTCTCAACTTCTAGCTTAGTGCCGTTAAGCTGTTAAGGCAAGTCAACCACTACCGGGCTAGGTTACAAGTTCAATCAAGTCTTCTCAACCTTCTATCTTGGTACTGTCAAGCTGTTTAGGAAGACATCCACTATTGGGCTTTGTTACAGAGGGATATGTATAGGTTTTCCGAAAAAAACTCTCTCAATAGGGTGTTTACAAAGTAATACTTTCATACTTTCTTTCTCAGCACTTAGATAAAACGTATGATCAAGACTCAGTTGCGTTTGCTTGTTGTAGTTGTGTATTATGTGTTATGTGTATTCTTCAAGTGAGGAAGCACGTCCGTTTATAGGCATCTTTAGGGTTTTTGGCTTTGGTCTTGATTGCACAAAATCAACATGTACATCATGAAGTTTCCAAAATGCATCTCTCAAATTTCGTATCAAATATTTCAGCATATTGAAATGAATCCTGATAAATAATTCAGTGTATCTTGGTATGACAACAAATGAAACAGAGGATACGTTAATCAGAGCATGTCTTATAGACCATCAGACAAAACAGATTCATGGTGATTATTAGAGGATGCACAAAGCTTTGTATTCTTCGGAGTATAAAATCTGTTGTATAAAATTATTTTTATCTTATAAACCAACAAAAATCCAACTCAATTTAATTCTTTAAAATAAATCAAAAGCAATTCAAACAAAATTTAATTTAATTTTACAAAATAAATCTACTTTAACTCCTTCAAAATGTCCTTTTTTTTTTAAATTTAACTTTAAAGTTCTACCAACCTCTAATATTCAAAAAATATTATTACTAATAGTATGAATTTTCTAATGTTTCAAAACTACGACTAATGTGCTAAATTGATTTCATTAGCAAGATCAAAACTTTAATCATCATGGTACAATCACAAAAAAGCAAAGTCCATCAATCGATGATTAGCATTACCTTGATGAATTTAATAATTTCAAATATATAGCTAGTCAATAGTAAAAATTATTTCTAACTATCCACTATAACATGAGAGCAGAAAATCATAGTTAAAAACACAAGTCACAAGTCCAGTAAATAGATAATAACTTAATCATGTCAACAATTCAAATTTTAACAAATAATTTCTTAGTTTATTTCATCACTTATGTAGGAACTTAGAATCCACAACAACACAATTAGATTAAACAAACAAGAAATAGTTAATCATTAACTTCAAAAATATGTATAATTATACAAAAGCATATATCACATAACACAATAATATAACAAGGAAAAAACATGTTAGTGAAAATAATTAATACACAAGAAAACACAACTGACACGTCTGACATTTGACTAACATTGAACCAACACTCGACCCACTCGACTTGATTGGACAGACCTGCTCTAATATCACCAATGTGACACCCTAAACCCCAAAATAACATATATAATAATTTATACTAGATTTTTATAAAATTTTGCAACAGATAAGTAAAATTTGTTTCCAAGGAAATAAATATTTTTGTAACTAATTTATGATATCACGTTCCTTAAAGTACACATGGAACAATTCAAACTTTATTCCTCAGTTAAAACAGTGCAATCTCAATGAACTTAATTTAACTATAATTTCTTAATTTAATTCCAAATACTTACTAGTACTCATAAGGTTTTCATACAAAAAGTCGTTTCTAATTAAATAAGTTAAATAAAAATTACAACACTTAATTCCCGATATCACCTATCAGTGCAGGGTTTCTCCCAAACTTGAACTTCAAGACTCAGTAACCTGTAATAACTGCGATTTCGAAAACGCATGGAAAACCATCACATTAAAAAGTCAAAAGCACTCAAGGAAAATCAATACATTTCAATATAACATCAAATCATCTAAGAGAAATTATTATCGCGTACGATACATATTAATCACAACAAAACAATCGCAAGAAAATGCAATGCTATCCATGAGCTTAGACTCTGGTTCACAATGTGGTACCATTCTAACTTTGAAGTACTTGGTTAAAAGACTTGATACTATGTCACCTCGCAAGTGGACAGACAATTCAAATTGGCTATGTCCTCATAGATCCCCTCAACTCAACCTGAGACACATATACGCGACAGTCGAGGTAAACTTGTGTTGCATGGTAGCTCCCGACATATGGAATGCTACCTCCAAGTCACCTAGGAATTCTCTACTAGAATACCTCCAAGGTCTAACAATCTTGCATTAAGGCTCAATAGTAGACCGCCATGATCAGACTCATTCAGTTGTACTTCCCTGAAATCATTAGGCTTGTCAAGCCCTACCTATATGATGACAAAATAATCTCCACCTCAAAAATTCTCAACATCTATTTTCACTCCTCGTTAGCCTAAACTACTCCATTAAGAGCATTGTCTTTAGCACAAATTAGAATCGTCACTATTTCATCAACTATAGGGTTACTTCAAAATTCTCATCACAAACTTATAATATTACTATCATCAATCATACATCATCAGCACCACATAAACTCATCACAAATTTACGACATTACTGTCATCAATCATACATCATGATCATCACATAAACTTATCACAAATTCATAACACCACTCTCATCATCATCACATAAACTTATATCGTACAATGCATCCATATTTTATTATCACCTCACAAAACTCGTCTAATCAAAATATGCACAAAATTCATTCGACACTCAATATCACAATAATATCAAAGGCCGCACATTTAACGAAATCAAATCAATCAACTCCTTATAAATGTTTCCATTCCACATTTTAATTTCAAAATTTCCATATTTGAACATTAATTAACTTATCCCTCAAAGGGCTACTGCCATACGTAGCGAGCCCTAGATAAATCGTTGGGAAATACAGTTTTCCCGTTCATCTCACAATATATTATACTCATGAATTCAAACGCTCTCTACTCTTTACCTTATTTGGACGCTTTCACGCACAAATACGAGTCCACAAGCAAAAAGCCTTTGTTCTTTGACTCTTTGTTCTTCAATCGATCTAACTCGACAGTTTATGGGTAAACGTCAAAAATAAATTACGAGAACACACTCTAAAAGGGTCAATTTCGAAATTGAGTCAAGTAAAATTACGCTAAATTAGAAAATAACTAGAGGATAATATAACAACTGTTCACACAGTCGTTTTGGCGTTGATTTCACTCAAATCAGACTTACGGTGAAGAAGAACAGTGCAAAATAACGAATTCCATAAACAAAGAAGTCGGGTATTTTAGAGAGACATTAAAATGATTAAAAATTTAGGAAAATAGGTTAAATTAACTGAATCAATGGAGGAAAAAACATAGTGAAATTTGGACAAAAATAGAGAAAATTTTCAGGACAATCATGGGACACCAACATCGATTTTCTATTCTATTTTGGTTGGTGTGTTTCCTCGATGCGGCTGCTCCCAATTTGTTTCTAACGCTACTTTCTCCCTTTCTCTGTTATTGTATTAGCTTATATTTGTCTTCTTTTTTTTAAAAACATATTAGGTTATTATTAACCCAACTAATTGAACTCAATTTTATTTTCTTGCAATATTTTATTTTATTTACAAGACCCAACTAATTACATACTTATTTTAATTTATTTATTTGCCACTAAAATAATATCTTCTAAAATATCAAATTAAAACGTTATTATATTTTGAACTAGTTAAAATGAAAAAATAAATAAATATAACATTAGTATTTTATATTAGCCACTAAATCAATTAAATATTTATAAAAATAGACCACCATAACAAGCACACATATAAAGAAAATTAAGCGCAATACTATTAATATTTCAAAATCAAATCTTTACGCACAAAAAAAGATTAATTAAAATAATCAACTTTTTAAAAATATATTAATACTAACAAAAAACTATCGCATTCAAAATTATTACTATACTTATTAATATATGCATTTTAAGGCACTTCGACACCAAGAACATATTTTAACACTTCTATAGTAAAAATAGATACTCTAAAATATTCAAAATAGTTTTTTTTATAAAATAATTAATTAAAGTAAGAAATAGTTTGAAGCAATTAAAATACAATTATGCGCACATTTATCATTTAGTCAAATGCATATGAAAGTATTTTAACAATTATCAATGCACATATACACGTAAAATCACTTGAAGTCTTATTCTCTAAAACCCTCGCACTAAAATATTATTAGTTTTAGAAAAATTAATAAAATAATTCAATATAATATTTATAATTCATACTACCCATTAAATTTAAATATATATAAGATCATCACACCCCAACGAACACATATAAAGAAAATTAATCACAAATTTTTTATCAATATATATTCTAAAAAAAAAATTTAACACCAAATTAATTCTTTAAAATCCTATTTAATTAGAAAAAAATAGTTTATTGTAAATTTTGGGTTGTTACACTAGTCACACTGAGTGTGCTCAATCTTCTCAACCTCCAGCTTAGTACCGTCAAGCTGTTGAGGCAAGGCAACCACTACCAGACTTGGTTGCAAGTTCAATCAAGTCTTCTTAACCTTCTATCTTGGTAGCGTCAAACTATTTATGAAGGCATCCACTACCAGGCTTTGTTACAGACGGATAGGTATAGGTTTTCAGAAGAAGAAAAAAACTCTCTCAATAGGATGTTTACAAAATCAATTTGCACAAAATCAGTATGTATATCATGAAGTTTCCAAAATGCATCTCTCAAATTTCGTATCAAATCTTTCAGCATTTTGAAATCAATCCTGATAAATAATTCAGTGTATCTTGGTATGACGATAGAGGAAACATAGGATACGTTAATCATAGCATGTCTCGTAGACCATCAGAAAAAACAGACTCATGGTTATTATTAGAGGATGCGCAAAGCTTTGTCTTCTTCAGAGCATTGTCTTTTGTTAGATCATTGACTTTCATTAGAGCATTAACTTTCATTCATCCGAGTATTGTATTTCATTACATGATACATTATAAATTAGAGACAAACGATTAGACGCATGATGTGATTATCAGAGGTAAAGGCAATCACTTATTTTTCAAGCTTATCAGAGGCAGACGAATAGATGCAGATGAACAGACACTTGTTGCATTCATCAAAGGCAGAAAAACATATGCATGTTGCATTCATCAGAGGCAAACGATTGGATGTAGATTATAGTTCTCAGAGGTGGATGAAATAGAGCATAGTTGTATTCATCAGATGCAACTAAAACATAACATATATGCATGCATCAAAGCCCTTCGAGACAAAACATTGCTTGCATCACCAAAGATAACTAAGCTAGAGCGTCGCTTGCAACACCAAAGTCAACTAAATTAGAGTGTCGCTTGCAACACCAGAGCAACCGAAGAAGAAAATTGCTTGCACCATCCAAGCCACCAGAGACGCCTGCACCAGACTTAGAAATATAGAACGAAGCAAAATCTTGGTGTTCCTTTGTCTTGGTCCAATCACTAGAGGATACAGCATAAGATCCTACAAAATTCACTTAATTAAAACATTAGTGCTTTAAATTATTTCCACAAACTGATTTTGTTATCACCAAAGCAAGTAAGGTCATAATACTTCAAACCAACTTGGTTCTAAAAGATTGGACTAAGACAAAGGATCACCAAGACTTCACTCAATTCCACATTTCTAAGTCTGGTGCACGCGCCTTTAGTGGCTCTGATGGTGCAAGCAATGTTCTGCTTCAGATGACTCTGGGGATGCAAGCGATGCTCTGTTTCGATTGCCTTTGGAAACACAATTAACACTCTAGCTTAGTTGCCTTTGGTGATGCAAACAATATTTTGGCTTAGTTGCCTCTAATGAATGAAGATATGTTTTGTCTCAGTTTCCTATGATGAATGCAACAATGTTTTGTCTCGACCTCCTCTGATGAATGCAGATATGTTTTATTTCAGTTGCCTTTGATGAATGCAACTATGCTTTGATTTGTCTGTCTTTGATGACTACAATATGCATTTTTTTGTTTGCCTATGATGAATGCAACATGTGTCTGTTCGTTTGTCTATGATGACTATAATATGCATTTGTTTGTTTGCCTCTGATGAATGCAACATGTGTTTGTTCGTATGCCTCTGATAAGCTTGACAAGAAAGTGATTGTCTATGCGTGTGATAATCATATCAAGTACTTGATCGTCTGAATTTGGTTTATATAATGTATCCTCTAATAACAATCATCGCTCTGATGAAAGTAAATGATCTGATGATAGTCATTGCTCCGAAGAAGACAAAGCTTTGTGCATCCTCTAATAATCACCTTGAATCTGTTTTGTCTGATGGTCTATGAGACATGCTCTGATTAATGTATCATATGCTTCCTCTGTCTTCATACCAAGATACGCAAAATTATTTATCACGATTCACTTCGAATTGCTGAATGATTTGATATGAAATTACATAGATTCGTCTTGGAAACTTCATGATATACATGTTGATTTTGTGCAATTAGGACCAAGTCCAGATATCCTAAAGATGCCTATAACATGGACACGTGTCGTCACTTGAAGAATACACAGAATAAATAATACACAACAATAACAAGCAAACACAGTCGACTCTTGATCATTCGTTTTATCTAAGTATTGAGAAAAAAATTCTGAGATTACTTTGTCAACACCCTCTTGAAAGAGTTTTTCAAAAAACCAAAAACCTATCCCTTTGTAACCAAGCTCGGTAGTGGTTGCCTTCCTTAACAACTTGACGGTACTAAGCTAGAAGGTTGAGAAGACTTGATTGAACTACATACCTAGTCAGGTACTGGTTGCCTTGCCTAAACAACTTGACAATACTAAGCTGGAGGTTGAGAAGATTAAACACACTCAGTGTGACTAGTAGGTGAACTTGTAACCTAGTTCGATTCAATCGTGAATTAGTGTTTTAAATCCTTCAAGTTGAAGGGACTAGATAAATTGGTTTTGTCTTTCTGCTCTGTTTTGATATACCTGCTCTACTTTCTTAACATAAGTATAACCATGCAAAAAAGATTTTAAATTGTAAACACAATTGAAACCCTCCCTTTTTCTTGAGTTTCTTGTCCTACACTATTTCCCTAAACATTCTTAATGATAACGATGACCCTACTAGTTTTAATAAAACCTTTATTTGTCTCATTCCTAAACTTAAACATCCTAAAACTCCTAATGATTTAGATGATTTCTTTGTGTAATGGTATGCTAAAAAATTTTACCACAACCATTGTTGGTATAAATAACTTGGTTTCTAACATAATTAATTTTTTTACAAAGACCTTGTGTCTTGTCGTCTCATTTCTAACAATTCTCTAACAGCTTATGAGCTTTTCCATCATATGAAGTATAATTATAAGCATAGGAATTGTAATGTTGGGTTCAAAACAAATATGGCTAAAACTTATGAAAAAGTTGAGGGGGAATTTCTAGATAAAACTCTTATTCCTATTGGATTTCCTGTTGATCTTATTAATATTGTTACGACATGTGATACCTCTACTTCATTTTCCATTCTGATAAATGAGAACCCTTCTCATTATTTTAAAGCTCAAAAGGGTCTTAGATAATGAGACCCCTTATCTTTTTATCATTTATGTTGAAATTCTTAAGGTTGGTTAATTCAAGCCAATGATTGGAATTTCATCAATAGGAGCAACATCACTAAGAGAGCTCTAGAAATCTCCCACTTATTTTTGTGTGGATGATAGTTTAACATCTTATGGAGCATATTATGCAACGATATAGAAATTTGACTAACTCCAGAAGAGTTTTAAAAATACATGTTCGGCTTCAATCCTATTTCAAATTTTATACTACTAGTTGATTATGCAACTTTGTTTAATCGATTAATGTGAGTTTATGTCAAATTAATCGATTAGGTATTTAAGCTAATCAATTAAGTCTTTAAATTAATTGATTATCGTGTTATGCAAAGTCAACAAATCTAACTTAAAATGATCCAATCTCATTCACATCCTTATCTAATGATGATTTACGATTCAAGCCTAAAACATATCATTAAGGAGATATTGAAATTTAACAAGCCCTAGTGTACAAAAATTACTTACATAGGAGATGAACCCTATTGGAGCCACAACATAACCTCTTAATTAACTCGGTAAGCCTTTTTTCTCCGAATTGGAAATTCCTCTCTATCAAATAGAAACCCTTCTTTTCCCTTCTTTGATAACATGTCAAACATCCCCTTTTGAGCTTTAGAAACAAAGTATGAATTTTTGATCCATAATGCAGCCTTGTAGATGTTGTGTTGATTGTGAAATCCTAAACTACCACACAATTATTTTATTAAATAACTAATCTCATTACGTTAACTATGTAGTGGAAAATGCAAATTATAAAAACATTCATTTTTTAAACTTCATAGGGGTGAAGGATGTCACATTACTCCACTTTCTTATATTCTCTAAAACATAATTAAGTCCACTCTATTTCATTTTATAATAGTTGTTAATAGAATGTGTTGACAAATAAAGTCATTAAAGTATTTAGTTTACAAAATATATCATGACTTATTACACACAATATTAATTAACTAGGTGGATCAAAATAAATAAATTCATTAAATTCCCAATTTGACATCACTTAATTTGAACGAGAATTTCCCAAATAATTATCTTCTAAGAAGGTCGTCGAAGCGACTTCAATACTCTATGTATCCTCTAAAGCTTTTGACACATTTGAGTCATCGCAGCACCAAACAAAAACAACGAATGAGTTAGTCATCAAACTCATAGTAATAGTATAGTACAATATATATACATAGCAATAATCATGCACAAAGTTCGAACATCATACTTACATCATCACAGATTTTCAATATCCACATTCACATTTATTATATTAAGTAATTTAATTAAATATATTATATGAGCAATATCAATATTTTTATCACATTTGTGTGAATAATATTATTATTTATTGAACAAACGATTTCACACACATGGCAAATGGCAATTAATTGTACATTTAAAAACTGTTATATAAGCGCTTAAATATAAGTAAATTAAAATAATGCACAAATAAATAAATCAATGTAATATAAATGTCGATATTGTTAGGTTGAATATCATGTCTTGAGTTCAAATATGAGACTTCGCAGTTGTATTTGAATTTCCTGTGATAATTATATTATCTCATCTATAAACAAAAATAAATAACTTAAATTAAATTGCACAAATAAATGGAAGTAAATTAAATGACAAAAAAATAAATTGCGATAAAAAATAAAAGCGATAAAGAGATGACAAAAGAGTAGATAAGGTTTATTCTAGTTTAGTCCCAAAATACCTCGGTGGAAACCACAAAGAGATTTCAATGAATAGGATTCTTTTGAAACAGGTTCAACTTGAAACCTTCACAATTGAAGAATATTCTCCACACAAGTTATGACATATTACCTCTCCTTGTGCAAGAGCCTGAAATTCAAGAGAGATCACCTCTTTTTGGAGATAATGAAAAAACACTCAAAAAAACAAGAAATAAAATATGTATAGAATATGTAACATCTCATACTATTTAAGTAAGGATATTTGATTGTCTCTGCAACCCAACACAAATATTTTCAGCATGTTAATATTTACTTACTTTACATATATTTGCAAAAGTATGTTAAGAAATAGTTAGTTTAATGAGTGTTTATTTTAATTGTAATGTATGAAACATAAGTTCTATAATTAATTTATTCAAAATCATAATTTTATCATAAAAATATCATAATTTTATCATCACATGTCAATATACACTTAATTGTGACAAATTGCAATTGATTTTCTTTTTGTTAGAATAAAATTTATTATTTATTTCTCCCGAATGGAAATTTGTGTCTCAGGTTATGTTTAACAAAAAATAATCAACATATATTAGTTTATGTGATTAGTAATTTGATTTTCATAACATATATTAGTTTATGTGATTAGTAATTTGATTTTCATAGGTAAGATCTTAAATTTAAATTTTGTGAATTGAAACAATAACCTCCATGTAGCTTTGCACCGTTATACATCGGTCCATTAACATGGTTCGTGTTAGTGGGAATTTAATATGATTTTTGAATATCAATGATTATAAAGAAAAAACAATAAAAGAATGAATAAAAAATGAAACAAAGAGTGTAATAGGTATGCCAAAACATTTTCAGTGGCAAAATTCTAGAAAGAGATTATCACTTTAGATGAAAAAATAAAAACACCTTATTTTTGTGTGGTTAAATTGTTCTTAGCCACATGAATATTATATATACACCTAATTATTTGGTGCCCCTTTTAACGTGTCCTATGTCAAAAGTTTTTCTATCTTGAGAAACAAATAGGAGGAGTGCATCACTTATGGTGAGTTTGTGTGCTTAAATATTGTTGTCAAATAAAAACTATGTAAACATCTTATTTCATTGG
Organism: Cicer yamashitae; assembly: GCA_037974755.1. Classification (NCBI taxonomy): domain Eukaryota; kingdom Viridiplantae; phylum Streptophyta; class Magnoliopsida; order Fabales; family Fabaceae; genus Cicer; species Cicer yamashitae. Next base: position 17,965,840 of record JBBPBQ010000002.1, read on the forward strand.
AGAAAAAAAACCCTATTTATTCTTTTAAATAAATAAAATTGAAAGGTAATTTTGTAAGTTTCATTTTAATTATTTTTAAAAACAAACATAAAAAATGGTTTTTTTAGTTTCACTCATTATATTTATATCACTTATTATTGTATTAACCAACCGTAAATATTTTTTTTGTCGTCATCCACAGTAAAGAGAAATTGATTTTATTTTGAAGTTATTATAGTATCAATTTTTTATTTATAAATTATTGTTGTACTAGTTTGAATCATCTAAACATGAATCTATCGTATTTAATAAATAATAATTTTATTTATTACAAATATATAAAAAGAAAGTGCGCATCATATAAAAGAAAAAAAGAAAAAAAAAATGCGAAGGGTAGTTCTCTTTTAGACAGAGAATAGGGTATTTTTAACACATACTAAGGGTAGAGTTAAAATTTAAAAATCTTATGGTGATAATGGGAAAAACAAAAGAAAAACAAAAATAATGACGCGGAAAAAAAATGGGAGAACAAAATCAAAACATACATCTTGATTTGAAGGGGATAACAATGTCCTTGAAAATGAAAAGAAAGAAAAACTCATAATTGTAACATATAAAATCAAATTACAATAACACCCATTTATTAATGCAGTGTTTTTAAGAAAAACTCATAATTGTAACATATAAAATCAAATTACAATAACACCCATTTATTAATGCAGTGTTTTTAAAGGAGTTAATGAGCGGTTTTTTTAGTACAAATAGAAAAGGTATGTTAATTTACACGTTATGACACGAGGTGGCTGTAAATTAGTAAATCTCATCAGTGTAAGAATATATATTAAAAAATTTACGTGACTTTTTTTTTTAATCTTGATCATCTATGTATAGTTATGTAGTTATTATTTAATTCAATCTCTTATTATAAAATTACTCTCATTTGATAGTATTTAACTCAATCTCTCATTTTAAAGAGTCATGCAACGAAACTCACACACACTAAATATGAAGAAGAGGGGTATCTCAAATTCGAGTTCGCTCCCCCAATAAGTTAAATGTCTATGCAATTATCATATGAAGTATATTCATGGGATCAAATACATTTCGTAATTTATTTGTTTTGTGTTAAATTTTAAATGATTTAAAATAGATATGGGTGAAATATATTTAACCAAATTATATTTTATATAAAAGTATATAAATAATTCAATATGTACCTTAAAACAATTTAAAATAATCTCTTCGTCTTACGATAAATGTCGTATTTTCAAAAATAAATATTTAAAATGAATGTCAATTTCAATTATTTAATTAATATTATATTCCTTACTCTCAAGTCTTTATATGTCATTTTGTAATTGTGATAATGATGAATGAACTATTGCTTAATATAGATAATTTTGGTAAATTTTTATTATTATTTTCTTTGTTTTACAATAATTCCTAAATTTAAGTGGGGTGTGAAACTTAGTGTGACAAAGGGAGTATTAAATGTGATGTCTTTAAATATTTATTCATAAATTTTATATTTAGGAGACTTCGTAGTGTGGTTTACATTGATATTGAAATAAAAATCATTTGATTAAAAAATTAAAAATTATTGTAATTAAGTTCGGTTTTAGTGACTCCTTTAAAAAAATTATTCCAATATAATCCAATTATTTGTGGTTTAGATCTTATCAATTTCTTGTCGATCCAAATTACTGTTATAAAAATTTATAATAATATTAATATATGAATGACACAATAATCAATATATTTAATATAAAATATAACATATAATATACTCAAAAATAGCGTTACAACATAACAATAATTAATTACGTTTAAAATGTATGAAATGGTAAACAAAAATTAAACCATTAAGTATTACTTTTTAAAAAAACAAACAAATAATAGATTAATACAAATCTCATACTAATAAAAAAATAAGTACATTAAGATGTATATATGTTATTTGGTTCAATTTGATTTGATTTTGAAAAATAAATCTGAAATCTGATCTCATCCGAATGATTTTCACTTAAGAAGATATAAAGACAATCAATAATGTTTAGCTTCGTGCAATTTCTCTTTTTTTTAATCAATACTCCTATCTCCATTATCTTATTTAAGACAAGATGACCGAAACTTGAAAGTGATATTAAATCATTGTTACTCTAGACAAGATCGATATTAAATGTTCATACAAATATATTCAGAGTAATAATATTTATCGTGTTATTAATTTTTCTTTTATTGATCATACCCCAAAGTTGATCTAGAAACAAATTATCCTATACGGTATATTGTTTTTTCATTTAGGAATATCTTCGATATCACAAAGACAAACCAACTTTTATATATATATATATATATATAAAAAAACAAAGACACGACACGAACCAATTTAAAATGAAAAATTTACCCCATACTCCCATAAATTTTTAAAAATGCTAAATATACCCTTGATTATTTTTACTATTTTATCAACTCAAATTCACTTTTGTTTTTACCATTCAAAGATTTCCGAACCAAACAATTAAAGTTTTTCAATAAGTAAAAGTTTTCCGAAAGTTATCGAAAAATATTTTAGAAGATTTCCGGTACAAAAATATTTACTGAAAAACTTTTAAAAAGTTTCATGGTACAGATAAGTAAAAGGTGTGTACCGGAACTTTTAGAAAAAAGTTTCCCGTTATAGTATAAAAGCTTCAAAATGTATACATCTGTAAAACTTTTTCAAAATGTATACAACTGTAAAACTTTTCACAAGATTTTCTGTACACAACATTTGGTAAAAGTTTCCTTCGTAATTATATGTAAATTGATGTGACCATATCAAATGATTTGCACAATGTTAAGGATAGACCTTTAGTCTATATTAATTTTTATTTAACACATTATAGTCTTATAAACAAAATAAAAGAATATGTATTTAAAAACAAAATTAGTGAGGATTTTGGGGTGGTTGTGGCTACCCTATATCCCAAAGCTCCACCACTAAATACAGTCTGCTCCTCCGTATAGTAATATTAGCCTCCGAGATAAACATATGATCTTGCTCTCCCTCGTTATCATCTTCCACTATCATTCGTCGTCTCCTCCTGCATGTTGTCGGTCGAATCCAAAACGTCACGTGATGTTTATATTATCCTTCCGTATATTCCTCGAGCACCGGCGCCCACCGGAAAAAAAATTAATTAAATAAATAAATAATTAAAAAAATTAAATAAATAAACATTTCCGGAAAACTTGTGGTTTCAATTTTTCTGGTATCTACCGGAAAATTTAAAAAAAAAAAGTATTCTTGTACTGTGTTATGCTTCAGAAATGTTGAATCAAGTTTTCTGGTAGTTCTGGAAAACTTGAAAAAAGTTTTTTGGTGTATAAAATTGAAAAAAAAATCACTCTTTATCGGAATTGTCAAATGATTGAATGCTGAAAAATTACAAATTTTTATATTTATACGAGGACAAAAAAGTCATTTCTCTACATTTGTCGGTGTAAAGATATCGTTTTTGTCTTTTTAGTCAAAATTATTTTTTTGAATATGAGATTAACTAGAAATCAACATGATATGATAAACAAAAATTAAGTTGTTACACTTATAAAACATTGAGTATATAAAAAATTAAATCAATAAAATATAAATATAAAATATAAAAGCAATAGAATTTGTTATTAAATAAAAAAAATAAAATACTAATAATTAATTTTTAAAAATATGTATAATTTTATCACAAGTATATTTTTGTCATTTTATACATATATTTTCTAAAAAGTTAAAAAATTTATTGAAATTAAAATATTTAAAGTTTAAATTTTATTCAAGATTATATAAGTATGAAGATATAATATATGTCATATCTTTAAATTAAAAGAAAATTATTTAGTTCCTCCTGAATTTTAAAAATTGTGATTGTTTATTTCCAAGTGTTAATGAAATACACAATTCACGGATTTAGTGTGTTATCATTATATTTTCTTACCTCCTTTGGCATTAAGCATAAGTAATTTTTGAGTCAACAAAAATTGATATATTTGATCTATATTTTAGATCAAATATATCAACTTATGTCAATCAACAATTGTTTATAATTAAGGCAGTAAAAAGCATTTTCCACAATGAATAATTCTTTTGTAAAAAATGTTGACTTTAATTGAAAAACTTTTTTTATTTTTAATGTAATATTAAAAGTTTGCATAAATTTATTTTCAAATATATCAAGTCTGAGTCTTGTGAATTGAAAACGATGCGCATATGCCAATCTTTCCATGGTGAAGAATGTGTCACTTTAGGTAAAAAATAAAAATATATTTTTCTTTGTGTTTGAATTATCACTGCCACATAAAAACTATTTAAACAATCTTTTTTTACTAGTTAAGAAATGTTTTTTTGGACTTGTTAAACAACTTATTTCATGCTCCTTTATAATACATGGATCTCATGTCAAATGTCTTTTTGATTGGTCAACATAAAACTAAAAAGATAATATTAATTTAAGTGAAAAAATTGAAAATTACATTTTTCTTTTATTGAATTGTTGTTGACCTCAGAATGTTAAAACGTCTCATTTAATGCTCTCTTTTTTTTAATTTGTGGACCCTATTAAAAAGTTTTTTTACTTGATAAGAAGACAATTGGACGGAAGAGTATATGATTAAAAAAACTAGGAAAAGAACACCACTTTGCCATGAGGATAAATTTGTAAAATTATTACACTTTTTCATTTATTTATAATTTTTCTTAGTTTATGTAAAATAAACTAAAGTGAGTAGTGACATTCAAATGGGATAAAAGAAGTAATTAATGTGAGAGACTAAAATTCTTCAAATAAATGTCAGAGACTACTTAAATGATAATCTAGAAAAGCTTTTTTTTTATTATAAAACATATAATTTTAATTCCTTATATTATGTATATTAAACTTTGTTTTTATTATCAAGTAATAATATTTAATACGGATAATTTGATTGTTCTTTTTAATTTAAGTAAAATAAACAATAAAAAATGTGGCATTTATTGTGGAGTGAATGAAATATTAAGAGAATAAAAGAGCCTTTTTTTTTCGTATATAAGACAAGGTAGCTCTATTTGCATTTCAATTCAACAAGTTCCATTAATTCTATTTTTTCATAGAAGCGAATTCTCCTATATGGCTCGTTTAGTGTCTTCGGTTTCCACTATCTTTGTCATGTTTCTACTTCTTGTCGTCATTGGTGGGTGTTTCTTGATGTTTAATTAATTAATACCATCTTTTAGTTATCTCTATGATTGTAATTTTTTAATATTATATATATATATATATTTATATTAGATATATATTTAAAGTATAGAGATTTGTTGACTTTAAAATCAACTCTATGATAAATTACTTTATTTAATAATTTAGTATCAATCTATTAATGATTGAGCACGTAGAATTTTATATAAATTCAAAATTTTTATATATGTAATCTAATTATTAATATTTATTTATATTTTTTAAAAGTTTATTTTATATTTATTTAAAATTATTTAATGAAAAATTAAATAATTTTAAAATTTTATAAAAAATTATTATTATGTTAATATACTTGTGATGTGGATAGAGATGGGAGAAAATATGGTGGCGGAGGCAAGGAGCTGTGAATCAAAAAGTTTCTCCTATAAAGGACTATGTGTGTTCGACCGCAATTGTGCTATGGTTTGCAGAACTGAAGGTTTCGTTGGAGGACACTGCAAAGGCTTTGCTTTTGGTAGTAGTTGCATTTGCTATAAACCTTGTTAAAAATTTAGTAAATATCCATATACGGAATTAATTAATTAATAAATTAAAGAAGATTATTCCATCACGTTTTGTACTTTTGTTTAATTTTGGAATAAAAATGACGAGTGTTTTTATTTATAAAAGCCAAAATAATTTTTTGTATGAATTTTTTCTTTTAATTTTATTCTTTATTTAAATTATTTTATTTACGGTTTTATATTTTATTAATAAAAACCAAAATTTAAATAATTATATATAATTTTATTAGAATTTATGTGATTTTGATTCTCAAAAACGACCTACTTGTATGATAGTTCTTATAAATAAAATGATGCATATTTCTATTGATCAACATGAAATGAATATCACCAATAATTGAAATTTAACTTAGGTGATGAAGATAAAAATGAAGATCTCTATACTTTCTGGTGTAGTAATTATCACCATGTATCTAGAATATTGTAATAATTTTTTACATTCTAATTAACATGGACAATCATTTTTAATATTATGAGTACAACCATTGAAATAAATTGTAACTACAAATTATATAGTTTACAATTGTCCTTTGATATACCAAAATTACAAAATACATAAGTTCATAAACATCTATATTGATATAGGATTGCATTACTGATTCTCGATCCAGCCTTAGCCCGTTTTATCTACTATAATACATAAGAAAATTTGGGGTGAGATAATAATCTCAATGAGTTCTAAAAAGGAAGGGGTAGTTCCAAAAATTCTTTCCCCTAGTTGCAACATAAAACATGATACGAATGTGAATTTCATGCTTAAACAATCTTTATCCTTTACTTTTCTTTAAAGTATGAAAAACTACATATTCCTCTTTTTCCTTAAAGTATGGAAACTATGCATGTCCTCTTTCTTTTCCTTAGAGTATGGAAAAGTTTTTCCAATTATGTTGTCGTGGGTCACCAAGATAATTGAGAACCTCTTGGTAAAGTTGGTTTGGCCATGACCCCAACCGACGTCTCGATTATTCTTCCTTTACCCATTATTTCATGTCTGAAACAATCCTCAATGTTTCACCGTGATTTCTTGGACCATACATGTCATAGAATTATGTATGCAATGTATATGTAATGTCATGTATGCAATGCATATGTAGTATTATGTATGCAATGTATATTGCATCAACATGTCAAGTGCAAGTAGCTATTAATTAGAACATAATAAAAAAAGAAATAGAAGAAGGGATTAATTATAAGTTATACATCAAATGAAAGTATTAATAACAAGAAATACTTAATTAGAGGAAGCTACTGAATTAGAGGCAGTATGATAAGAGGAAGACTCTGACCAGAGGTAACACGGCTAAACTAAGATTCGGTCTAGAGGTAGTGCGACCAGGGAAGACTTTGGGCGGAGGCAGCATGATAAGAGGAAGACTTGGATAAGAGGCAACATGACCAAATGAGTACTCGAATCAGAGGTAGCATGATCAGAGGCAACATAATCAATGGAAGACTTGTATCAAAGGCAGCGTGACCAAAGAAAGACTCGAATAAGAGGAAACACGATTAGAGAAAGACTCCAGAGGCAGCTAGAATGAAAGAAAATCATAGACAAACTGATCAGAAGTAGAAAAATGCATCAAAGGAGAAATTGATCAGAAGCACAAAAACGCATCAGAGGGAAAACTGATTAGAAGCATAAAACACATCAGAGTTTAAATTGACCAGAAGTAGAAAAACGCATCAGAGGTGAAATTGATCAGAAGCAGAAAAATGCATCAGAGGGAAAACTTATCAGAAGCAGAAAACTCATTAGACGGAAAACTGATCAGAAGCAGAAAAACCCATTAGAGGCAACACTGATCAGAAGCAGAAAAACATATGAGAGGGGTTTTAGGGAAACACATTAATTCAGTAATTAGTCTATTTCATTTGAATTTCATCACATTGATCTCCATCACATCATAAACATCCACACAACCTTATGCAAATAAATGATTTTTGAAGAACTAATGCAGATTTGTAACATTTCCTAAATGTTAAACCTCACTATTTTTCTTCACTCACAAATTTCTAAGAATCCCATCATTTTCAATCCATGAAATAATTCCAACACTAGAGGAAATTAGATTTTAGCCCATAAATTCACATGCAAAAGGTAAAATTTGTTCAAAGAAAATAACTAACAGTTTGCCAAGAAGAAATTCCTTTAATTCGAGTTGGGTTGTGGGAGATGTTTGCTCTATCACCTTTCAGTATCTTTTGTATTTTATGCTCTATTTCATATTTGGAGATTTCTCAATCTGCTCCTTATCTTCCTTCAGTGTTGTTTTGGCTAATTAATGGATCTTGAGAGGAGAAAATGGACATGCAAGGGGTCAAAGTGGAGGTAAAGGACTGCTCCTTTTGAGGGAATTTGAAAAGAATGGGAAAATAGATGAATGGAGAAGGCGATGAACAATAATTTGGTGTTGGTGTTTTCATAATGTTTTGAGAGGGGGGGGGGGGGGGAATAAAGGAGTCATATTCCTTCTTTGCCACTTGGACTTGTTATATTACTACTTTCGTATTTCTACTTTGAACATAAGTCAACTATTACTAACAATAGTTTCTTAATATTTAATGATTTTTCTAAAATTAATTTATTATTTTAAGTCTAAAAATATTTTCTATTAGAGTGAGAGGGCTATTACATCTGAATTTCTTTAATTTTGGTAACAAAAATATTTAAAAAAAAACTTAATAACAATACTGATATGACTTGTCACATCAATATTTTTAAATTGATAAAAAGGTTTAAGTTGTAGACATTTTAAGGGATTAATTTGTGACAAAAATTGTCAAAGAACCGAATTATTACAACTAAATAAGATAAAAGATTGTGAATATAGTAATTTGACTTTTATTTTATATTAATTACATTGTTTTTTTAGGAAATATTAGTTAAAATAACAAATATATGTATTTAATTAAATTACAAAATATTATGATAGGATGTTCCATAAACACATCATTAATTTCGATATTCATAAAATTTGTTTTCTCTGTTTTATCTCTATTGGTTTTTTCATAAATCTTCAAATTTTTCAAAAACAAGAACAGTCTCATATAAGAAAATTAAAAAAAAAATCATAAATTAATAAATAAAGGGTAAATAAAAAATGTAAGAAAAACTCAACATATAATGTATACACATAAAACTTGTCATTTTTTATTCTAAAATTTAAATAAAGATATATTTTTTGTATTTAAAAAATTATATTAACTAAAACAAACATTGATAATGATAACTTCCAGCATTATATATCAAAAACGAATCTAACAAAAGAAAATTTGATACATCGTTTGAACACAAAAAAAAAAGAGCAATGTGACCAAATTGAGTTAAGAAGGGAAGACATTTATTTGCTTATCTTGAAAAATAACTAAAGGAGTAGTTTTAGCGTGTTTGATGCAATATAGAGATAACTAAGAGAGTAAACTAAATATAACCTTTATTGATCATAGAGAGGAGGGTTAGGTAGTAAAGTGCGTAATTGGGAGTGAAAGAAAATGAAGGGGAAAGTAAGTTACCACCCGTGAGTGAAGGAGGAAGAGAGATAAATAAAGGTGGCATGTTCTCTCTTTGCCACTTGGACTTGTTCATACTATTATTTTTTTACCCTTGATCTTAAATTAATATTACTAAAAACGTAGCATTCACAATTACTAAAATTCTAGAAATTATAATTAATACTTAAATCTTATAAATATTTCTAAAGTAATGAGAGGGCTGTTACAGTCTTCCCCCTTAGAAAATTTTGTCCTCAAAATTTGAGAGTTTATCCGAGGAAAGAAGTATGGATTAATCATTTGAATAACACATTGATGGATTCATCAAAATCATTATCAATCTTGAAAACATTGATGTGAGTATTGAAAATAAAGACCAAGCTTTACTTCTTGTAAGTGCCTTGCCAATTTCATATGAGCACTTATGTTATATACTAGTCTATGACAATGATACCTTGTCTCTTGAGAAGGTTCATTCAGAACTTATTTCTAAGGAGTTGAAAGAAATTAGAAGGAAGTGATGAAGAAAACAATGAAGTATGTTGGAAAAATGAAATACAAGAATAAAATATCCAAACACAATTTAAAACAGAGAAGAATGACACTGATAAAACAAATGAAAGATGTTTTCAGTGTAACAAGGGGTATTCTAAAAGAAAGATTGTCCTTAGAGAAAATTCAAGAAAAATGATGGTGGAGAGGATGTTGAAAAGTGTCAATTGCTTTAGGAGGTTACCTAAATGCTTACGTGCTAAAGGCAACTACAAGATATTCTGATTGTGAGTGAATCTTGGACTCAGGATGTTTATTTCATATGACTTTAAAGAGATTTGATTCTTGGACTGATATAGAGAGGTCGTCATAATGAATAATTCAAAATACAAGGTTGTAGGAATTGGTTCCATGAATTTGAGGTTTGAAGATGGTACGAGGAGAGTACCAACAGGAATGGGATACATCCCTCAACTCAAGAGAAACTTAATATCCTTATGAATATTGGAGGAGTCTAATTGCTCGTACCAAGATGAACATGGTACATTGAGGATAATGAAATGTACCATAATGGTGAGGAAAGGTTACAAGAAAATGGTACTTATGTCCTAAATGGAATTATCATAATGGGAGATGAAGAACTGATTTATCCAATCAGAAAATACAAGTCTGTGGCATCAAAGGTTGGACACATGAGTCTCAAAGAGATGCAAGTTTTGAGTAAGCAAATAGTTCTAGGTGGAGACAGTATTAGAAAGATGTCATTTTGTGAACACTGTGTATATGGTAAATGCATAGGGTTAAATTCACAACTAGCAACATTGCACTAAAAGAATTCTAGACTATGACCATAATGATTTATGGGGACCAGCAAAGATAACTTCTCATGGAAGTATTAAGTATTTCTTTACTTTCAAGATGATAGCAGTAGGAAAGTTTGGATTAGTAAGGTTCCAGGCTACAGTCACCTTAAAGTTTTTAGATGTACTGCAGATTATCATGTATGGAAATGGGACCAAGAACAAAGAAATGGCATTTTGTTGTATATCTTGGTGGAGGGAAGGGTGCAGAATTTGGTGCATTGCAACAAAAGATGTATTATACGTAGAGGTGTCAATTTCACGAAGAAAATTCTACAAGTTACTAATACAGTGAAGACTGTATTTAGTTTCAAAATGTATTAGATAGTCTTGAGCTTGAGGTGGAGCCTGGTGGTGGAAATAAGCTCAGGTATGATCTAAACCAAACCCCTGGACATAATCAAATTACAAACCGATAGCAGTTGATTTAGATGATGGTAATCATGATAATACAGATAAGAAATGTTTTTTTACACATAAAAACTATTTACACAATTTTTTTTTACTAGTTAAGAAATGTTTTTTGGACTTGTTAAACAACTTTTTTTCATGCTCCTTAATAATATATGGATCTCATGTCAAACGTCTTTCTGATTGGTCAACAGAAAACTAAAAAGACAATATTAATTTAAGTGAAAAAATTGAAAATTACATTTTTCTTTTATTGAATTATTGTTGACCTCAAAATGTTAAAACGCCTCATTTAATGTTCTCTTTTTTTAATTTGTGGACTCTGTTAAAAAAAATTACTTGATAAGAAGAGAATTAGACGGAAGAGTGTATTATTAAAAAAAACTAAGAAAAGAACACCACTTCGCCATGAGGATAAATTTGTAAAATTATACATTTTTTCTTTTATTTATAATTTTTCTTAGTTTATGTAAAATAAACTAACGTGAGTAGTGACATTCAAATGGGATAAAAAGAAGTAATTAATGTGAGAGACTAAAGTTCTTCAAATAAATGTCAGAGACTACTTAAATAATAATTTAGAAAAGCTTTTTTTTTATAAAACATATCATTTTAATTCCTTATATTATGTGTATTACTGTCAACTCCTTATATTTAACTTTGTTTTTATTATGAAGTAATAATACTTTGATACGGATAATTTGATTGTTCTTTTCAATTTAGGTAAAATAAACAATAAAAAACTGTGGCATTTATTGTGGGGTGAATGAAATATTAAGAAAATAAAAGAGCCTTTTTTTTCGTATATAAGACAGGTGACTCTATTTGCATTTCAATTAAACAAGTTCCAATTAATTCTATTTTTTCATAGAAGCGAATTCTCCTATATGGCTCGTTTAGTGTCTTCGGTTTCCACCATCTTTGTCATGTTTCTACTTCTTGTTGTCATTGGTGGGTGTTTCTTGATGTTTAATTAATTATTACCTTCTTTTAGTTATCTCTATTGTAATTGTATTTGTTGACTTTAAAAGTAACTCTATGACAAATTATATTGTTTCATAATTTAGTATCAGTATATTAATGATTGACTATGTAGAATTTTATATAAATTCGAAATTCTTATATATATAATCTAATTATCAATATTTATTAATATTTTTTAAAAGTTTATTTTACATTTATTTAAAATTATTTAATGAAAAATTAAATAATTTTAAAATTTTATAAAAAATTATTATTATGTTAATATACTTGTGATGTGGATAGAGATGGGAGCAAATATGGTGGCAGAGGCAAGGAACTGTGAATCAAAAAGTTTCTCCTATAAAGGACTATGCGTGTTCGACCGCAACTGTGCTCTTGTTTGCAGAACTGAGGGTTTCGTTGAAGGACACTGCAAAGGCTTTGCTTTCGGTAGTAGTTGCATTTGCTAGGATTGCATTACTAATTCTCGATCCAGCCTTAACCCCTTTTATCTGCTATAATACATAAGAAAATTTGGGATGATATAATAATCTCAGTGAGTTCTAAAAAGAGAGGGGTAGTTCCAAAAATTCTTTCCCCTAGATGCAACATAAAACATGATACGAATATGAATTTCATGCTTAAACAATCTTTATCCTTTACTTTTCTTTCAAGTATGAAAAATTACATATTCGTCTTTTTCCTTAAAGTATGGAAACTATGCATGTCCTCTTTCTTTTCGTTAGAGTATGGAAAAGTTTTTCCAATTATGTTGTCGTGGGTCACCAAGATAATTGAGAACCTCTTGGTAAAGTTGGTCTGGCCTTGACCCTAACCAACGTCCCGATTATTCTTCCTTTACCCATTGTTTCATGCCTGAAACAATCCTCAATGTTTCACCATGATTTCTTGGACCATACATGTCATGGCATTATGTATGCAATGTATATGTAATGTCATGTATGCAATGCATATGTAGTATTATGTATGCAATGTATATTGCATCAACACGTCAAGTGCAATTAGCTATTAATTAGAACATACTAAAAAAAAGAAATAGAAGAAGGGATTAATTATAAGTTATACATCAAATGAAAGTATGAATAATAAGAAATACTTAATTAGAGGAAGCTACTAAATTAGAGGCAGTATGATAAGAGGAAGACTCTGACCAAAGGCAACACGGCTAAAGTAAGATTCGGTCCAGAGGTAATGTGACCATGGAAGACTTGGTGCAGAGGCAGCATGATAAGAGGAAGACTTAGATAAGAGGCAACATGACCTAAGAAAGACTCGGATCAGAGGTAGCATGATCATAGGCAGCATAATCAATGGAAGACTTGTATCAAAGGCAGCGTGACCAAAGAAAGACTCGAATAAGAGGAAACACGATCAGAGAAAGACTCCAGAGGCAGGCAGGATGAAAGAAAATCAGAGGCAAACTGATCAGAAGTAGAAAAATGCATCAAAGGCAAAATTGATCAGAAGCACAAAAACGCATCAGATGGTAAACTGGTTAGAAGCATAAAACACATCAGAGTTTAAACTGATTAGAAGTAGAAAAATGCATCAGAGGTGAAACTGATCAGAAGCAAAAAAATGCATCAGAGGGAAAATTGATCAGAAGCAAAAAACTCATTAGAGGGAAAACTGATCAAAAGCAGAAAAACCCATCAGAGGCAACACTGATCAGAAGCAGAAAAACACATCAGAGGGGATTTAGGGAAACACATTATTTCAGTAATTAGTTTATTTCATTTAAATTTCATCACATCGATCTCCATCACATCATAAACATCCACACGACCTTATGCAAATAAATTATTTTTGAAGAACTAATGCAGATTTTTAACATTTCCTAAATGCTAAACCTCACTATTTTTCTTCACTCACAGTTTTCTAAGAATCCCATCATTTCAATCCCAGAAATAATTCCAACACTAGAGGAAATTAGATTTTAGCCCATAAACTCACATGCAAAAGGTAAAATTTGTTCAAAGAAAATTACTAACAGTTTGCCGAGAAGAAATTCCTTTAATTCGAGTTGGGTTGTGGGAGTTGTTTGCTCTATCACTTTTCAGTTTCTTTTGTATTTTATGCTCTATTTCATATTTGGAGATTTCTCAATCTGCTCCTTATCTTCCTTCAGTGTTGTTTTGGCTAATTAATGGATCTTGAGAGGAGAAAATAGACATGCAAGGGGTCAAAGTGGAGGTAAAGGACTTCAAAGGACTGCTCCTTTTGAGGAAATTTGAAAAGAATGGGAAAATGGATGAATTGAGAAGACGATGAACAATAATTAGGTGTTGGTGTTTTCATAATGTTTTGAGAGAGAGAGAGAGAGATAAAGGAGGTATATTCCTTCTTTTCCACGTGGACTTGGTATGTTACTACTTTTCTATTTCTACTTTGAACATAAGTCAACTAATACTAAAAATAGTTTCTTAATGTTTAATGATTTTTCTAAAATTAACATCTTATCAACAATAGGATATGAATTATTTACAAGAAGAATTGATCAAGATTTATCACAAGAAGATATGAATTATTTACAACAAGAAGATTTTATCAAGATCTATCTACAAAAAGATTTTATCAAGATCTATCTACAAAAAGATATCAATTATTTCCAAGAAGATAAGATCAAGAATTGTTTACAAGAAGAAACATGTAACAGTTAGTCACGACCTTCTCGCCCCCCATTTCCACCAGTTAAAAATAGCGAGTTTTTGCCTTCCGTGGGAATCAAACCCGGTACCTGGGGGATAAGTACCACCGTCCATCCATTCCCACTACCATTTGACCAAGGGGCTAACTCATTACATGTTTCCTACTTATTATTTGCAAAGATATGATTCAATCGGTCCAACACTATGTTTCCGCCAAGATCAAAGCAAGCAATAAGAAGGAAGTTTCATCTAAATAATTTGCAAAAGCAATGTTAACAAAATACGAAGAGTATCTTAAGAATTTACATACTCAATCTTAACAAAATACGAACATAACATATTATCAAAAAGCATCTTATTCAAAATTAATTTTTAATAAGATCATTGTTAACCAAGCTATGAATAAATATACAATTTAGAATTATACAAGGACTAAATTGAAGCTTTAATTTTATCTATAAATAGATATTTAAGGCTGAAGAAAAAGATTATCGAAAAATCAAAAAAGAGTAGAAGAACTTAAGCTCAAAATTCCAAATTCATCTTGGAGTTCAAAGAGAGAAACAATTGTTCGAATGAGAAATATTTTCTAAGTGTTTTTCTTAGAGTGTGATAGTCATTGTTATAATCAACTTGTTAGAAGCAACTACTTAAGTTCCAAACCTCTGTATTCAAACCCGATAGTGGTGTTAGTGTGCCTTCAACACTTATCGTAAATATTTTATTATACTCTTAAAATTCTTTTCTACACTATATCTAATTAATAAATAATTTATTTATTATAATTTTAAATTATTTATAAATGATTTAAATTTAAAAACAATTAACATTTTAAATTAAATATGTTATTTATTTATTTTAATTTAAAATAATTAAAATAGATAAATATATAAAAATATATATATATCAAATTGATAAATTTTAAATTAATAAAAAATAACTTTTAAATTAGTACTTTTAAAATATTTTAAGCATTGATTGATAAAATTTATTTTTAATTAAAAATGTCATTTATGTTATTTTACATTTTTAAGTTAATTGAACTGCTAATTTTACCAAATAGTCACTTAGCTTAGCAGCTATGTGCCATAAGCTACTCTCTCCGTCCCAAAATTATATGTCATTCTAGTAAAATATGTTTATCCCAAATTATATGTCATTTTACAATACTAAAGAACCATACATATTTTTTTTTCTTCTATTATGCCCTTTAATATTTATTACTCTCTCTTTTCAATTCTTTTAATTTGTGTTTCCAATATCATCAATGGAGGATATTTTTGTAAAGTAACTTATAGTTTCTCTTTTCCATATAATGTTAACTACATTTCTTAATTTATGTGAAATTGTCAAAATGACAAATAATTTGAAACAGATAGAATATTAGTTAATTTTACCGAACAAAGTCTAACACATGATATTTCCTTTGAAGCATTGTCTCAAAGACATTATTAGAGGTTCAAATCAACATTTTTTTTACCTTTTAATGATAACAAAATTAATTTAAATAATGAAAAGTATATTGGACTTTGTTAATTTTGTCCAAAAAATATTAGTTTTAGGTCCTACTTGTGTGTGAAATTTGTTTTAAAACTTGAAAATTAATAGGAAAATTAGCTAAAATTCCTCAATAATCGATTCCATTTTCTCAAGGGGATTAAGTTGATAAAATGACTTTGTTACTCAACTGTGAGTTCTTTAACTACTTCAAAGAGTATTAAATCAAGTGGTGAGAAATGTTTATTAACTATAAATTAAGTAAAACATAAATGCATATAAAGTAAAGATAACTTTTTATGGATTTTTTCGTAAAAAAATATTCAATATTATGAATAAAAAAGAAAGTGATTTTTATGTTAAGGAAAAAATGAGTAGTTTAAACACCAAACATTAAATAACATGATTTTTTTTTTTTTTACAAAAACATAAGTGGTTTTTCTTTTAAGGAAAAAATAGTAGATTTTAGAAGTTTTTTTATAAA
>JBBPBQ010000002.1:17982584-18019408 GCA_037974755.1 Cicer yamashitae
TTGAAGTCAAAGATTGAGAAGTTACCATTTTTATAAAATAAATTGAAAAAGGAAGTATTTGTAAAAAAATAAACTACACAAAATATTTGTTAATGAATTTCTGTTATAGCGACAAATATAAAAAATTAAGGGACAAATATTTACTATTGATATATAAAAAATAAAGTGACATATATTTGTTATATTTTTTGTTTTTTTGATAAAGTTTCATCGTAACAATTTTTGTTATCGATAAACATTAAAAAAATGAGATGAATATTTATAAATGATAGAATAAAAGCATGAGAGAAATATTTGTCTCTTATAAATATATCAAAATAAATATTAAAAAAAACAACTAAAAATATATTTTTATGAAAAAATATGAGACATATTTTTGTCACTTATAAATATATCAAAATAAATATTAAAATAAATTATTTTTATTTAAAATTTGAACACATCAATTATAGAATATACTAAGTTACCAACCACGGTGTGATATTATAAGTTTCTTGCTAGTTTTTATTAAAAAAAGGAACGTGAAGGTGACAAAAAGTGGAAATAAAATATACCGAATAGACCCGGCCGCTACTGATTCTCTTCCTGTTCCATTTCTCATTCTCACTTTCACGTTGTCACTCCAAAGCATTTTTCTTGTTAGGTTTCAAAAATTACGTAACAATGTCGAACGATATTCAATTCTTCATTCTCAACACCGGAGCCAAGATCCCTTCCGTCGGCTTAGGAACTTGGCAATCCGATCCTGGTCTCGTCGGTCAAGCTGTCGCTGCCGCCATCAAGGTTTCCCCACTTCCATCTTCATTTTTTGTATTCGCATTTCCATTTCTCTAAATTCATACATCGACTCTCATTTTTGAAATCCCATAGTATTCAATATTAATGATATGATGATATTTAATCGATCAATTTAATACTCACTTACAGGCTGGTTACCGTCACATTGATTGTGCTCAAATTTATGGCAATGAGAAGGAGGTAATTCTTTTTCATTCAATTCTCACTATCGCTTATTTCTTTAGTCATGTGTGAAGGAAATTATTCATTCATTGATTGCTTTTCGTGCAATCCAGATTGGCTCTGTGTTGAAGAAGCTGTTTGATGAGGGCGTAGTGAAGCGTGAAGATTTGTGGATTACCTCTAAACTCTGGTTTGTTTATATATTGATATTGATTAATATAATATTATAGATTAATAGTTTTTTTCGACATATGAAACAAACACAGACACTTGAACACGACACTGATACTAACACTGGTAATAATTTGAAAAAATGAATTAATAGGACGTTGTTGTTGTTGTGTCAAACATCGATGTATGTCACATATTGGGACACGTCTTCAATCATGAGTGACTTATTTACTTTTCCTTGCAATTCACGCTTTATTATTAATGGTAGCATCATAACATAATGCTGGTAGATTTATGAATTTGTTAGTTTTCATTTTTTTAAACCTAAGGATTTAAGATGACGTGCAGGAATACTGATCATGCTCCAGAAGATGTACCGCTTGCATTGGACAGGACTTTGGCAGACTTACAGCTTGATTATGTTGATTTGTATCTTGTATGTAATATTAATATCACTCAATCTTCAGTTCAGAGATCTTCAACTGCTTGCTTGGTGTTGAAAGTTTATGCATAATTATGATTTTACTACCCCTCAATTTTCTGATGACTAAGTTTTGTTTCAAAATTTGAAGTAAAAATGCGAAATGTGAATTATGAATTTTCATGGAACAGCCTTTCCATATGGCCTTTAAATTAGGTAGTTAAGCACTGCATTCTTTTATTGTAGGAAAAACACTGTTGTACATGGCCTTTTAATGAACTGCATGACTGTTTGGGAAATGCTATGGGTTTAACTTTTTCAATTCTATACTTTTCTTACAGAGCAATATGGTAGTAGTTGTTATTTCATCGTGTTTTTTAGTCTAGGGAATTTAATTTGCACTTCCTGCATATGTTGCTGCATTGCTCAGGGGCTTTTATTTTATTCATTTGTATTTTATGTTTTCCTTCTGATGTATGTAGGATTTATCTGACCTAATTTCAATTTTTGGTGTTTTAATAGTTTATTTAGGACACATACTCAATTGTTAACTTAACTGATGATTCTTCCTTTTCAGATCCACTGGCCTGCACCGATGAAGAAAGGATCAACCGGCTTCAAGGTTGAAAATCTTGTGCAGCCTAACATAGCCAGTACATGGAGGGCAATGGAAGCACTCTATGACTCTGGCAAGGCACGAGCTATAGGTGTTAGCAATTTCTCCTCCAAGAAGCTGGGGGATTTGCTTGAGGTTGCTCGTGTTCCTCCTGCTGTCAATCAAGTCGAATGTCATCCTTCTTGGAGGCAGGATAAGTTGAGGGGTTTCTGCAACTCCAAAGGTGTTCACCTCTCTGTAAGTTCCCAAATCTTGAATGTTCATTATTTTGTTTCTGCACATTACATTGGCTATTTTCATGAAGCCTTTCTGCTTGTTGAAACGCGAAATTAACCATTTTTTTTGCGTGATTTTCTCTAATTTAAATTGTGACTTTTTAATGTTAAGGGATATTCACCTTTGGGTTCCCCTGGAACAACTGGATTTAAAAGTGATGTCCTTAAACATCCAGTTCTAAATATGATTGCTGAGAAACTAGGCAAGACTCCTGCACAGGTAGCTCTTCGCTGGGGATTGCAAAAGGGTCATAGTGTGCTTCCCAAGAGTACACATGAAACAAGAGTAAAAGAAAATTTTGATGTTTTTGGCTGGTCTATACCTGAAGACTTATTTGCCAAATTTTCTGAGATTGAAGAGGTAAGTATTTGATGGTTGCCTCACTCTCTCTAGTTTTAAGAATATAATATATTAATTAACTATATTTGTAATGTTCTCTTTTTTTATAGGATATTTATATAGATTTCAAAATATGCATAGTTAGTATAAATTAATTTTATACCAACATCTAATAAAAATTCACTATTTTTTCATATCACCTCATTTTTTTACTGCATTTTAAAATGAATGATATGACTTGGAAAAATGAAGGTTTTCCAATGAATATCAGTGTAAAAACTAATTATATATGTTGTACATGTTCATTAAACTCTTCATTTTGTGCTCTACTTGAGAAGCAGTATAGCTAACATTATTGCGAGTCGTCTCTTTTCAATAATCAATTACATATAAGAATAAGACTTGATTTTGGATTCTTAATTTCGGATTAATCTTGTCTTGCTAACCCAAAACCTATTTCTCCTCTTATGTTTTGGGGATGGAGAGTTGGGATTCATTGAGTAGAAACTTGTTAAGCCTGTTGCTCGTTATTTGATATATGAGAAGCTATGGGGTTGATTGCTGAAGGTCTTGTTTACTTTCATGGAAACATTTATTGTCCAGTTTTATCTTATGAATGCGGCTTTTATTGTTGCAGGCAAGATTACTCCGGGGTACCTCATTTGTTCATGAAACTTATGGTGGCTACAGATCTGTTGAAGAACTTTGGGATGGTGAAATCTAAGTAATCTTCTCAGTAGCCGATTTGGTCAGTGGATGTGTGTTGGTAGATTGTCGACTTCATGAAATTTTATTATTTAAATGCTTGGTTTTAGACTTTTTTTTCCATATGTTATTACCCAATTTGAGATAGATTAATTGGGCCTTTAAGTTGGGAGTATTTCGAACTGTCGAAATTTTAGAGAATTTTACATAATTGGAGTTTTTTTTTCCTTCTATTTTCTTTGCAATGAGATACCAAAGGTTCTATTATTTCTCGGCGGAGTGGTTAGGTTGAGTTAGTTTTGGGCGAATTCATTACTCATCAAAGTTTGTTAGTGTTTAGAAGACTCAAAATCCATAAAATAATGAACGGATTGGTTTTGATTCGGGTCGGATTCTAAAACAAAATATTTTTAAAACTCCAACAAAATATATAAAATTGCATCACTTGAATTAATTTAACAGACTAAATTTCCTAATTTAAAATTGCTTTACTTGAATTAAACTCAAATACTTCTAGATTCAAAAAGATAAAAAAATCTTAATCTACTTAATTTAAAAACTTACAATTTTCTTTGTAACATTTTGGGTTCATGAGTTTGAAATCACAAACTTGTTACTTGAATCAAACCCCTTTGAGTTTGGTCAAATTGGTTGGAGGATGATCCAAACTATAAAAACAATACAAACCAGACATTTAAGTTAAATTAGGTCATTAGGTTGATTAGTCCAACTTGTACCCATGAAATCTTTTACCTACGTTTGCTATTGTAAACTTTAGTCATTTATAGTGTAGACTTCTTCTCTATCTATGTTTTCTAAAAAATCCTCAATTTTGTCCAAATTGATTAATTTGAAGGTGTTTTATACATTTGAATTGACTAATAGAAGAGGGTTTGACAAAAATCTTGGAAAGAAAAAAGACCAAGATAAAATAAAGATTTAATGTTTCAATTGTGAAAAATATGAATATTATGTTGATGAGTGTTGGCATGGAAAGGGAAAAAAGAAACAAAATAATGATGAGGAGGAGGAAAATATGGCACATGATGATTCAAACTCGGACTCAATGTTACTAATGGTGACAACAATTGAACAAGCTTTGTGTTTTGATGTGTGGTACTTAGATACCGGGGGCTCAAACCATATGACAGGCCACAAAGGATGGCTTGTTGATTTTGATTCAAGTAGAAAGACAAAGGTGAGACTGGCAGATAGTAGAAACCTTGAAGTAGAAGGTTTGAGAAATATACTCATATAAAGGAAGGACGGTAAAAATGTAGTGATTAGGAATGTCATGTTTGTGCCACATAAGAAATGTAACCTAACGAATGTATGAAAATTGATTTATTGATTTAAAAATATTTCTTTGTTGTTGGAGAATCATGAGATAGATTTTAAAACTCTTTAAAAATCATTCTCAAGAACAGAACAAACCCCTAGCCAAAGATCCTGTAAGCACAAAATTTCACAAGAAGGGTTCGAGTGTTTACCTCTTGAAGTGTCTAAGAGACAAATCACCAACACCAAAAATGTAGTCTCTATTTAGTTCACGTGAACGGTTGTCTTGAAATGCGTCGGTGCTAGTTGACGACTACAGTAAAATTACTATAGGGTTAGACTAAGAGGAGGCACAATATTATATATATATATATATATATATACATATATATATATATATATATATATATATATTGCTCATTTCTACCTTACTATAGTGGCACTTGTACGCTACAAGTCCAATTCATTTTATTTAATTAAACTTTTACTTTTCGATTTAACCGTTCTATCGTGTGATCTCTTAGGCTCCCACTTAATTGAAAATAATATTAAATATTATAAACAATGAGTGACATCTAGTAATGCATCATTGCTATCCAATTAATAAAAAATCGGTGATACAATTTTAACCTTACCGCGACCACTATTTACTGCACAAAAATTGTCTTTTTATCCAAATGTTTTAATTGAGCACTATGCATAAAAAGTGTTATCCTCATTAGGTCCAATAATTTATTTCTCGATTCCCGAATATACGTGCAATCACTAATGAACTCAATATCTTATATTGGTCCATTTCGACATGGCCACACATATTTCACATATCACTCTATCAAGAGGTCCAACACACAACTCCTATTATGCAGAATGGATGAATCTTAACTACATCCTTCGTATCCCTCTACATGGTTTATTATAGACCCAATAACCATCGTTATGACTGTCATATTATAGATAATGTTTGATAACCTTAAAGTATACAACTCTCCAAGTAGGGATCACAGTGACTTCAAGTTGAAAGACTACTCACTATGGTCACATGAGAATCATTAATGACATTTGCATAACTATTATGTAGCATTCTCATAGCGGACACAATATAGTACAAATATTACACCTAATATATATACCTATATGAAGACTTAATATCTCATATCTATGATATGTGATATGTGATCATCAGTCTACTCACATAATAGTCTATATGCATTATTGTTGTCTCATTTAATAGTAAAACTTGACTACATTTATATTATGAATAGTGTCATTATGCTCAAATGAGTCTCACAATTAAGTCACACTTAATGTTCTATTAAATAGACGAACCATTCTAAAGAGTTTATTATGCTTTAAATAAATCCACATAATAAATAAAATGTCTCATATTATTATATAAATAATAGTAAATGTCATGATACAAAAAATAATCAAGGAAAAATTGTTGGCCTTTAGAACTAATTTTAACATTTGTGACCATGGAAAATGATGCATTGCATTTGTTTGATGTTGAACAAAAGCTAGTTATGAAGTCTTCATTGGCAAAGAAGTGAACCTTTAAGACTTGTATCAAGACTGCACAAGCACAATGTCTGAAGGCAACAACTCATGATCAAGAAACTTGGTTGTGGCACATGAGGTATGAACACCTTAACTTTAGAAGCTTAAGTCAATTAAAACTAGAAATTTTGTTTTGGGAATTCCTATTATAAATCCTCTTGAAAAGACATGTATAGTGTGTCTTAGAGGCAAGCAATCAAGGTTTGCCTTCATACTCACCTATCAATTAGAGCATGAGAGATCTTGGGAGTAGTACACTATGATGTGTGTGACCCATTTGAGGTTCCTTCACTAGGAGGCAATACATATTTTAACTATTTTGTGGATAAATTTCTAGAATGTTATGGTTGTTTCTTATTAAGGCAAAATATGAGGTGTTGAATGTATTCAAAAAGTTTAAAGCTATTGCTGAAAAACAAAATGGAAAGATGATAAAAGTGTTGAGAATAGATGGATGTGGTGAATAACCTTCCAAGGAGTTTGAAGTTTTCTACGAAAACAATAGCATTGTGCGCGATTCAATTGTTCCTTATACCCCCGCAACATAATGGCCTTGCATAAAGGAGGAACAGGACAATGCTTGACATGGTCCAAAGTATGTTGAAATAGAAGAATTTGTCACATAAGTTTTGAGGTGAAGCAGTAACTACAACTTCATATATCTTAAATAGGTGTTCAACCATGAAGTTGAAAGAAAAGATTCATGAAGAAATATGGACCGAAAGGAAACAAAAGATTGGCCATTTTAATTGTGTTTGGCTCATTGTGTTTTAAACATTTACCAAATGCTAAGAGAAAGACGCTACAAGATAAAAGTGAAGTGATGATATTTGCTGGTCACAATTCCATTGGCTATATAGAATCTACAATCCTTTGAATCAGAAACTTTTGCTTAGTAGGGATGTAATTGTAAGAAAATCAAAAGCACAAGATTGTAAAAATGGTAACCAAACTAGATTATTGCTACCATTACCATTTAAAGATGAAGAAGTTCCAGAATTTGGTGTAGCTGCTCATGATGTTGTCAATAATGAGCAATATGATAATTCAGATGGTGATGCTAAACATCAAAATTTTGGGGAGGTTCTTAGGCCATAGAAAGCAAGACAGAGATGCCAAGGAGATTAGCAGACTCTGAAGTCATTTTTGATAATGTAGTGAATGAGTAGGGACAATTGATTTACTTTGCATTAATGATTGATGCAAAACCCATTGATCATAATGTAGCTTTCAAAAGAACAAGTATGGAAACAAGCTATGCAATAAGAGCTTGATTCCATAGAAAAAAATTAGACTATAAAGTTGACAAAATTGCCACCAAACAAGAAACATGGATGTTCTAGTGAAAGCTTAAGCCCAATGGCTCAATTTTCAAAAATAAGACAAGACTATTGGCTAGAGGCTTACTACAAAAGGTTTGTATAGGCTATTATGAGGTGTTTGCACCTGTAGCTAGACATGAAGCAATTAGATCGATCATTGCTCTAGCATGTAGTAGAAGGTAGTCCTATTTCATTTGAATGTAAAGTCAGCCTTTCTCAATGGATCTTCATAAGAAGAGGTTTATGTTACACAACCTCGAAGTTTTATCATCAAAGAAAGAGAAAACATGGTGTACAAACTATATAAGACTTTGTTTGACCTGAAGTAGACTCCACAATAAGTGTATTGTTGAATATGGTGTATATGTGAGGAACAAAGAAAATGAAATTTCTGTGATAATCTGTTAGTATATAGATGACCTGTTGATTACTTGAAGCTGCAATGATGAATTACAAGATTTCAAAGTCAAAATGATGAAGAAATTCAAAATGACTGATTTCAGAAAGCTTGCATACTTTTTTTGCATGGAGTTTGTAAGAAAAACGACATGAATTATACTGCCCAAGTCCAAGTATGCTTCAAAAATAATTAGAAGATTCAATATGGAAGATTGTAATACTTCCTCAACTCCAATTGAGCCAAATTTGAAGTTAGAATTAGAAAATGAAGAAGCAGATGTAAATCCTACATTGTTTAAGCAATTAGTTGAATCACTCATATATTTATGCAACATCAAACCTAATATTGACTATGTAGTGGGTGTGGTAAGAATATTTATGAACAAACCAAAAGTAACTCATTTTCTAGTTGCCAAAAGAGTTGTGAGTGAGATACACTGAAGGAATAATGAGGAGTGGAATTTTGTTTCCAACCACAACATAATTGAAGGTTAGAGGTTTGTTAGGTTATGTTGACTAAAATGGTGTGGTGATATAATAGATAGAAGGAGTACCACAGGCTATGTGTTCAAGTTTCAAGGAGCTCCAATTTCAAGGAGTTCACAGAAACTACCAGTGGTTGCGTTATCTTCTTGTGAAACTAACTATGTGGCATGATCATTTGCAGCTTGCGAAACAACTTGGTTAAAATTAGTTTTGAAAGAAATATTGGTTAAAATGGAGGAACCAATAAAAATGCATATTAACAACAAATCAACTGTCAACCTTGTGAAAAGTCATGTCTGTCATAGAAAAAGTAAACACAAAGATTAGATGTGATGTAATGTCTAACAGAGAAACAAGTTGAAGATATTGAAGAGGGAGAAGTTTGAAGAATTGAGAAGATGTTTGGGAGTGGTAGTTGTTGAGATTTTGAATTAAGGGAAGATGTTGTAGTTAATTCAAAATAAATAAATGTAGCTAAAAGTTAATTAGCTATAGTTAGTTAAACAAAAATAGAAAGTTAGTTAATTTGTATTAGCTACCTTGTAATGTGCAATGATTTATATAAGTTCGTTCATATTCGATAAACAATTTGATTTTTTTTAATATGATGAGTTTTTTCTTTGCATTACTTCAATAGAAAAATAAGGTGTTAGCATAGTATTCATGTGAACAAAACAATTGTCACTTAGTTATAAACAATTGCCACAAAAAATGCATTTCTAATGATTTTGAATCCGCACCAAATGAAACAGATTTCAGTGGATATCCGCGGGTGCATATTTTGTTGTCATCTCTAATTAAGTGTAAGGCTTTTGACATAGGATTCACCTATTAAAATGGAGCACGAATCGAGATGTTTACATAGTATTCATGAGGTTAACGACAATTTAACTACAGAAAATAAGGTGTTTCTATCTTGTTCACCTACGATAATATTGTCTTCATTGTTTCCTATTTGATCAGGTGAAAAGAGTTTGCTATGGGGCCCGCATATTAGAAATGGGCATTACACAATGTGTTTACATAGTTTTTATGCGTCAACAATTTAATCACAAAAAGAAATATGTTTATATCTTTTTACCTAAAGTGGCACTCTTTTCAACTTGCTTCTTGATTAAATGAAAGACTTTTCACATAGAATTCACCCATTAAAAAAGAACACAAATTGATGAATTTACATAGTATTCATGTGGCTAACGACAATTTAACTACAGAAAACAATGTGTTTCTATCTTTTTCACCTAAAGTGATATGAACCTACCCGATCAAGCGAAAAGACTTTTGGTATGGGGTCCACTTATTAAAAAGGGGTATGAAACAATAGTTTACATAGTTTTCATGCGCCAACAATAGTTTAGCCACACAGAAAAATATGTTTCTATCTTTTTCATCTAAAGTGACATACTCTTTTCAATTTATTTCTCGATCAAATAAAAGACTTTTGACATATGATCCATTTATTAAAAGAGAACACAAATCGAGGTATTTACATAGTATTCAGTGGCTAACGATAATTTGGTTACAGAAAACAAGAAGTTTCTATCTTTTTCACCTAAACTAATATTTTCTTCATAGTTTCCTATCCAAACAAGCGAATAGATGTTTGGTGTGGGGCCCAGATATTAAAAACGAGCATAAAAAATATGTTAACACAATCTTCAGGCATCAACGATATTTTAGCCACACAAAAAATATGTTCCTATCTTTTTTACGTAAAGTGACTCACTTTTTTCAGTTTGCTTCTCAATCGAATGAAAGTTTAACATATGATCCACCTATTTAAAGGGAGCATGTATCGAGGTGCTAAAGCTAAAAAAATATTTGACATAGGGCAAGATATTGTATTCTTTCTTCAATTCATACAAGACTCAATGTTTGTTTGATTAGTTGCAAAAGCCACTTTTTGCAAAATCTAATTCCACCATAAAATTAAACATGCACTCAAAATTTATATCTTACTAATAAAAATTAAGTTTCTCCTCACTTAAACCAACACATCTTTTATGTGGGAAATAATAAATAAATATTATACTAACAATGAAAAAAAAATCAAAGGCAACCCAATGTTTTTGGTTATATAAGGACAAAAATCAAGTCAAATAAAAAAATTCTTTTTAATACAAAAGTATATAAATATATAATAAGTAAAATAAATTAAATATATATAAAAAATTATATAAAACTAAAATAACTTATTTAAAGTTAAATGTTTTGAATTTAGTCTTCAAATAAAAAAAAAAAAATTTTATAAAAGATAGAAAATAACTTTTTAAGACAAAAAAATCTACTAAATAAAAAAATAGTTTGAAAAATTAATTTGACGTGTCTAAATACATTTTTCACTCATAAAAGTCAACCCAAACCTGCACAAAAATTCATTTTAAATTAGGGTCATAAATATCACCCTTATTATTAATTAATTTATGTAAGGAAGAGTAAATGTGATGTCTGGCTACATAAACAAACTTTTGTAATTTTCTAAAAAGAAACAAATGATAAAATAAAAAAACAAACTATAGTAATCTTATAAACTCTTAATACATCAGCACCTGTAACTTCGATTCTAAATACCCTGAATCACTTTTCCTGCCACTTTCTAACTCTAAATTCTCTCCAGTTTCATGACCTCACTCCCAATGACACTCTTTCTCTATTCTCATTTGAGCAAAAAAAAAATATATATCACTGAAACTAACTAAAACATAAAATTCCCTTTCCCTTTTGAAAACTTCATTGTAATAATAACAACAACAAGAACAAGAACATCAATAATGGATCCTCTATTAAACCTTGGAACTCCTTCTCCTCCTGTTCCTGTTCCTGCAGTTCCTACAATTTCACCCAATCTAACCTTCACTCCACAAATCCCTAACATTTTACCCCCAAATTCCACTCAAATTTCACCACCCACAGCTTTACTCATTCCAAAGCCTGAACCTTTGGACGATTTCTTATCTTCCCAAGATTCCCAACAACAACCCCATTTCTCTCCCGGTTCCGAAGATGATGATCAATCTGATCTCTACACCGAATTCTACCGCGTTTCCCAGCTTTTCAATGCTACTTTCGGTAAACCCCTTTACCCTTACTTCGGAATCAATTATTCCAACAGTAATGCTGCTTCATTGGAGAATATGGTCAACGTTCCCAATCCTGACCTAAATCTGAACCCTAATCCAACTGTGGATTCTCATGATAATCAAGATTCTCGTGATTCTCGGGAATTTGATAACAATGATCGTGCTATTGTTCCTGTTCCTGCGAAACAGGAATCGACTTCGGCTGTTGCTGTGGTTAGGAAGAGGGCTAATCAGGTGAAGGAGCTTGTTAGGGTTTCAGACCTGAGTATGAAGGATCAGATACATTTTCGTGAGGTTTTGAGGAGGACAAGGATGATTTATGATTCCCTTCGTGTGTTGGCGAGCGTTGAGGAGGAGAGGAGAATAGCTGAGGAGAGGAGAGTGGCTGAGGAGAAGAGAGTGGCTGCTGAAGTTGCGGCTATGGAGGAGGAGAGAAGATTGGCTGCTGAAGTTGCAGCTATGGAGGAAGAGATGAGGACGGTTGAGAGTGCTTCTGCCGGTGCAGCACCGATGGAGGTGGAAACGCCGAATGGAAGGCGGAAGCGGAATCGTATTCGTGGTGATATGAGGGCGGCAGCGTTGATGAGGACTCGTGAGTTGTGGTTGTATCGTGATAAAAGGATAGTTGGATCGATTCCTGGAGTTCATGTTGGTGATTTGTTTCTTTTTAGGATGGAATTGTGTGTAATTGGTTTGCATATGCAGATCCAGGCTGGCATTGATTATCTTCCTAAAAGTAGGTGTTCTAATGGCGAACCTATTGCTACTAGTGTGATTGTTTCGGGTGGTTATGAGGATGATATGGAGTTGGATGATGGTGATGTTATAATCTACACTGGTCATGGAGGACAGGAGAAGAATTCCTCGAGGCAAATTTGTGATCAGAAATTGGTGGGTGGAAACCTTGCTTTGGAAAGGAGTATGCATTATGGGATCGAGGTGAGGGTTATTCGAGGGATGAGGTATGAAGGTAGTGCTTCTGGTTCTGGTAAGGTTTATGTTTATGATGGATTGTATAGGATCGTTGATTGTTGGTTTGATGTAGGAAAGTCTGGTTTTGGAGTTTATAAGTATAAGCTTTTGAGAATTGAAGGGCAGGCAAAGATGGGTAGTGCTGTTCTTAAAGAAGCCAGGGAGATAAAGAAAAGTGGGTTGGATCCTAAGCCTTTGAATTGTGTTTCTGTTGATATTTCCAATAATAGGGAGAATGTTGCTGTTAGGCTTTTCAATGACATAGATGACAATCAGGATCCTCTTTTTTTTGAGTATCTTCCGAAAACTACTTTTCCGCAGTTTGTGTTTCATCAGAGTGGGAAAGCTACTGGCTGTGACTGTGTGGATAATTGTGCTGATGGCTGCTTTTGCTCTATGAAGAATGGAGGAGAGTTTCCTTATAACATACAAGGGTTGCTCGTGAGAGGGAAGCCTTTGATTTTCGAATGTGGACCTTTTTGCTCCTGTCCCCCAAGTTGTCGGAATCGTGTTGCCCAAAAGGGTCTCAAATATAGGTTGGAAGTGTTTAGGTCTGCGCAGACGGGTTGGGGAGTTAGGTCCTTGGACCTTATTCAAGCCGGAGCCTTTATCTGCGAGTATACAGGGGTTGTTTTGACTAGGGAGCAAGCACAAATTTTAACAATGAATGGTGACTCATTGATATATCCTAATCGTTTTTCAGATAGATGGGCAGAATGGGGGGATTTATCTCAGATATACCCTGAGTATGTGCGTCCATCGTATCCATCAATTCCTCCTTTAGATTTTTCTATGGATGTGTCGACAATGAGAAATGTTGCTTGCTACATGAGTCATAGTTCAAGCCCAAATGTGTTCGTTCAGTTCGTTCTGTATGATCACAACAATTTGATGTTCCCCCATGTTATGCTATATGCCATGGAGAACATCCCCCCGATGAGAGAATTGAGCATTGACTATGGAGTAGTGGATGACTGGACAGGAAAGCTCTTGATATGTAACTAAATAGTTTTGAAAGGTTTGTGCGAAGCCGAGTTTTTGGCATGAATAGCTGAGGTAAATTCTAATTCTATCAATTATCTTTTGTTCTTTTCATTATTATCTATTAACTATGTGTTCTTATTTTGGTAGTTTGCGCTGTCTCTAATATGAACTTTATTATAACTGATGAATTACAGGAATAGAAGTATTGTGATACTTCAAACCTCCAGGTGTACTTTGAATTATTGAAAAATTATTATAGTGAGGTTGATGTTTGACTTATTTCTGATTGTTCTCTGTTTGGAAAAAAGATTAAAATCACAGTTGCTCTCATATATGAGCCTTTTATGTAGTTTGTGCTCGGTGTAGGTAGATCAATCATTTACATTCATCTCTCTTTATTAACTGTTGCTATTTCTCTGACATGAGTTTTTACAAGTCACAACTTTTCTCACATAACCAAGGTTCACTCACTGAATTTACTCTTTTAAGTTTGTTACTTTAGCTAATGATTCGTTTTATTGCAAAGAGTGGGACACGATTGTAAATGTGGGAAACACAATTTGTGAACCACCATTCATATTAGAGATCATTTTATTATTTTAATGATAATAGTTACTTGACTTCTATGGGTCAAGGGCATAAATTTACTAGGTGCTCTGTTTGTATAGCTGAAGGTGTGGTATACTGATGTATTATTTGTTTTATTATAGGTTGTTTCCGTTTCCTCGTGTTGTTATTAACTCGCTTCTTGATGTTTTAACTAATAACTACGTTTAATGCTTTGTAGCATTGACACTTCTGATCGAGGCGTGTCCCCGGTGTTCGACACGTGTCAGTACTCGACATCGACACGATACCGACACACTGATTACATTCAATTAATTCATTTTCTCAAATTATTATCGGTGTCGTGTCCGGTGTCCGTGTTAGTATTCGTACTTCATAGGTTTAATGTCTAAAGTGATGAGTTTGAAATGGACTTTTGCTTTATGATAGGCTTAGTAATATAAGCCTAACTATTTTGTTTTGGCTTTCATTTGCAGGCTTGCCATGATTTTGAGAACTATGCAAGTGCTTGCTAAGTGAACTCTTATGTCAGGGTATCCCAAATCACTTAATAGCTATTATATCATTTCATCATTTTGTCTAACTAATGTTGGCTAGAAGAGTACATGCATTTTGCCGTGCAGTGATGAAGATCAGGAATTGGAGTTCCATCATCATGTATGCTTAATCTTTGAACAGTTCTGCGATTATTCGCTACTTTGCTGATTTAAATTTGTTTGTCCATTCCTGCTCTTGAGATAAGCATTTACAAGTCTTAGCTCCATCTTCTGTAAGCATATAGCTTTGCTGTTATTAACTTTTGTCATTGTATATAATGTAAGTTCAAAGCTTGTACAGGAATTATATCAGTGGTTGGCAATGATGGATATAATGCAGCATTGTAGCTGGTTTAGAAAGCAAATGAGTTTAGTGTTTTGTTTTGGCTATTGAATTTGTTTTAGTTGTCTAGTTGTTATACTTGCCAGTTGGTTTGATACACTTCAGCTTGGAGTGGGTTTAGACTGTTGGATTGGATTATACAGCCTAGGCATCTTATGGTCCATGTATGATGAAAGCCAAACTTCATTCTTTTTCCTTTTCTATAGTACTCATTACAATCTGATATGCCGATTGCCGATACGCTCTGATACTCCGATTCTCTATAGATTCTCCTCTTTTTCATGACTCTTCAAAATTGGGCTAGTTCATTTATGTTGATTAGTACATATACCTGTGCGATTCGCGGTTCACTTGTGTTTCGATAAAAAAAATTATGGTTAAAACATAAAAATTTGACAATGAAAAATATATCTTTCTACCTAAAAGGAAGAAAGATTGAAAGAAAAATTCAAACCAACTTTGATAGTTAAAGTTTCTTTTAGAGATGTTCATTAGCCTTGGTAGGAAACTAGGAATGACTTTCCATGTGAGCACCTTTTAAATATGCTCATCAGCCTTGGCAAGATTCTTTTTGCCTAGAAAGATATGGGCTATTTTTAAGCATAATCATTTTGTATGCTCTGATATTTCCATTTCAATCAGCACTGCAAGCATCAAAATATTTGCCATTGTCTAAAAATTGGGGTGTTGCCCATGTTCTCCAAATCGTATAAAGCACCATTTTAACATTCAAATATAGACTATGTAACTGTGTTTCTGTTATTTATTTATTTCAAAGACAATAATAATCAGTTTAAACAATTTCAATTGACAGTTATTATAACATATGACAAAATTAATTAATTTTTGTAAGGCCCTTCTTGTGCTATTATTTCCTTAATGTGGTGAATAAATAATTAAGGTATGGTGTATTTAACACCAATCTTAGATATTAAACATATGGTATTTTTTGCATTTAAAATATATTTTTAAATAAACTATACCTTGAGGAAGTATAACCAGGTGTCAACGTTATTCTATGACACGACTTTTCAGACAATACTTGTGATTTGTAAGTAATATTTGTATGGTTACAACTACAAATCTAAATCATTTAAGTACACACAAATGGAAAGAGAAAAATGAATATATTTTCCTGTTAGTATTATTATTATTGTTGGGTGTGTTTGTTTGAGCTTAAATAAAAATAATTTTTAATTTAGAAAATTTAGAGATTATTTTGTAGAGATTTGTTTAAAAATGATTTTTTTATTTCTGTTTGTTTACTATCATAAATATGATTTTTTTTAAATGATTTTTAATCTGTTTGTATACAATTTTATAAAAATAATTTTTTAAACTATAAAATTTCACATATCATAATCTCATGTAAAAGAGGGGTAATTACATCATTTTCTCTTCGAGTTAAATTATGTGTTTTTAAAATTTGTGGCATCTTCTCTCTTATCTATCGTAGAAGCGAATTCGAGAAGCTACTATTTTTAGTTTTTCATTTATAGTCAAAAAAAAGATTTTTTTAATAAAATGATTTTTAAAAAATTTGAAACAAACGCCGTTATTGAAAAATATTAAATTAAATAATGTGGATTTTTGTGTGTTTAAATTATTTGGATATGTGGTTGTGACCACCTAAAAATTACATGTGATTTGCATATATATATTAAGAAAATAGTTTCAAAATTTTCAAAAATAACATGCTTCTAATGAGATTATTAAATGCTTTTCATATGCGGTTAAGAGCATATTAAATTGGTCATTTTCTAAGAAATCCAATTTGGGTTTCATTCACTACTATTACGTGGTTTCTTCAATGCTGTGTCATATTTATAGAACTGATACACATTTTTCTTCAATGTAAAAAATTATGCAACTCTTTAAGGAACCCACACTTTGATGTATTGTTTGATGGTGGTTGAGAAAATAAAACCATTTTGTAATTTCATCACTTCATTTATTTTTCATTCCAAGATAAACATGTATTTAATGATATTACAAAATGTATGACAAATTTACAAATGTACTCTCAAATATGAATTTGTGGTACTCAAAGGGTGCCTAAAGTGAGTAGGTTTATTCTAATTTCGATGGCAAAGAAATGTTAAGTTAAGAAGGTCATTTATTTTGTAATTAACATTTTTCATCATGACAAAAGTCATATCATAAGATAACTGAATATAAGAGAAAAACAGTAACAACACCGATGTTCCATGTTTGGAAAAAAAACCATAGATAAAAAATTTACAACAATGAAAATATGAATTTTATATCTCATATTCATAATATGTAAATACAAGATAAGGCGGCCTAATAAGGACCAATACCATGGTATGATCCTTCATTGCGCATTTCTTTTAAGAAATAGAGAGGATCTCAACCCCATTATTATAGCATCCGCATGCTATTCTGATCAAAGAAATTTTGTAGCGGTAAATGACAATCATATAGTCTCTTAAGATGCAATTGCAAAGTTAGAACCTGACATGATGCTGAGCATCAAGTTAGTTGAAGTGAGACACGTTTGTTGTACTAATTAGCTTCTCAAAAAATGCTTCAAACTCAACTAACTAACGCCGATCTGTATTATTCTTCCCAGCAACTACAAATCAAGAAATTGTCCACAATGGATAGTTATGTTTTATGTTTTTAATTTGAAGTGAAGTGGTTTCAGAAAGAATGATTTTTCTCATGTGTCACTGAAACATATAAAAATTTTGACATACAGAGTCACTTTTTTTTTCTATAAAACAAGTAGAAAATAATACTTATCACTCTCTAACATCCATTTAGTTACTACAAACATAACAGTTGTAGTCCCTGAAATTGTAGAGGTCGTAAGATAGAGACCCAAGTAGAGGTCGTAAGTAAAAATGGGATATTATGTGATAAAGAGTGTGGTAAGAATATAGGGTAAATAATGAGTGGGGTAGGATGCTTAGTTGGCAAGTTGTTATGCCTTATTAGTATAAATAGTAAGGTGAGTGAATTGTGGAGGATTATAAAGAATATTTTGCACGAATCATTTATGGTTAGGCTGAGAGGTTTTCTTCTTCTCGGAGGAGTTTGGCTCTAGGGTAGATTGGGATCATTTCCCTTCTCCAGTTTCTTCTCATTTTATCAATTAAAAACATCCTAATTTTCTATTGTTTGATCTCTTTATGTAGTTAATTTTTGTCTCTAAAAACATGGGTTCCATCATTACAATTTGCTCTCTAAAATTCATAAATTACTTAAATTAAAAATCATCGATCACAGTAGTCCTTTTTGGTTAGTCAATTTAGCCCCTAAAAATGTCCTGAAAGGACTAATGTGATCAACAATTTTCAATTTCAAATATCATTTTAAAATGTTAATTTCCAGAAATAAATTGTTTGTCGCATATAATTTCATAGAATCAAGGCAAAGCTGATAAGAAGGTGAGTCACGCGACAGAAACACCATAGAAGAAAAAAAAGAGTGTTTTGTGTGATTGGGAATTCAGAAGTAGAATAACATTCAGGTTAGGTCACAGAACTTACATTTTTTAGTATCTAGTATATGAACAAATGTGGCTAAACCTTGATGGACTTACTCTTATAAAATATGTAACAACAATACAAAATACTCATGCCTATTAATAATCAAATACATGCTCAGCTCAATAAGACAACTTCAAATCACAAAATTCCTTAAACGTGACAGGTGACATTATTCTCCTAGTGTTCTTGATTCTAATATAACACTAGGATATAACCCGTGCATTGCGCGGGATATATAGACTTTAACATATTAGTAGTATTGTGAATAAGATATTAAAATTTCAAAAATTATATTATTCATTTTGTTTGTAGAGTATTTTTTCAAGTGAGTTTATTTGAGTAATTATTATATATGAGTTGACAAACACACATTTGAGAATATGTAAAATGTTTTGCCGAACATAATTACAACTAATTCATATATTTAGAATTAAAAATCCATAGTAAAGATCATCCTACAAACAAAATTCATAAATTATATTAAGTGTTAAAAATCTTAAAAGTATTTTAATAAATATTAATATATGTAATTATCTACCGCAAAATCAGATTAGTCATATTCTTTTTCTGTGTTGTCAAATAAAAATTTATTTTTAAAATATTGTTAGAAAAATATAAA
The DNA here is from genome assembly GCA_037974755.1 of Cicer yamashitae. Taxonomy (NCBI): domain Eukaryota; kingdom Viridiplantae; phylum Streptophyta; class Magnoliopsida; order Fabales; family Fabaceae; genus Cicer; species Cicer yamashitae. The sequence goes on from JBBPBQ010000002.1 coordinate 18,001,731, forward strand.
AATGATTTTGTCATTTGGTATTCATTTCATTCTAATCCTGTCAAAAAAATGACAAATCTAAATTCCAATATTTTGAGTATGAGACTTCTATACAACATGACTTGAGAATTTTCACAAACAACTCATGTACGGTTGAGTAGAGGTAAAACAGATGTAGAAACTTCAAATTGGTAGTATTGTTAAAAAATTTGACAACAAAAACATCTCCGTAAAAAAACAACAAATAATTTTTTAATTTAAATATTAAACATTATTCTTTTATCTATAAATGGTAAATAGTTTTCTCCCAAAGACACAATAATAACACTCATATAAAGCTGAATATGGACAATCTTCTTTGTCTTTTGAGGAGCCAATATATTTTCATGTCGTAGATGAGATCAAATATGTCTGCCAAAACAATACTCTAACTAACAACAATCAAGGTTTTGAGAAAACTGAGCAAATAAGTATAATATGTTACAAAATACCACTTACTCAAAAGCTATTTGTGCCCACAAAAAAAAATTCAACTATATCTATTTCTTTGAAAATGATTGGGTTGCAAGACACTAGAGATTGTTTGAAGAAGTAGAATAGTATACGTAAAAAAAAAAAATTATATATTGATTGTACTTTAATTTGTAACTCATAACACATTCATAGTTATACTTAATATTAGATGCTAAATAATAATAATAATAATAATAATAATAATAATAATAATAATAATAATAATAATAATAATAATAATAATAATAATAATAATAATAATAAAATGTGTGTTAAAGCAAATTGGAAGTTGAATAATAAGAAGAATTGAAGAGGAAAAACATTTTAGATGTGCCACATACAATTTTTGGTTGAGGTGACAATATTTGAATGAAATGTCACATTATTAGATGATGTTTATGTGGGAGTCTATTTTAATATATATAATAGATTGTTTCAACTCATTTCTCCACATCATTTAGACTTTGTGTGCTTGTCTCTAATAAAAGTTCAGTTTGACATTCCTACCCTAAAGATATTGTGGAGGTAACGTATAATCAATTCATTGTTGTCATGGCTAATATCAATGTTAAGGAATATATATAATAGGTATATATAACCTCGTATTGGCATTCAAGGTGGCTAACAAAGATATCTCCAAAATTTAATTAGAACCCAATTGGTTATTAGTATACATGTGCATAACTAATTCATGCATCCCACCATATCACAAGTCCTTCATGTCAACACAACTTTATAATCTAAGATACTTGTATGTATCCTGTATCAATATCTTCTCGGCAGAATTCTCAACAATGTAGCAGCATCCAAAAACTAATAGAAAACCAGTCTACGAATTCGGAATACAATTCAAAGAGATTCCTTTTTGTCTGCATCTTTCTACAACCTTTCGAGCCTCTTCAACGCGATCTTGCCGAATCAATGTTTTAACAATTAAGTTACATAGATATGAATCAGGAGAGCAACCATTTGCTTCCATTGAGTAAAAAATCTTCTTGGCATCGTCTAATCTCCCTGATTGAGACAGTGCCTCTATAAAAGCACTGTATGTGTAATTGTCAGGATTCAAGCCAGATTTTAACATGGATTCAAAAAGCTTTTGAGCTTTCTCAACCTTATTCATCCTACAGAAAATTTGAATCAAAGCATTATAGGAGTAGGTGTCAGGGCTTATTCCTTCCTCTTGCATTCTTCTAAAAAGTTTCAATGATCTCGCAGTTTCCCCAATGCCGCATAAAGAACGAATCAGTATATTGTAAATGATAGCATTTGGGTTGATGCCCCATTCAATCATCTCATTAAAGCATTCAAAAGCTTCATCGGTCCTCTTTATTCGACAGAGACCGTCAATTATAGAACTAAAGGTGAAGATATCGGGTTTAAGTTCATTTTCTAAAAGTGTCTCTAGAAGCTCACGTGCCTTAATTATTGCTCCATCCTTGCAATGGCCATTAATAAGGGTATTGAAAGTAACAAGGTTAGGAGCGAAGCCTCTAAGCTGCATCTCCCTGAAACTCTCAGATGCTTTGTCCATCATGCTCGATCTGCAGAAGCAATTAATCAACATGTTATATGAAACGACATTCGAAATAAGCCCGTCACTACTCATTTGATCAGAAATTCTATCGCCATCCTCTCTCCGATCATTGTTGTACGAAGCTTCAACAAGTGCAAGATAAGTACCAATACTCGGCTTCAAGCCCCGCTTCCTTAAAATTTCAAATACCTCACACGCCTCTCTCACCTCAACTCCCTTAACCAAACAAGCCATTACAACATTGAAAATGGAACTGTCAGGTACATAACCTCTATCTAATGCTTTTCTCATAAACACAATAATCTCTTTTGCCATAGAATTACTCGCGAGACAATACAATAGAGTATCACAAGCTACCTTACCAAAAAAAACATCGTCCCTATCTAAAAAATCAGACAACAACTCAAACGCCTTACTCGCATCAACGCATCGAAAAACCCCATGAACCAACGTCCTAACCGTAGCATCATTTGCAGAAACCTTACTCTCCTTCATCTTCTCCAAAACCCCAAAAGCTTCATCAACCCTCTTAGCATTACAAAACCCATCAATCAATATAGTATAAGTAAAAACATTAGGAAAAATTCCCTTACCCTTCATTTGTCGAATCAAGCGAATCGCCTCGTCAACAACACCAATCTTACAAACACCATGAATAAGAACATTGTAAGTAATCCTATCAGGAAAACAATGATCCCCAATCATCTGTTGAAACTTATGATAAGCCAAATCAACGGAATTGGATTTAACCAAAGCATCAATAAGAGAATTATACAACCTAGTAGTTGGGGAAATACCCAAAAACGAAATTTGAGAAAAAACATCAAGACAATATTTAGCCAAACCAAGCTTACCCCAACTAGACATCAAAATACATAGTAAATTTTGGGAAACCCTAAAACCTGATTTATGAAGATCGTTGAGAAATTGAGGGGAGAGAAGAACGGGGCCGTTTGTGTATAAGGTGTTGGATAAGATGCGTTGAAGGGAAGGGTTGTTGGCGAGGGAAGGGTTGGTGGTGGAAAGCCATGTGTAGAATTTGATGGAGTGGAGTGGGTTATGGAGGTTATGGAAGATGGTTGAGAGAGAAGGGGGTGTGAGGAGTAATTTGTTGGTGCGGAAATGGTGGTTGAGTAAGAGGAGCCAATCGGAGTTTGGTTTGGAGAGGAGTTGTGAGAGGTGGGAGTGGTCAATGGGTTGTGTTGGTGTTGGATTGGCGTTGGTGTGTTTGAATGGAGATGAAGAAAAGGGAGAGGGTTTCAGTTTGATGTTGGGTGGCATTGGAGATTTCGAGTGAATGGTGTTTGTGTGTTAGTAGTAACTGTTAAGCAACGCCGCCATCAAAATCACTCTCACCATTGGATGCCGGCCACCCAAGATCATGCCGGTTTCAGCCGTCTGAGCTTAGATTTTCCCATCTTTCCCCTTCGGCAGAATTTTGAGTTAACACTTTTTTTTTTCTTTCGAATTTGGATTCCAGCAATTGGGATTTCCATTTATTTAGGTCACAAATTCTGATTTTAATTTAAAATATCAAGTTTAAATGTATGAAGTGGGTTGAATGAATGCATGGGAGCATATGTCTTTTATTTTCGCCGAGTATTTTCACCGAGTTGACTCTTAAACTCTTATAAATTTACATTTTAAATTATAAAAATAAGTTAACTATTTTGTAAATTTTATTTTGACTTCAATGTATTTTGAGTTTTTTATTTTATTAAAAATAAATTTTTAGTCCTCTTTGTCTAAAATTAATTTTTAGTTTTTACTATATTTATTATGTGACATTCTTATTAATGACGTGATATTGTACATTTGTGATTGGGATAAAATAAGTTATATGACATTATTATTGTAATTAATTTTATTATTTATTTTAATTCTATATTAAAAATAAAATAAATAATATTTTAAAATTTAAATTATTGTTGGACAAAATAAATAAATTTTAAATATTTTAATTTATAAATAAAATTAAAAAATAATTATTTTTAATTAAAATATAAATAAAATTAAAAATTTAATAAATTTAAATATGAGAAATAATATTAAAATATTCAACAATAAAATTAATAAAATTTTAAATATTTTATATAATATTTTGTAAATTATAAAAAATTATTAAATAAAATAAATAAATAAATTTTAATTTTAATTTTAAATATTTTAATATATATAAATAAAATATATTGATTTTTAGTGTTTTAATGTATAAATAAAATTAATACCAACTTTGATAGCATGAAAAATATTTTGTCTAACTCACAAATGTTATGTTAGTGTCACATCATCAAAAATAATGAAGAACAAAATAAAATTTTATAAATTAGTTAATAAGAGACTAAAAGACTGGTTTTAAAAATGAATGGACTAAGAGTTCGTTTAAGTGAAATAAAGAGACCAAAGTGTATTTAAGTCTTTTATTTTTAATAGACTCTTATCAGTTTAAATAAATTAAATTTACTATAATCTTATTAATACAACTATAAGTTGAACTTGCAAGAATATTGGTTTGTAGGGGCTCATTTTCAATTTTGAATTCTCCACTTCTCGGCATACTCCCCTTCTTTTTACATGTAAATAGATGAGTGTTTAAAATAGGATGAATAGAATATTATTATTCACCATGCATGTGTTATGGTAAACTACTTTATAGATAGTTAACTGTTTGTCGATGTTTAAAACTAATATATAATTCTAATAATAATCGACAACACTTATTAAAGTATAAATTTATCGGCTCCGACAATAATTTTGTTTGATATTAGTTTAAAAATAATATATAAAAATAAATATATTTATCAAAATTCAACTCATCAAATCGGTACTAGTGATGGCACAATCTCATCCATAATAACAAAGAGAATAGACAAATTTTATTCATTCAAATAAGAGTTGAAAATTAATTACTAAATAAATAGAACTTCTAATATTTTAAAATGACTTGTATTTCTAAAACGCACTTTCTCTGTTATAAAATATAATCAAAAATTATTTTATAGATAAAATAAATAAATAAAATTTATTTAATTATTTTTGAAATTTCTCTTTTATTTAATGGTAATATCTCTAATTATATCTTATTTAATCTAATTTTATATTTCTAATGACTCAATTTATTAATCATTAAAAGTAATTTTTACAATCAGCTTAATTTTATATGAAATTACCTAAATTAAATATAATCAACAATATCTTTTTTAGGAATCAATTATATTTATTAATACGCGTGATCACTCAATTTTTTATTTATTTATTCACGAGGGAGTAAGTTGTTAAATATTGAGGTGACAACTCAATAGACTTCCCATTCAAATTTGATAGAGTTAAGTTGGATAAATTTTCCAAGAATTACTCATGAAACCAACCTTGTAATAACTATAAATATCGATATAAATTTTTGATTTAAATATGTTTTTAATCTTTATAAAATTTAAATATTTCATTTTTAATTTTTATAAAATAATATAACTTTTAGTCGGTATAAAGTTAACTTGCAAATTGTTTTAGTATGTAATAAAACGAAACATATTAACTATTTTTCAACTTTTAAATTTTTGAACAATTATTTGCAAACATGTCTAGAACATTATAAAAGGTTGCTCTACGAAAATTTAGAATTTTTAAACTTTGAATAAATTAAATATGAATGTTTTTAAATGCAAAAAATTCAAGACAAAAGTAAGAAAAAATGAAACTAGAAATTGAATTTTGAGCTCCTTTTTTGTAGAAGAACTTTTTGTAATGTTGTAAACATGTTTAGAAAAAATCATTCAAAAAATATGTTGACTTAATAACAGCAACAAGAATTGCTTGCATTGCAGAATAATTATATATGGACTAAAAGTTGTATATTTTTTACATAGACTAAAAATGAAATGTTGAAATTTTATAGGGACTAAAAATATATCTAATCTCAAATTTTTTTAATCACGTGGTTAATGAGATTCAATTAAAGACAAATCAAATTAGAGTACCGAGTTCAAATTCTAATTAGAACAATCTTTCTATCCTCCCAAATGAATTTTGAATTACCATCATTTCCTAGAGAACCACATTTAAAAAAAGACTATAAATATTTTAAACAATACTTTTGATAACTTTTTTTTTATTAAAAAACGAGATTCATTCATTCAAATTGATAGAACACTTTGGGAACAATACAAATACAAAGTTATTAAAACCCAAAAAGATTAATCTGCAAACAAATTCACAATATCACGATTAATAGTATAAAACAACAAAATATTTACAAATGTGACAAATTTAAAGAGTCCATATACCCATGCCTTTGGATTTATAATATTGAAGACATCAAAGTCATTGATTGAATATATAATGAATCAAAGTTAATTTGTCAATTTAAACCAAATAAACACTACAAGAAGATGGAAAATCAAACAATATCATACAATGACAACAAATAAAATCAAGTCACGTTCATACGACGAAATCACATACAAAACATAAAAGAAAAATTAAATGTACGTGAAAATTTTAATTTAATAAAATAATAGAAAAGATTATCTAAAAGTGGCCAAACTTTTTCTCTATGATGGATATAGAAGAAAGAGGATGAGACAGTTATTTGATTTTCTTATTTACTTTTATTAACTTTTAGAGCTCAATATTTTTCACTTTTCTTTTCTTCATTTAAATAAAATGATAGAAAAAACTACCTAAAAAGTGATCAAACTTTTCCTCTATGATGGATATAGAAGACAGAGGTATGAGGCAGCTATTTGATTTTCTTATTTACTTTTATTAACTTTTAAATCTCAATGTTTACCACTTTTCTTTCCGGGCTCTCTTTTAATTTCTACATGAATATTCATAAGGATATTCTTTGGAAGTGAAGAGTCAGAAGTTAAGTTTAATTAAAAAATTCTAATATATTATGTCAATTTGAATGAATATCATTTTTTTTTAATAAAAAAAATTAAATTCAAATCAAATTATATATTGTAAATAAATATAGATATATATTGTAACCTAAGTTGTTGCTAAAAAAGTTAATATAATGGGAGAAATGAAAGTTGGACAAACCAATAGTAATTGTTATTTTATAAAATATTAATATCATGCAATACATCAAACCATGCAACAATATACTGAGAAATACATTGAGTTCAAAAAAAAAATACTGAGAAATACAAAATACTACAGCCTGACACATGTCACTCTCCCAGTAGAAAATAACATATTACAGAATTTATTTAGCTTTCTAATGTGTTAAATACTGCTTCATATGTCATATATTATTCTCCTGTTTTGGTTTCAAGGAAGTGTGTACTCTGTAAATAAAAAAGCACAAGGTTAATTAATCACATTACACAACTTTTCAAAAGAAGAGTCACACTACAGAAAATCTATATTTGCATTCCACTTTTCAGTATGTTTAAGACGTTAATTAGCATACACTCCTATTTGCTTCAGTTTTATTTCTTGACCAATTTTTGTAAAATTTGCACACATGTTCTATTTGTGTCAAGTGGAGAATTTAATTACTTAATAATTTTCTCCTTTTAAGTATCTATACATGGAAACAAATTTTTCATTTATAGACTTTGTTGCTAGGCATAAATATGTGTGGCCTTCTTCCACAATCTCTAAAAAAATCCTCATTTTAGATTTTTCAAATTCTAAATTATAGTCTACCAAAAGTATGAATGCATGAAAGGTTAAGCATGTGTTTGAATTTGGATCGATCTAATCTATAAAAATCACAAGGAGATGAGACTTAGATCCTTTATAGTTGATTTTATGATGCGGACGACCGTAAACCATTAAATTACGCGATGGAGATTCTCTCTCTTATTCTACCAATACTTATCGTTGATTGTACCATAAAAAGTACCGTAGAAAATCCATTTTGTTTAGAGATGGAACCTAAATTTTTTACGGTCGACTTTATAATACAATCGACTATAGACCATTAGATTAAGTGAGAGAATTTTTTTTCTCTCTCAATCTAAGTCGTAAAAAGTTAGCCGTAGAGGATCCATTTGCACTAGTATGTCAAAACTACAACTAACAACTTTAGTTTGACCACACGTCTTACTATTTCGAACGTGATTCCAAACATACACTAATCAATTAAGTTCAAGTACATAGTGACTAGTAGTTAATTACTTACTTCCACATTTCTTTCCAGCTGGTCTGTTCCTAATATTGCATCTCTTAGGAACAGTAATAGCAATAGCAGGATTAATCTTGGCTTGTTTTGCAAGAGGTGACAAAAGAACAGCACAAAGACATTTTGGTGAAGTTGTAAGCAAAGCACCAACTCTACCACAACAAGCTGGTGAAACTTTTGCCCTCACATTACGTGTGGCATCCAAACAAGGACTTAAACTAGCAGCTGCTGACCCAATTGGAGTCTTTCCACATTCTCCAGCACCATCAGCTTCCAAAATCATGACCCTTGATGCCAACAGAAAGATCAACATTGTGGCAATGAAAGTTCTAACCTTGAAGTCCATCACCATTTTTTTTTAAAATCTTGTTTTGTTGTATATATGGCACATTGGATTACTAGACCAAGTATCATATACTTATATAGTAGTAGTAAAGTTAATAGGGTGATGAATGAGCATGGCATTAGTACTAGTGGGGTGGTTGTGGCATGATATTCAACCCATAATCATAAAGTTCATGCCACAAGGTTTACTAGGAGCATCCCTTGAGTAGCTTTTGGTTCACTAGACACAACTAAACGTGTCTTCAACTTTAATTACTTGGTGGTTTGTATCAAAAATTAAAAAATTTGACTTCGAAACGATCTCTCTAACACCGACACTTCTAATCAAAGACGTGTCTCAATGTCTGACATGTGTCAGTGTCCGAGACTGACACTTTATTACATTCGATTAATTTATTTTCTCAAATTATTATCGGTGTTAATGTGTCAGTGTTGTATCTGGTCTCTATGTCAGTATTTGTACTTTATAGAAAACAACTTATAATTAAGTGCTTATTGAATAAGTTTTTATTAGATAAGTGTTTATTAATAGGCTATTTTTATAATCAATGAAAGAATATGATTAAACCATGTTTACATAAGTTGTGTTTGCCCAAGCCTAATACTTCACTAATTTTTATCTATTTAGTCTCACATTACTGTCAATTAAGATATGCATCATTCTAAACCTTTAACCTAACTTGAACATCAGAGTGTTGTCGGGTACAACCCCACCATTGGAAGTTATCTCCGACGTAGATTCCAGTCAAACGCCTCTATGTTAGGAGTATTTTCTCCATCGATTTATATCACTATGAGATTCTTTATCTTTTTAGATAAATTTGAATTCCAACCAAAACAAATTGTAAAATGTTTTCACTATCCATCTTAAAGAGTTTATTGAAATAAACGCTTATAGCACAAATGTTTATCACATGTACTAGTGTTTATATATAAACTATTTTTTTAATAAAAGATAAAAAACAACTTATAAATATGTTATAAATTATTTTTATAAATTTTTTAAAATTTAAAAAATGTTAAACTCAAATAAATCAATTTATACCGACCATCCTCCTACCTCGAGGAAATGCTTGTGCATTCAGATTCTATAGCTTATGTTATTATTCTATTAAGAGAGCAAAGAAGTAGGTCGGCTGAAAATATGAGTGTGAAGTGTGAACATAGCAAAAGTTGGGCAGACAAAATTTTGATGCACTCGAGGCTACCTCATAATTTGTTCCACTAAGCATGCTTGACATATAATACCAATACACGTTTGGTTTTGTTTACCAGGTATACTCCATAACTGATTTTTGGTACATGATGATCAAATCAAATTCAACAAAGTTTATTACTAATTCTTTCTTTTTATATACTTGCATTTATTGTTTTTTCATCATAACATGAACTAATTTTCATATGAAATTTAAATTTTTCATGAAATAATTTATCAATAATTAGTCAAAGCACAATTACAATTATTCACAAATTTATCTTTGAAATGATAAAACTTTATTGGCATATTTATCTCCGGGAAGATGACATTGATGTGAGATCAACATTGATAAACCACACTTTCAATTACAATATCACATCAAAATATCTAACAACAAAAGTTTACTGAGGAATTATTTTGATTGATATTTTACAATTTTAGACATGTATTTGTCAATTTATAAAATTCATAAACTAATTTGACCAACATGTAAGTGATAAGTTTGCCTATTCAATTTTCCCTCAAAAACTAACCTTTTAGGTTTGACATCATAAAATAATGTGTATTAATATATTTATGTTACTATAAAGTTGTAACTTCATCAAGATCTTAATTAGGATAAATACAACCCGTAGTCCCTTAACTTAATTTCGGTTACGATTTAGTCATTTATCTTTTTTTTTCCCGATTTGGTCATTTATGTTTTTAAGTGGGGTTCCATTAAAAAATCTCTCATCTAGATCATTGCATATGTTCATCAAACATCTAGGAACGATTGCCACTGATCTGAAGTAGCTTTAGGTTTAACGAATCAATCCTACTACTAAATTTAGAACAAACTTTGAACATTTTTCTGAAATATTTCCAAAACATAAAGGGTAACTTTTTCTGAAAACGGATGAGGGATTTTTTAACTTTTTCTTAATGGAACCCCACTTAAAGGGTAACGCTGAAATTATTTAAAAACATAAAGGACCAAATTGGAAAAGAAAAATAAATAAATAAATAAATGATTAAATCGTTAACTGAAATTAAGTTAAGGGACCACGGTGGTATTCAGCCTTTTAATTAATATGTACATATAAAAAAGTTTTAACAACATAGTTGGGTAGGGGCTAAACTTTCACAACGTGGTGAATCAATTTCTGAAAAGATACTCACTTTAATGTTCGATGCGTCTCGAATATGATTATCTCTAATGGAGAAAATCTACTATATTTTTATTAAAAAAAAAATAAAAAAAAAATAAAAAAACATACCTTCAATCATATCTCTCAATATATAGATATTTATGTGTATATTTTATAAAATATGACACTAATTAACAGGAAATTTAATTACACTCTTGATGCAACTCTTTTTTACACTCTTTCAATTATTTTTTACTACATATACTTGGAGAGATAATTATTTTCATATATTATATCTATCTATGCTAATTTCCTGGAATTATAATTCAAATGAGTGACCATCAACTTTCTTCATCATCAAGATTTTACTTCTAAATCTTGTCGGTTAGAATACTCTTTTTAGACAAATATTATTAATACTTATACAAAGCTATATTTGCTTTTACTTTTTGCTCTATAGAGCATAAAGTTGAATACTAAATTCATATACAATTAAACATATAAAGCATAATTAATTAAGGACAATTTTGATAAAAATAAATATTAAGACATAAACAGGCTAAATAAGCCAACTTAACTTTTAAATTTCTGTAGATGATGATGAGTTAGTATAGATATTGATGACATCATATAGATGTATGACTGACAATGAGTACAACATCACAACTATACTAAGGGATAGAAGAAAGTAAATGCCTACTACTTGAATTCTTGGTAGTTCAAGCACTTCCAAATTAAGTATTTAATTGTTTTCTATTCAATTAAGAAATTATATCAAGCAAGGAAACCCACTATAAAAAAAAAAAAAAGGTTTTTATATACTTTCTTTAGAAAGGTTCCATGAATGACTAGAGTTCATGAACACTTATTTTATGGAAAAAAAATGGGTTAGAAGATGGAGCAGAAGTACATTATTTCTTACAAATTTAAAAAAAAAAATTGGAAGAAAAAAATATTTAATCACATAACTTATTGTTATGATTTTAATAGCTACACATGGATTGGTCACAGTTCCCACAATTCTACTCAAGAATCAATTCATGTAAACAATAGATATAGATCAAGTGGAATAAAATATCAGTATTGCAATATGCTTGGCTATTTTTAACAAATGAAGCAAAGTAGAACATAATGAATTCAAAATACATGTGCTAAGTGTTACACTCTTACATAAGAATCTTAAACCTAATTTGTAACAACTTTTCATTAACTAAACCTAACCACTATGATCCTATGGTCAATATTACAAATAGCATCCATATCGGTGCTTCCATAAATAATAATAGGTCTTCAGATCATACCCAAGTTTTCGCAATAACCGAAGATTTTGGCTCTAGTAGTGGAGAGTCTTCTAAACCTATCAAGTTGATAAATAATCCAGCAAGCCATAATGGTTATTTACAAAGCAAAAAAGAAAAAAATTCAACTATATATGATTGTTAATTGATTCTGTTTGTTGGCTAGAAAGGACTGACAGTACGAGCCAATTTTATCATGAATTCGGGTACAAGGCGTCTCCTTAGAGGGGCTGTTCCGTCTCTGGAAAGAGCCTCGGCGTCATCAGCATGGATATATGCTACTAAATCATCAAACATATCGTCTTTTCCACCCCTCATGGGATCCTGAAAACCATAGGCATTTGACATAAATGGTTACTTAAACAAGGAGTAAAATGAGTGATACTGTTAGATCATGCATTTTACCTTCAAATATTGATTGAGTTAACCGAACGAGCCTTTGATTTTAATATATATTGGGTTCATGTGACTTCACATGGGAAATATGATGTCATAAACCACCAGATAACAAGTCTCAAGTAGTCAACTCGGCTTGTGAGCTGAGGGAAGTCAAAGGAGTTCTAACAAGGAGGTCTAGGGTTCAAACTCTGGAAACTAACATAACCATTAATTAACTAATTTACTAACAACTAACATTTGCCTATAGTAAAAAAAACCTCCATATAACAGCACATATAAGTTTGAACTTTGAAGGTGTAAAAGAAAGTTGGAAAGTGTTGAATGAGTTAAATTGAAGCATTAAGTCATTTGAATCTATTATATACCTTGCATTTAATTTAAGTCATAGATTATTGTTAAAAAGAAGCATAGAATTAAAGTTATTTCTGGATCTATGCAGTCAAAAAGGAAAAGCAGAGTGGTCAGTTACCTGTAGGAACACATCTGTATGAGTCTTCCCTTCATATAAAATTGCTTCAGCTTTAACTCCAACTCTTTTAAGAGTCTCAGCAAATGATGTGCTGTATAAGATAAAATGTTAAGCATAGTCCAGAAGCTGAAACGCTTCAATTTAGAAAGAGAAGTGAAGTAATGATACTTCATGTTATCTATGACTATTATTAGTTCTTAATTTGAAAACCCTTTTGAGAGAGGCTCAAACCTGGCATCTGACGGTATAGAATAATCGCCGGTGCCGTGAAAAAGAACTATAGGAGGTAGTAGAGAAACAGCATTTCCAAAGTTTGGATCTTGAACCATTACTTCAGGAGAAAATCGTCGTAATGATTCCTCCCCTTCCATTATGCTGTAATAGATGTCATTTGAAAGTTTAACACAATGAAAAGTAGAGAATCACATAGTAACTAAAACACTAACTCAATTTAAGATAGCTTTAGAGTGTACCTTAAAAAGATGGAACGATAGAGGCCTCTACTGTGAAAGTGATCTATTAGGTTAAACAAATTATACCTGATTTCACGTAAGAAGGAAAGAAAACAAATAAATAATCCAAATTTAATTGGAAAATCAAAAGCATTAAGAAGCACTATAAAACCATAACTGTAAGAGTCTATACCTATAGCATATATCTTTTTTTTATATTAAAGATCAAGTCCATCATTGAATGATGGACTTGATCATATACTATCTTTGGTTCCATTTACTGTATAATGACCCCAATGTCGATAAATCAAAAATGCTTCGTCGCATATTGCAATCAAAATTTGCATTTTACATGAGGTCTGTCATGAACAGATCAACCAATTGTCCCATTGACTTAAGCTGTAAGTTAAAGACACCTATATGGCAAATCTGTTAGAGAGGAAATGCAGTTATATTAAGGAGAGGAGTAGCAAGTGGAAGGGGATTCAGTAACAATTCTGTTGGGACCTTGAGAGTTAGGCAGAGAGAAATGTCTCTTCTCTGAGGAGTTTTTTCTCTGGGATTACAGAGGTTTTTCCTTCTGCAATACATCTATTTTCAATCAATAATCTAGTTTCTGTTTCTCTTGTTTTCGGGTTCCCTAACACACTTGAATGGTTCTTATTACATTTCTAACCACAGCTTTTATACATTTAAAACAGAAAAAGCCCGGGTTGCATACCCTCCAGATAAACCAAAATAAGCCTTAATCTGAGAAAGACTCCAAGAAGTACTCTCTCCTTCACCGGCCTCTTTGATTGCATGCTCCACGATTGTACATGCTGCAATATGTGCCCCGGCTGACTGCCCCATTAGGTAAATTCTGAGTAGGGGAAAAAACACGAAAAAAGTGATCACCGGTGATCAAGATAATCCATTTACCTTCAGAGAAAGAGAAAAGGAGCACCCTGAAATGAGAGAACTCAGCAGTTGAGAGGATGATTATATATACCTGTTAGGGTCACCTCCATATTCTGCAATATTGTTACACACAAATGAGATACCTTCGGAAGCATCGGTTATCATATCACTGATGGTTGCCTGAGGAAAATTTCTGCACAAAAAGATATATCAGATGAGACTATAATCTCTTTTCAATACACTACTACTTATTAATTGAGTTCCACATGGGTCACTCACGCTAAATAACATTTTGCGTCCTACTCTCTATTTAGTGGGACCCATTGGAGAATCTTGCTTTGGAATTAACATATGCATTTTGGACAGTCTCCTCACATTGCTAACAAGTGTAATGAAGTTTGTTTTTTCAAACCATAAAATGAGAAGAAGAAAAAAACTAAAGGTGGCATAAGAAAATAAAACCTCATCCAAGAAGTTACTAATTATGTCAATTCAAGTGTAGTAGAGTTGCTAATGTGGCATGTTAACTACACAAGTATCACGTTAAGTGTGACATACATTGAAGTAAATAGATAATTCGGTCCTTGAACTTGTGCAGATTTGGCCCCTGAAAGTATTTCTGTGCACAAATTAGCAACTACATTACACTTTAATTAATGACCATTGGCAGAAGGATTAAAGTTTGTAGTTAACAAGCCATTTTAGCAACTTCATTACATTTTGATCAGTGGCCATTGACAGAAGGACGAAAATGTGAAGAAGTTTGACGCGCTTGGGGATTAATGTGTACACACCAAACTTTCAAGGACAAAAGAAAAACAAAAAGTTACATTCAGGGATCAATTTATGTATTTACTTTAAATTCTCAATCTTGTGGGTGCTAGTGCAATAGTGACTGCCTTAATTTTGTAACTCAAAGGGATAGAGTTTGAATCCTATCGGAGAATGCGCTACCTAGTGTCTCCCCCCTCCCTCTTATAATAAATAATAATATTTCTCCTCTCCTATTTCGTAACTACGTTGACACCTCAAGTTCTAACAATCATCTGCAACAGCCCAAAACTGGGATACAAAATACTGACTTTGTAAATTATACCTCTGTTAGGAACCCAGATTAAGAAAGAAAATGAAATTGTATTACTGATTGAAATGAGAGAACAATTACAGAGAATAATCCCTACAATCTCAGAGCAAGCGCTACTCGGAGAAGAGATGATTCTCTCTCAAAGATCTCTAACTGAAAAGATGTTGAATGAATTTCCCCTGCTATCCCTGTCCTATATACCAATTCTCTTTTCAGCCCATTTGTTGGGTTAATAAGGCCCAATACCTAACGACCTCCCTTAATACACACGACTACAAAAAGAAAATTATAGAACCTGCTCCACTTTGGGTATGTCTCAAATATAAATCCATTTATGAGCCTCCATCTAACATCTTAAACTTTCAAGACTTTTGGTCATTGACATATTATTAGAGCCCTATGACCAAGTGCTAGATCCTTGCCACCTTCATTCTTCTATATAAAAGTAAAATCTCAGCACATGGTAAACAAGCCTAACCATTGTCCACACCTTAAACCCAAATAGTTCTTGCATGAAGATATATGTTAAAGATATAAAGCCATTCACGAGCCTCCACGTGACAAGTTTTAGCTTGTGGCGCAATTGATCATTGACAGGGTACACTGCAAGTAAAGGTTTGCTTAACCCCTAAGACCATCCTAATTATACATATAACAATATTTAATATTTCTGAACAGAATTTGTGAAACAATAGAGCTATCAATGAGTCATTTCATTATACAAACTAAAAACAGGAGGATCGGGACTAAAGCCCAAATGAAAACAACAGTAAAGACATAGAACAATGATAATGTGGTTAAAATAGAATCCGTGAGAAAAGAATAAAAAAATTCTCTTCATTAGAACAAATAAAGATTTGTCTCCATATCAAGTTTAAAAGATCACCTGTAATCTATGCATGCCACAATGATATCTCTCTCCGAAAGCTGTTGACCTAAAAGAGAACCCCATGCTTTGTAACTGCACAAATATAAATACTTCAAAACTTGTAACGAGTGAAGTGACTTTGCATGTAGCGAAGGTGAATGTGTGTGCACGCACACACTAACACATGAATCCATTCAAAAATGAAACTAGTAGCATCTGATACCAAGTTATGAAGAATATCAAAATTGAAAAACACAGTATATATTGTAATAAATTTCTCATTCCTTAGGTTGAATATTATCAACTTAATCAGACGTTATCTTGCACTTTTTTCTATCAGATTACAAGATCGAGAAGAAAAAAAAACATGGGCATCATCACATACCCAATAATCCAGGCTCCACCAGTAATGAAAGCAACAACTGGTTTCGGCTCGTCGCAATTTTTAGGCAGATACAAGTCAAGCCTGCAAAAGAAAATAAGCTATGAATCAAAATTAGAACAGTTATAGGAGTTTATAAATACAGAGAGAAAATATAAATAAAGCATACCTATTTCGTGGTTTATCACCGTAAACTATACTTCTGCGTATTTGACTAGAGAAGTAATACTGATATCCAACTACAAAACAGAATGAAAATACTTATTCACCAACAGACTATTGATATGAGATGCTAATGTTTTCAAAACAAAATTTGTACATCTATGATTATATCCATGAAAATTATGCCATAGATCACTGAACTCAAACCTTGAATAAAGCCTGGTAAAAGCAGTAACGCATAACAACCGAGGGCAAGAAATCTTGTAATCCATTTATAGCCTACCCTGAATAGAAATAAGTGATAAGCAAGCATCCATAACTAGGATATGTGACTGTGTTCATGAAAAATAAATAAACAAACATCACAAAGCAGGTAACCCTGTCCAAAGTTTTAACATAACAATAGAATGCAAGAATACAAAACCAATATGAGCTTTAAATGGTGCTCCTCTTGATTGCTTAGATTAAGGGAGCAATTAGAAGAGATTATTTGAGCTTAGCTTATGTTGTTTTCAGCTTATTTTCATTAACTCTTCAAGATAACTCATAAAAACAGCTTTAAACGTGTCTCAAATATTTACTTCTCCATAATCTTAGTCTTACTAGTACAATCCAAAACCACCAAAGTATAGAAATAGACAACACAACAAAATCTTCCAAACACACCACAAGTGAAAATTAAAGATCACATAATTAATTGCAAAGTAGAATCTCCTCACACAACTCCAAAAAAAAAAAAAAAGACTAAACATGATGCTCAAGTTTTATCTCCTATACAAAATGAATTGATTTGAAGTCATTTACAAATACATAAACTTTATGCATA